>JAODKE010000038.1:9684803-9706879 GCA_026779605.1 Mormyrus hasselquistii
CCCTCCACAGGCCTCGCAGGAATGCAGGAATCGGACTTACTTATTCAGGTGGGTGATGACGTACTTGAAGACCTCGTAGTTCTCTCGGGGGAACCTACGCAGTATGTCCTTCATGGTGTGCAGTCTTTGCTCCCGGTCGTTGATTTCTGCAGAGAGAGCGAGTAGGACTGATGCCACCTCTAACCTCTGTCATTGTGGCCATTTCTGAGTCAGTGACTCTCATCATATTAATGACTCGTAGGAAGAGGCGGAACACAACATTAACTGATCATCAGATGATGTACACCGGGGAAACGTTATAGGAACTTGTACGCAACATGTTTTTCAGGATTTACTGCTTTTCTGCATTGTATCTCAAATGTCACACACAGACACGCGCAGACCGACGCAGCTTCGCGAAGGCATGCGCAGACTCATGCAGCCTCGCAGAGGAATGCACAGACTCATGCAGGTAGGGGCAAATCGAGATGGGAGATGACAACAGTCAGGACCGCGCAGTACATGGCTACCCGATTCCAGCACTTGCACCATAATGCGACGTTTGCTACCAGGTCTGCGTTCACCGGACACGCCACAAAGCCACAGGCTTTTCCTCCTCAGCCACTGCCTGATCACCAAATGCGATGCAAAAAATTACCCTACAGTGGGGCCCAGACAGACACAACGCTGCCATTGTTACCTCCTCTGGGGATGCACATAAAAATACAACCTCGCCAACTTCCTTTTTTATGAAATACAAAGTATGTATCCATCCCTTTGATACGACCTAAGCAGCATACAGGACATACATGCAAAAATGTGTGACCCTCCCCAGGAGATTCCAATCTACATGGCAGCAGCCTGGTTTCTGCTACATCATCCCACTCTGCACTGGATGTTAGGGGTCGCACAGGCTAGTTCATAAGTCGACTTAACCGCTCTGCCATGACGCTTTAAAACCTGACATTAGTTTTGCTGATGGTCTGACTGTGATATTAACGACATGGATGCCTAGGAGAATACCAGCGACATGGAAGAAAATGGACAGAAGTAGTGGAGCAAAAACTGAGCAGATGGAATTATTTTTGTACCCAGTTACAGATACCCTTTTGCTTCTTTATATTTCTGCTTGGCAAAATTGGATTGATATCTGATACACATTTGTCTAATATCGCCAGTGCTGGTGGTGAAACTTGCCAGCACCTATTAGTGGAATAATGTTAAATCGTTTATTATTCTGTATGCCAGACTTAATAATGAGTCATAAACATGCTAAAAAGTTCCATTTTGATTGCGATCTATCCCAATAACTAATAAATAGCTAAAAGACTTGCTTATGCTCCGATGTTTTGGGGTGGCGGTGCAGTGCTTGTTTAGCGTGAAAGGTCACAGTTCCTGTTGCAGGGTGAGAAAGCGCCTTAGGACAGCCACGTCCAGGCTTACAGGCTGGATCGTACGTGATTTTGGTTTCCTCCCCAAGCGTTACACCGACAATTCAGTCTGCTTTCACAGTTATATGGAAGTTGTAGCACACAAGTGTTACTGATGTATAAATTGTTGCTGCAGAGTTGCAGTCTATCGTCATTTCCGTTTGATTCTGTTCCCCGTAAAAGATATTTGTCTGTTGTGAATACAGATTATCACTTGTTGTAAAACATTTCCTTCTGTTTTATTAACGATGTCATCATTGATTAGTCGACGTTGATTCGACTTTCATGATGAGACTGTCGACTTTTAAAATCTGAAGCTGTACAACCCTTACTGGATATGGGCCCAGTCCAGGTCAGGTCAGTGCTGTAGGCCCGGCTGATATTGGCCTGAGCCCTGAACTTGGGCCAGCCATTCATACAGCTCCAGACCGTCAACCCATGATTGTTTCTGCATGGTGACCTTCACGGTACCTTTCACAATTTAAAAAAACAATCCCTGGCACTCAAAAACAGAGCTTCCCCATGGCAGCTCAGCTGCGAACTTGACACTAGATCAAGCTGCAGCAAAATAGTGCTCACTGTCAATTCATCATTGGTCTGATCGGGAGAAGCTTTATCTGTAATAAATTTGTCACAATACTTCAGAAAGGTTATTTATATGGCTTGTGTAAGCGGCAAAAAGAAAGAAAAAAAAAGACAACCTACAATAAGTTTATTTCTAGGCTTTTTTTTTCTTTTTACTGTGCCCACTGGACAAGTGGTGGATTTAACCCGTTATCCACCTGGGAGAGGGGGCAGGCAGGGGGGAGAGGAATCTGAAGGGCTCTGATTGGGTTTTATTTCTAACTGGTGACATGTCTTATCCGCAAAGGGCCAGTATGTATGTAGGATTTTGGGATAACCTTTAGGTCAGCCATTCAAACCCAGGACTCTTCAGCCAATCGGTCCTCTAATTAGTAATCTAATTAGGGAGTTGTAGTGAAAACTGGATAAGATTGTCCATTTCGATTCTAAATCTTGAACTGCCACAGCCATCAGAGTCAATTCCTATGTTTTTATAAATGTCAAATCCTTCAAAATAGCTAGTTAAAGCAGGAAGGGTAAGAGCCGAAATGCTAAAAGTTAGGGTGGATATACAGGCCGAACACATTTAAATTCGTCAGGTCCTTGTTTCAACTGTCTTTTAAATTGTGAAAAAAAAGCTTCTCCATTTTTATTACAGCGATCTCAAGCTCGTGAGCTTCTCTCTGGCCAAGGGGGGCAGGCTCCGCCATCAGGCAACGCGGGCAAAATGTCCACGGAACCTGAGGCCCAGAGCAGGGAGTGAGAAGGCCGGGCACAGTTTACGGGCGTGTGTATGCAACTGTGGGCGCTCGTGTGCTGGATACTGCACTGTTCCAACTACAGTCTCCCACACAAAACCACCCCCCCACCCATGGGACACTTACTGTGAGCTTCCACCAGCTCAGTCTGCATGCTGTACGGCACTAGCGGCTCGGGCAGCTCCGAGAAGAAGCTCTTCATGGCTCCGGCCACCGTGTTCACAGTGAAGTCCTTCTCTACCAGATCCAGGTTGTGGTCTACAGGCAGGCAGGAGAAAGAAAAAAAAAGCAGAAAAGAGGCATAAGTCACACTCACCATGGCCCTCTGTGCATGCACTGCCCCACCCGCCAACTGACCAGCTGCTCCCGCTTTAGACAGCGAGGGACACCATCACGCTCTTTTTATAACTGCCTCCTACCCCCTACAGACCGAGAACCGTCAGCGCCAGCTGACATCACAGGCCCCGGGCCCATCAAACCCATCCAGAGATCCAATGGGCTCTGATTCTCCCCCCTACGCTCGCTCCCTTTGTCCTCCCTTTGGAACACTTCCATTGCCTTCCATCAGAACCTTACACAAGCTACTGTGACCTAACAAATGAGTAGTTCCGGACGTTCCGTGTCTCCGACAGGGATTGTTATGGATTAACAGGCAGGCCTTTGATGCACTCAGTACTCCTGTTTCACTATGTAAATCAAAGATATAATTTCTCAATCATTGCTGGGGGGGGGGGGGGGGGGCAGAGGCTAGGACAAGAAAGAAATCAAACACAGGGCGGCATTCATGTACACGGCAAGACAACTGTAATTAGCGGGCCCGCCCTCACACTAAGCATGTGTTTTCAATTAAAAGAAAGAAGCGGGAAAAACGAGACAGAGATGTGACGAGTGTCTGCAGAAAAAAAATGGGATGAAGTTAATTAAAGGGAGCTCACTCATGATTAATTTCTGCAGATTAGAAAAGGCATCAGGATCCCGGGGGGGGGCGGGTACCCATTGTTCCCGGTAAAACAATACCGGCCTGCTCACATGTAAGCATCCTACGAAAGAAGCTCCTGGAAGCAGTGTAACAAAGGGAGGTCAAAGGTCACCTGGATGTAAGCGGATGTCCAGTGTTGCTAGCTGGGGGGGGCACTGTAACACCTCTTTAACTCTTACATCACTCCCCTGTCTGAGTCCCCCAATGACTGAGGTACAGAATTGTACCTAGGAAGGTCCCAGCCTGACCGGATCAGTCTCTCGTGTGCTTCATTAGTCAATCCTATTTGGGGCTTATAAACTGTCCGCCCAATCACACCCTCTAACAGGTTGGAGGCTGCGCTATGCTCTGATGCATTTTTCAACCACCACCCCCCCCCCAGCTGAGATCGATGCCTCCAGTCAGCCACAAGTTCATTAAACGGACCCATTACTGAGACTCTGTATACGTAGAAATTGAACATGAACAAGAGTGCCACAGTTGTCCGCACACAGCTGCCAGATGTGTGGCAAGGCGTGTGGGGGATGTGAGGCAGGATCTATGTCCAAATCTATAACTACATTTACCAAAGTCCAGGCCACTCACAGTCATTGTTTTTATATTTCAAATCGGACCTTAGGTACTTGACCTGAGTTATAAACCTGAATTTCAAACAAAAACACACACTGACTAATGCAATTGTAAGCAATACAACACTCTGAATGACATTCTGAACATGCTTACTTTTCAGTTTAAGTCCAGCCTCGCTATCAATTTGGCCATTGCGGTGTCTCAGTCATCCCAAAAGAAGGCATTGGCGGATTTGAAGCTGAGTATGTGGGCTTTGCATATTCTCGCTGTGGCACTGGGGTTTCGTCCCGCAGTCCAATAACGTGCAAACTGCCATTTCTAAATAGCATGTGATTTTGCCTTTGTGCATGCACTGTGAATGACTAGCATCCTGTCCAGGGTGTTCCCCATCCATACACTTCAGGCTTTCTGGGCCCAGCACCATTCCAACCCAATGACACCATACTAGATATGTGGCTGGAAGCTAGCTAGATGGATTATTTGCTCTTTGCTGAGCATGCATTTCCATGGGTGGATCAGCGTTACCATACTTTAAATTTAGGCGATCTGAAAATAAAAGTCAATATTTGTAATCTATCCCCTTTGAACTCGAGTCCCGCATTGCTGGTGAGATGCAGAAGTTGTGAAACAGGGGGCACTCTGCGGCTAAACAGGTAAAAAGTTCAGCTGAGTGCTTAACAGAGGTAGACATTTCAGGTCCAGACCAAGATTTTGGTTCAACCAACCAGTTGTGTGGCTGTGACTTTTTATGCTCAACTGGTTGGTTGAACCAAAATCTCGGTCTGGATTTTTAATTTCTGGACCTGAAATTTCCACCTCTGCTCCTTAATCCCTAATTGCTCCAGGGACTGGCTAACCCTGCCTACAAAGATGTATGTTGCTAAATATGTTAGTGTCTGCTAAACAAATGAGATGGCAAAGCTGCAGCAACTGACCAGCCACACACCATCTGACCCACTGGTTAGTTACTCACCCTGGTCAAACTGTCTCTGCATGCTCTCCATCTCGGCCTTGTTCCCGCTGACTCGATAAATGCCCTCTGTGCTTAGCCCTGGGAGGAAGAGAAGCAGAAGAAGAAGATTATGACTTATACTGCCCTGTGCCAAACTCTGCCAGTCCAGCGAGATGGATGGGTCCACCAAGGGGAACACATTTATCTGAGAGATCCGCTAAGATCCACATCGCATCAGTCCCTCCAAGAAAAACAAACCTTGCTGGGTGTTCCGGCAACACAAAGGTTACATCAGCCATTCCAAGAAAAGCAAATGTCATCAACTGCTCCACTTTGGCCCAAGCCGGACTGCAATGTGAAAGTGAAAAAGCCCAGAAAGCTCAGGAAGCCCCTGGCCCATAACCTATCTGCCTGAGGATGAGTGCGGAGTGACCCCGAGAGCAGTGAATGCCTGTCCTCATTCCCATACCACAATACTTCATACCAAGATCGCCAGCTCCTAACCTCCTCACGGTACCTAGTTATAGATTATCTGCCCCGCGTGGCAGGGCATTTAGTGCTGCAGCACCGAAACTCTGGAACACGCTGCCACGGAGTCTGCAAGATGTGCAACCTATTTCAATATCTATGCTCCAGCAAAAATATCTACACATTAAATATTTATATATGATATACAAATATGTATTTCAGGAACGTTATAATGCAATTCGTAATGCTTCTCTTGTTTTTGTTGCCACTGTTCTGCAGTTTTTGTGTCGCATTATATGTATTGCTTGTAAAGCTTTCCGGAGTGTGAGAAAGCAATGATATAAATAAAATATATCGTTATTATATTTTTAAGGAAGGATTGGTAACAAAAAAATAAAAGCACCACCATGAACTGCATGGTTGGCACACACAGCAGTACAATGACTCATCTCGGGGTGTAACTGGTAAACAGGCCAAGTGGTGGCTAGAAAAAGCAGGGGGGGGGGGTGAGAGAAGAGACAGGAGAGTGGACACCCCCCTTCACCCCCCTCACTCCAGCATGGCCTGCCGGACACCCCCCCCCCAGCGCTTGTATGAAAAACCCGGGTGCCACGGAAACGGCAGTGCTCGCAGGAGAGGGGGCAGTGTGCTGTTGGTGAAAATGAGGAGCCCCAGCAGCGGTGGCAGGCCGCATTGATTCCCCCCCGCCCCTCCAATCAATTGCCCACAAAGGCATTAACAGGCACCGGGGAAGGGGGTGTGGTGGGGCGGCTGCAGGAGCAAGGGGGCGATCAGGGGGGCAGGAGGAGGGCTAAGGATGTGGGGAGGGCGTGCACACTGCGTCTGACATACAAGACTTAAGGTCACATATTAATTCAATTCACTTTCAAACACTGGAAAAAAGTTAAATGATCAGGCCCTAAGGGACACTGCAATGGCTCACAAAAAATATTAAAGTAGTAATTAAAATATGTAACTGTTAAACGCATTTGACCTGGGTTTTGCCACTGAGCTATGGATCGCTTTACTGACATATCGGGTCCGTAGCTGTAGCTCGTACGAATATTAACACATTCTGCCTAAAGTGGAACTGATCGGTTCACGTAGAAATAATTTGGCATCGATCCGAAACATAACTGTAAGTGTGAATTTATCATAATGTTACAATCAGGCAGGAGGTGGAGGGGGCGACTAGTTGGTCAGTAGCTGGTCGGTGATGGAGAAATCTCCAAAAACAAGCTTAGCAGGATAACGGTGCTAACCCACCCCGGTGGCTGGATCTATACACTCGGCACCCATCTGTTCTCACACCCCGGATAGCGAGGGTGAAGTGGCGGTAGGAACAAACGAGGCAGGGCCCCAATGCGTGAGAATCGCATTCTGAAACAAGCCCCCGGGTGCTTTTAACACAATCTCCCACTCCATCGCTCGCCCATCAAGGCCAAAGAGAGACAGGTACCCACCCTTCCGGCATCCTGAACCAAGAGAGACCAGGCAGGAGCGGCCAGCAACGTAGTGTTAGCGAAATGACCATGCTGAAGTCTCACGAACAAAACACGTGGGAGGCAAGGAACAAAGAACAAAGCAGCCTGGCTCGCAGGTTAAATAAAGGGGGTGGGGGG
Organism: Mormyrus hasselquistii; assembly: GCA_026779605.1. Classification (NCBI taxonomy): domain Eukaryota; kingdom Metazoa; phylum Chordata; class Actinopteri; order Osteoglossiformes; family Mormyridae; genus Mormyrus; species Mormyrus hasselquistii. The sequence continues at coordinate 9,692,126 of JAODKE010000038.1, forward strand.
GGGGGTTAAGGAAATTAATTCTTGACTGTGAGGTTGCAGGTTGCTGTCCCATGAGGTACCTTGGTGTAACTGCTCTAGGCAAGGTATGTAACCTGAATTGCTACGGTGAAATATTCAGCTCAGCAGTAAGCATAATACTGCATGTCACCTCTGTAAAAGTAGCATTTAAAAATATAGTAATACATTAATCGCCAGTTACTTAACAAAACTCATTCATCCATCCTCCAACCACTTGTAAAGTATGGGGAGGGCAGGGGCCTGTGTAGAGGTTGACAAATATTAAACTGACATCCATTCATTCTTCCCGTGCCTCTGAATCCCTTCCATCTCTCTCTCTCACACACATGCACGAAAAATGGCAGCCATTTTCAAAAGATGCCCCGCCCCACCACCCCCCCCCGCAGCCTCTCGGGTGTCAGCGACGGCCCAGCATATCCGCTCAGCACCTGCGCCGTTGAAAAGAATTCTTGAGAGCGGCTCGGGGAAGGACGCGAGGGACAGAGAAGGAGACTGTATATGCATACAAATGGTGGGGGTGGCAAACAAAAGAGAAAAAGGCAGGAAAGTGATGCGGAACAGGATATAAGCGGCTCAAACGATGCCGAACAGGCACATGTAAGGGTGGAAGGGAAAGGGAAACCAAAGTTTAAAAGAGTCATTTATTATGTTTAATAACACTGGCATGTGCTAATCCCCTAACATGTTCCTATACAGTTGGAATAGTGTGCTATATTTGCGCTTATATATGTGCTGTAAATATAATAGTACGCAGTGATCACACAGTGGGGAAAGGCTAGGTACTGGGCAAGGCAAGCTGTTCTACACAAAAACAGCATCAAGCTTTTGCCGAGGAGGGAGGAAACAGTGCTGGAAAATAAAAAAAACAAATAAATAAAAAGTGTTATCTTCGAAAAAGCTAATGCTAAAAAAAGTAACGCTACACAGATTGTGACGTGCAAGGCGGCTGACACGAGCGGCACCCTGGCCCAGCCTCGGTGGGCGTTTCGGCAGCCTGCTCCTAGCGACAATCAGCGACGAGCTCCTGAGGACCGCCCTCATTTCCTCTCCGCCGATATCGATCTGAGCGAGGGAGCTCTCAGGCAGGAGACGGCGGCACACGCGGCTCGCCAATCTGCCGGCTCCGCGGAGATGGAGGAATGGGGCAAAGGGGAGGGGGAGAGAGTCAGCAGGAGTGAGGGATGCTGCGGCACGAAGTAAGACGGAGGACCTGGGGTGGGGTGGGGGAGGACACAACCCTAAAATATTAATATGATAAACGGGTTGAAAAAGACTCTGAAGACATGTTTATCTAGGTGCAGCTTCTCTTTCAGGCTCCCAATTTCTGGACATGTGCAAATGTCTACAAAGGCATCAGGGTTTCACATAGTCTCTCGCTAAGCCAGTATTCAGTGTGGAAATGCAGTCAAGACAGATGAAGCGTTAATACCTTTGTTAATGCACTGCACTGAATTACCTTTACCTTTTCAAATGGCCACTGGCCTATTCATTCTTTCAATGTGATATTCAAACCCCCCAAGCACTCCTCATTGGTCACCTGCCCCTGTTTATACAATGACGATGACATTTACCAAGACGGGTTCAAACCTCGCCTTCTAATCAAAGACCAAAGATTCACGTTTAAAACTCGTTCAGCAAACAATCGAAAGCTCTTTTAAAAGAGGCTTACAGCAGAAAAGCAGATTCGGATCAGCATGTTTCATTGAGATCATTACACCACCATCCAGGGCAAATTCCCCCCCCCCCCCCCATCCAATACACAATGCATTCTCCAGGGATCATGAGAACAAGTTAGATCCTCACACAGAAGAATTCTGCTTTGTTGACTCAATCATAACCACCACACTAGGCAGTGAGGCGTACATAAGGCGAGGACATTGTAACTGTTATTGTGTTTATCCATGCAACAAAGACTAATAAACCGCGTTCCCTAATGGAGTCCACAGAAGTCTGCCACCAGGATTTCTTCTCCACAGACCCAGTGAAAGAATGAAAACAAACTAAAGTATCAGTGCTTTCAATACTATCCTAATGACATTGCAGCTGGGGACTGGTGTGGAAGGAAATCCCATTGGAGATGACGAATCAAAGATTTGCTGTGGATTATGAAGTTTGGATATACAGCTTTAGAAAAAAAACGAAAGAACCACTATGTAGTATTTATTTTTTTAAAATTGCATTTTTAAATCCTGGTTTAATCCTTGTTCTGCTGGGAGAAGGCAAAACAGAGTAGCAGGTTGCTTCCAGTTTTAAAATTTCTAAGACAGTAGTACAGAAAAACAAGGTGAAGCAGGAGACAACCACAAACCAGCCAGGTAAACGGTGAAAGTGACTTTCTAGTGCCAAAGATGACCGTTAACTTATCTGACAGTGCCTGCTTCATGAATTGGAGGATGACACCAAGTGACCTTCAAAAGCAATTGGAAACATTAAGTGCATGTGTGAAGTGCACTGCTAGGACAGTTCATATCAGGCTCCTAGAAGCAGGACTGAAAGCCCATAAAGCAAGGAAGGTGGCCTTCATCAATGAGAAATGGAGAAGAGCCCAGTTGAAGTTTATTTTACCCAGAACATTGCCTTTAAATTGAGAAATGAGTTGAACTAAAAATTTTACTGCTGTCTCAATATTTTCCAGAGCTCTAACGTAGCAAAACAATGAAATATATGCTTGCATGGCCAACTGACAACTGGGCAATGGCTTGCAATTCAGCAGGAAGAAATGACAGAGGAGAGGTAATGGAAAAAAAAATGGTGAATGGGGGGGGGGGATTAAAACAACAGGAAGAGAAAAGAGGACTATGTAAAGCAGCAGACAATCCCTGACCAAACTATGAGTCAGGGTGTGGGTCACAAAAACAACACAGTCAGCAGTCATTCCTTAACCCTTAACTGTGGGTAGACATTGGCAACTGATCCACCTCCAAGATGGGAGCCCCCTACAAGACAGGCGGTCTCAGGCAGCTTACCAGTGGCCTCGATGTACCGGATGCACTTCTCAATGAAGACTGGGATGGGCCTCTCTGGCGACACCACACTGACCAGTGGCACCCCGAAATAGTTGCTCTCCATCGGCTTAGAGATGGACGGCCGGGACTTCATCCTTTTCTGCTGCTGAGAGAGCGGCAGGCTTTCATCACAAACACTGCAAGGCTGCAAGCGTATCCGGTACCGGTATCCGGCCGAGGTCGTCAAGTCGCACAAAAGTTGGAGGCTCGTTGGCCGACAGGCAGGACTTCTACCGCCACAAGCTGACACACAGGCTGTTGTATAAAGGAAATTGCAGATTCTTGGAAAGCCGGGGCCTTTAGATTTTTCCTCGCTCCTTAATTACCCCCCTACTCATTCCACCATCCCCCACTGGGCCACACAGTACTCTCAACTCTTAGGGCCCGCGGCACCATCAGCACCTATCAGCAGGCCAGTACTCGGGAGACCGTGCCGCAGCAGGAATGCCACGGATGGCTGGGAGCAGCTTCTGAAACGCTGTCAGAAGAAGAAGCTGCAAGAAACTCATTAGCAAAGCAAAGCTCCCCCCCGCTTGCCCTCTGCTACAAATCCAGCACCCATTTCTTTTATGAGACTCTTGGCATCCACCTCCTTGTATCAGTCATCTTCTAAGTAGTTAATTTGCAGCGTACCTCTCTCTCGGGTCTCTCCTTGCTTCCTATCCAGACTTTTAGCTAGCTAGCTAACACACTTTTGATAAAACAGTACCGCTAAAGATAGCAGCTCAGCCTAGGATTAGCATTATACGCTATGCTAAGGGCTTTATATTTGTATTACTAAACTCTAACTTCTAAGAGAAGAGTGAGCATTGCCCACATTCCGTGGGCTATGGCAACACAATGTATCTCTTCAAATACTTGTTCCACTATTCCTTTCTTCAAATTTTCAGACCGGCTGTGTAGTCAAAACATTCACAATAAAAACAAGAATCTACTCACCGATTCTGAGCCCAGTTCTTCTTTAACTGGCACATTTTTGAGTTTTTTTTCCATTTCTCATTCTCCACGCCCACACAAGAGACAAACAGAAATAATTGCACCTGCCTGCTTCCTCCCCGCCTCTCAAACATAACATGCTGCAATACCAGCGGGAGGTTCTATAACGTACCTAAACTGAGGCAAGAATCTGAGCGATTCTACTTGTTAGACCAGAATCATTAACAGTGTCACAATTGTATTAGAACAATATTTCACATTCCTGAAATTCATGTCTATGAGATGGACTAGCATCCCATCCTGGGTGTTCCCCTCCCTCCTGCCCTATTCTCTCTGGGATCGGCTCCTGGTTCACAATGACTGGATAAATGGTGTGGAAGACAGATAGATGTAATTCATGCAATTCACAAGGAACTGGCAGATGGGCGTTCAGACTTTGGGAATGCAATGATATAATGCTTAAATGTAGATTTTTATTCATTACATGTTTATTCATTATGTCTACCCAAACAGTCGATGTTGGTGTCACAGTATTTATCCATTACTGGACCACAGTGAGCCAGGAGCCTATGTGAGAAAGTATGGCAAATGACGCAGAAGACACTCTGAAAGGGGCAGCAGTGCATCCCAGCTATTCAGAACCACAAAAAAAAAAAATCTTTCTACAGGAATAAACCTAAAGATCCAAAATGTTACTGTCAGGGCTCAACTGCTGTAGTCCCTGATGGCTCGTTGGTGACACTAGTTTTTATTGCTTTTATAAGATCCTTTCAATCAAGAACTGCCCTTTCAGGGTATGAAAGTAGATTGTGGAGGTGGTTTCTGGTCCCATAATGACTCCAATTAAGTAATAAAAGACCCCAAAGTGGAGCAAATAGCCAGAGCCTCTAAACTCCTGCTGCAGCTTAATGGAGCAGCCCAATGTCAGCCAACATCAGCCAGCAGGCTGCAAGCTCCACAATTTTGGGAACAACAAAGCTTAAAAAAAAGATCAGGACTTTAACACCATACACCAGAGGTCAGAACTTTCGCCTCACCATAGCAAACATGACTGCACCCAACCAATACGGACCGATCGGATTGTTTAAATTCCTCTGCATGCTGCACAGCATAGACGTTTCTGCTTCAGTACAGTGGCTGTAAGTAACAGGAGATTGAGCATCTGCACTCCAGGCCTGCAGAACATTCTGCAGCCTACAAGCTCCGGTCAACCGGGACCAAGTGCTAGAAAAACCAGAGCCTAAGAATCCCTCCCCCCACCCCCCTTTCTTTAAACACACTGCGGCAGCTCACTGTCTTCTGCAGACAAGTGCCAGGGCTGCACAGCACAGCGCTGATTCAACGTCAACGCGTCTGCTGCCGAGGGCCCGACTCCAATGTGATGGCTTGGCCAAGAACCCTGCAGCTCTGATACATAGGCACAGGCTGCTGGATTAATATGAAGTCCAATTCTGGGCTGGACTTCTCTAAATGCTTAAGGCTTTGGGCATATATAACCCAAAAAGCAAGTCAATAAAAAAAAGGTGGTGGGGCAAAGAGGAGCTTTTAGACCTCACCATCAGGCTTGCATTTTCTGATCAGAGCATAGGCAAAAGCTCTGAATTAATCCAGGAGTGATTTAATCCGAGTGAGAGAGAGGGGCAAAGAGGTTGGAGATGAGACAGCAGCCATCTTTCCTTCACCACCTTTCCTTTTGTGCCCAACTACAAATGATACCTGATTGTGAGTTTAGTACTGAATTCGTGCAATATGAAAAACAGACATTGTCCATGCCTATACATTAGGTAAGAGCCGCGAGAAGAAGCACAATAACAGCACAACATGATGTTAATCCTACTTGTACTTCTCAAGGCATAAATAAAAGGAAACCATTTAAATTCTAATTAATCTCTGCAGCAAGAAAAAGCTGATCTTCAGGGACTCCTGAATACAAGAGTAAAACAAAACAAAAAAAAAACCATGACAAAATGAAACAAAGAATGAAGTTTAGGGAGGAGGTGGTTTGCTCACAAATAACAGCCTTAGATAACAGGAAAAATTGGAGCTTAGGGTATTTCTTGAAATCCGTTTAATTCCATTCTCAAATGAGATCAGTATCACTAAATTACTTGACATTCAACAGCGTTTCCCTTTTTATGTTAATATGACTACAAAAATGACCTACGATCCAAATCCTGCTCTGTCCTTCGTAGTGCAGGACTACGAATAGATTCAACAATCAATAGTGATAAAAATTAACAATATGTATTCACATACCTTGCCAGGCCTGCGGAGGCTCCTTAAGATGTTCCTCCGTTTAGGGTCCTCCCCTTCATCAGCGAGAGAGTTGTCTCCTTTCAGGGCACCCACTTCGTCCTCTTTGGCCTTTGGAGGGCCTCCGAGCTCATCGTCGCTGCAGATGGAAAAGCTGGTACGGAATGTGCTGAACTTGCCCAAGCGCTTGGATCGGTCGCGATACAGCCGCGGCTTGACTCCCAAGGAAGAGAGCTTGCGGCGGCGTTCCAGAGAGCTGCTGTCCGCCTCGCTATCCGAACCATTGCCTCCACCATTGGAGTGTGTTTTGTTGGCATTCCGTATGGTGATGATCTTACCCTGTGTGCTGTCATGAGGCACAGAGTAGATGTTCTCTTCTTCAGTGGGCCGGGGCTTAGCCACTGCGTCCATGGGCTCGGCATAGTCTGAGGGGTCGTAGCCACCATCCCCTCCGTGTGCCCATGTAACGGAAGGAGGTAGTGAGCGCCTGTTGGTCCCAGGGTCCACGTAAGGACCTAGGCTAACTTTGCGGAGAGAAGGTTTGGTCCGCGTTGAGGGTGGCACTTTGTTGTTTAGCTTGTTTTCAAAGGAGCTAATATCAGAGATGACAGACAGAGTGTCGCTTGTGTCCAAGTCGGACAGCTTGAAGCCATGAGGGGCAAGACTGCCATCATCCCTAAGGGTGTGGTATGGAGGTGAAGGCTCTACATCATCCTCTGAGTCTACCAATGCTGTAACGGGACTTGGTGAACAGCGTGGTGAATGGATGCTTTCATTGGTACTGCATGCCTCGGCGACATTATCATACATATGTGTGGCCTCCACAATGTTCCGCTTATCTACAACTTCCTTGAAGAACTGCTGGAAGAGGTCTATCCGATGCAGTCCACCAACCACTCCACTATGCCCGCACACTATGCTGTTAAAGCGAGCCTCTATCTCATGCGCCAGGTCCTGCCCCTGAAAGATTTGCTCCTGGGCAGTCTCACAGTCTGTCAGTTCTGCCTGACTCTCCCCCACTGCTAGCAGCTGCACTGGGATGATGTCCTGGACCTCACACAAGAAGGCGCACAGTGTCTCCAAGGAGGCCTTACGGCTGACCGAATAGACTGCAATGTAGCCATGGACTAGCCTGGTCTTACGTAAGGAAAAGGACGAGTGATAGGAAAGAATGGAGAATTCAATGTTCTGCCTCTGGCCACCAATCATCAGGTCCAGAAGCACTGATGTGCCGCTGCTCAGACTGGACATGGGCCGACAATGTTGTGGCAACAGGAATGGGGCAAGGAGCTGGTCCACATCATAGGAGTCACCGCACATCAGACACATAACAATCCGAATGTCCCCTTCTGAGTTGTGTTGATGGTGTGAATCTCTGAAACCCAGTGGTGGAAGTGGCAAGGGTGGCGAGCTGCTACCTAGACTTATACTCCTCCGTGATTCAAGCAGGCTTTTCAGAACCTGGTTGATTTGCTTCTCGTTTACATTCCGCCCATAGCCTATACCAGAAGCAGCAGGTTCTAAATAAACACACTGCAGCTTGCTGGCTACTTGTTGCCCCTGTGCAATCAAGCTGTGTGTCGTCTCCCCCCCAATGTCCCCCACAGATCCCACTCCCCGTTTGGTAATTAAAAGAAGTGACATAGGAAGCTGAGCCAGATGGTTGTCTCTGCGACCCAGAGTAGACTCCCGAACCTTCTCAATGCTCTCTACAACATATGAGAGAGATTCCTTTGAGTTATAGAGACAAAGGCAGCCATGTGGGGAAAAGGTAGGGGTGTGGAAGGAATTTACTGGCAATCGAACGTTGCCCTCAATGGGTCGCAGTGCTAGCTCGTACATTTTTCCATCCAAAACGTACCGGTCATCATTTGTGCACAATGCCCGAATCTCATTAGCTAATTCCCGAGCAAGACCGTCTTTTCCCAGGATGACTAAGTTGATCCTGTCAGCTTTACTGTCACCAAAATGGGACTTCTGGTTGCCATCAAAAAACGGGTAACGAGTTGGAAACCGAGTGGCCAGGATCTGTTCAATCTTGCTGTCCACACAATGTGGGCTGCTAGGGCAGGTGTCCTTAGTGGGGTGATAAACAAAGTGGATATGTTTGAGCACTAGGGCATCCCTTTCGGCTTGAAGTTTCTGAAGAGCTTTAAATCTCTGCTCTTCCCCTAACACCTCCTGAATTGCACCCATTTTTTCTTTGCTGGGTTTGGCATCCACCTCTAGCTCATAGAAAAGCTCTGAGTATTCAAGCAAGAGTTCTTGAAAGTCCTCCTTGGCATGGTCAATGATCTCCTTCTGATGCCTGTTGTAAATGTCTAGGTATTCTGGCTCTTCTAGCCACTGGTAGAAGTCTTCATTCATAATGAAGCTACGTGCCTCCTCCCAAGGTTTCCCTGCTGTAACAAAAGGTGAAGATTTAAGTTTCTCCTTAAACTCCCATCGCATCTCAGCCCGCTTGCGCTCATTGCGCAGGTGCTCTAGGTGCTCTTCAAAGATGGCTTCTGCTTCTGGCGTCTCAAGAAGGTCCTGTGGAATCCGATCATCTGCTATGTTGTCAATATGGTCAGTGGCATCCCAGGGAGTGTCCTCCAAAACCACAAACCACTGACTAAACTCCCGTTTAGTCTCAAGGACCTTCTGTACCCCTGACCAACTCAAAAGGTCAATTTCATCAAGGTCAGGGACAAGCGACATAAGGGCTTGTGGTAGGGTGCTTAGATACATCTTGCGCCGTTTCTCTATATGCTCCTGCTTGAGTCGATGCACATGTTGCTGGAATAGCTTTTTGGCCTTGACTGTGCCCTCCAGGAAGACATAATCCTTATACTCAACAGATGACTGCATGCGGCAGCTATTGTTAATCCAGGTCTCTTTGTAGTCCTTTACAAGGCGGCTGACCAGCCACTCATAGCGATCCTTTGCTGTAGCGATCTGCTGACTTTGTTGCTTGAGGGCCTCAAAATAAGGGATGATTTTAGGTTTGCCCCGACTCTTATCAATCAGCTGCGCTAATGTGAGAAATGCAAGGTCTACATTGACATTAGAACGAGCAGAAGTCTCTACCACTTGCAGGTTCTTCTTAGTCATAGCAAACGTGTGCGAGTCCTTAATGTAACGTTCCACACCCTCGTCGCACTTAGTGAGAACCAGCACCACTGGCTTCTTGGTTTTAGCCAGCTGATTATAGAGATTGGTGATAAACTTCATCTGGTCATCAAAGTTACGGTTCATACCCCTGCTTACATCCACGCAGAGCAGAAACCCATCCACCATCAGCTTGCCCTCAGGCATCTGCTTCTGCTCAAAGTCCTGTTCCAGGCCCAGCTGATCTGTACAGAAGTACATGAGTTTCTCTGCAGAGGCTAACTTAGCGGAGGCTGCCCTCTTGATGTACGGCTGCAAGGCCGTGCTGCGATGTGGCTGGAAGGTCTGGTCATCTATGAACTCCGTCTGCTCCACAACACGCAACCGGCACTCCGGCCCTTCCTCAAGTGCTCGGGTAACTTCCCCCCAGAACAGGAAATGATCATTGTTCACCACCCGGCCACCAAAGTCGCTGGTGCTCAGCACAGACGTGTGATCCAGGTAGAAGTCATCGGCACTAGGGCGGACGAACCTATTGCACAAGCAGGACTTGCCCACTCCACATTGTCCCTTTTCCTTCTCTGTCCCGGACAAACCAACCACAACTAAGTTGTAGATAAGTGCCCGGGCATCTTGTTTTTTTGCCATCATCATCGCATGCAGACACTCATCCTGCAAGGCCCAGATGCTCGGGAGAGGAGACGGACAGGGTGCTTTTCCATGCAACTGTTCGCAATTCTTGGAAGCAAATTACTGAAATTAGGTTGTCATCTGTGTTTGGTTTCTTTATCCACGAGTAATTCGGTCTTCGTTTCTTCGTGGATACTTCAGATGGAAATCAGGTAAGGACAGGATAAGGGCAGGAAGGAAAAAAGGATGGTAGGAAAGAAGGATGGAAGGAGAAGAGAAGGGGATGGGGAGTCAGTGTAAGATTTAGATGGATAGGCAGTAATTAGCCTGACCCATCTGTGCTCCTCAGTTTTGTGGCAATGCAGAATAAGTGGAAGCAGGTTTCACAGCCTTCCAGCCTAGGGGGAAAAAGAAATAAATAAAATTAGGAAAATGACATCATACATGACACATTAACATATCTGGGTCTTAGGCTGGGCAACAAAAAATGGCTTTAAAATGATTAAGTGAGGATAGGTAGGCCATTGCCATGATCTGCAACACATAATATCTGTTCCAAAACAAAAAAAATCTCCATATATGAATACTGAAAAGAAAAAGAAAAAAACGTATGCACAAGCAAAAGGTGGGGGGTGTTTTTGTTAAAGTGTTCCCATGAAGAAGAAAAAAAAATATGAATTAGGTGACCCAGCCCCCATAAACAGAGCACTACCATTTGGCAGCAATCCACAGAGTGAGAGACATGTTTAAGAGGCCTCTCTGCGGGCAGGAACAAAAATAAGGACCACTCATTTTGGCTGATGCACCACAGCTAATTACATATGCAAATGAGCTACATTAACAGCAACATGTTTCCATCTGTGTAACATATAGCATCATTTAAAGGTCCGGGTAGCCATTATGGGGTGAAAAACATAAGCTTAATAGCGGGCAAATGCCTATGCTGGTTGAAAGTGCTTTTGAGGCAAGGCTATATCAGCATCGTAATGAACATAAAACCCAAGAGGGGAACAGGGAGCAGCATGCTTGCTACTAGCATTAGCCTGACAGTGAGGGGGCAATCTTGGGATGTGGCCGAGTATGGCAGGCGAGGGGTCAAGTTAACAGCCTTTGCTCAACAATTTGTTCACCAAACATCCATTAAACAATTAATAACAATTAATAGATCCAGGTGCTAAGAAAGCTGTGAGCTTATAAAGCACTCAGCAAGTTTTCATTTGATTCTGAGTCACTGGTCCTGTTTAGGGGCAGGGCAAGGGCTAAACCTGGTGTTCTGTTAACCAAGTTGAAGTTGTTTACAAATCCTGAAAAGAATGAAATGAATCATCCTATTTCAGAAGGAAATGTTTATGCCACATGTACACTGATGACAATCAGCGTTGGCGAGGCCTAGGAGAGTAGGCACTGGCACAGTAAGACAAAGACGAAATAGAAAGAGATGAACATTTCACCATCTTTAAAAGACAGGTTGGAGCAGAACGCTATAAACGATCTTCGGTACATAGCATGTTGTGGGTAAGGGAGCTGCAAGACAAACATCTTGAACTGACAGGTCCTAATCAACATGTCAATATGGGGTAGATATTAAGACCGGGGTTATCATGGTTTATTCATGTGTGCTTCCCTGTAAGTCCATTTCCAAACCACTGTTGTTTGCCTTCATGCAATTAGTATGCAATCAATAAGCACTTCCCACAGAGGCAAACACCCAGCTGTTTTGCCCGCATGGTGCCCCGTTTTAACCCGTTTCTTTGTCGCCCTTGAAGACATGATGTGCAGCAGGCTTTGAAGGGAGCATTTCGGGACACAGGACATAGGGAAGCAGATGGAGAGGTGACCACATCCATAACTTTCCAAAGACAACATTTTAGATTTTGTGTGTGAAATGCCGTTCGAGCAAATCAAGTGTTAATGGTTTTACAATCCAGCAATATACACGCATACAGATAGACAAATGCGGGATTTTACCAAAAGGTACAACAGCAGCTTTCCTATGGGAATTTCATTGCACATCAATGGGTTTGCATTTGCAAATCCAGTGATTTCCAAAACAACTGAAAATCTGAGGTGTTGAAGATTCGTCAGGATATGGACGACTCCACAAACCTCAAAACAGCCGACATGTCACGTATTAGGCCTAGCAAATAAAATCTGACATCAAAAACATGATAAACTAATTGTCTTAAATTATACCTAGCAAAATTTTAACAGTTGTCCTGTGGTGCAGTAATTGGTACTGTGTCCTAAAAGCCTCCCAAGCTGTGGGTTTAACGCATGCTTATACAACTTCTTGTGTATACCAAACACAAGTCAGGTTATGTATGGTAGTGTACTTCAACATATGACAAGTATCTAAGTGTAAAATCATTAGCTAGTTAGAATGCGTGGCGGTGCCGCGACGCGTCTGTGGCTCCGTGCCTCCAGACTGCGGCTTAAATCCCAGCCCTGGGCTGTGCATGTGTGGAATTCACATGTTCTATCTGTGTTTGTGCAAGTTCTCTCCTTCGGTTGAACAAAATGTGGTTTTGGCAAACTGTTGACTAAATCGCCCACGATTCCATGTGTCAGAATGTGTGGCCTGCAAGAAAAAAAACATTCCTGCTAGCCTGTGCTACCTAGGGTAAGCTTGAGACTCACAGTGACATGGACTCCAGATAATTCCCTTCTGAAACAAAGAACTAGGGGGTGGGAAGTGGTGGGGGGGGGGGAGACAATAAAGGCCACACGTTAGTTCCTGGTATCCCGCGACACAGCATGAGTGAAGGTGAAAGCGATTAAGCCTCGATTAAGCCCAAGGGCATGTCGGACTGAACGAGTGCAACACGAGCTCTCTGGAGAATTCTGAGGGAGCGGATATAAAGGATTCCGTCTCCAACCAACCCCATTCCCTTTGGGGATCCCAGACATCACCGTACCCTTAAGTCATACAAGGGCCTAGGAAATGGAATGGGCTTTTCCCCCCTCTTTTTAAAAACATGCTAGAAATCTCAGAAGGTCCTGCCACTAGCGCTGGGGGCAGAGGAACGGAATGTACCATAAGAGGCTTGGGGGGGGGGGGCGGGAGATCCTTTGACTCAGAATTCACCTCCATTGGGTGGGGTGGGAGTGACACAGATTTTACCTTCACCCACGTGGGATTTCATTCATCCTGCAAACACAATATGGCTTACAATGAAAACCCACAGTGAGTAGAGAGACTGCAATGCAGTCTCGTGTTCCGTGATTCATAATTTCAGACAAATCGAGGAGAATGATTGCGCCAGGAACCAAAAGACTAAAAGCAATATCCATGCAAACTGAAAATGCTTAAATAAAATTCACATTATACTTGAGTTAAAAGAAAATGAACCGTTTTACAGTTTAATAAAAGAGTCATGATGATGACGTTGATGATGATGATGATGATGATGATGATGATGATGTATGTCAGGACTGCGAAAATCCCAGTGGTCAGTCTGGTGTCTTCTCTCTTACACACATCAGCACAAATGTGTCCAAAGGATCCACACCTCTCGCTACACCTTCTTCATACCCCTGTCAGCCCAGTTCACCTTCGCTCCCTCTCCAGAGAGCTGCACTGCATTAATGTGGATACAAGGAAACAGGGCGGACAGCAACTCTGCAGAGACAGACCTGCATAAATGCATTCTCACTGGACACCAGCAATCAGAGGCACCCACTGAGGACCTAACCCCATGCCAGCAGCTAGTTCTTCGATGGATTACCGTGGCCATGGGTTTAAACCGGTCCTCTCCACCTCCCAGTTTTCGGGTGACTGTTCAGGTATTAGTCAATTTTAATGCTGTTACACAAACATGGCACACGAGAGATTTATAAAGAGACTCACGCGTGCATTTATACCAGCTTACTGTGTAAAATTCCATTAAAAATACGCATGGCTCAGGACAACTACAGGCCGTTTCTGCATCATCCACCTCCTGCTGCATCCTGCAGCATCAGGGAACAAAATAAAGTGACTGATCTGCAGCATAAGCCCCCCCCCAGGTTATCATTTTGACACCGTGCTCTGCTCAGCGCTAAGCAGACGGCCCGGCCTGGAGGAAGGCCATTTTGAGACAGCGCCGACACTCACAGTAGCACAGAGGCGTCGCCACGGGACACTTCCTCTTCCTGCCGGCGCCGGAGCCAACAAGCTGCCAGGCGCGGCCACGTGACGGAGGGAGGCAGGGAGGGAAGGAGAGAGAGAGAAGGATGGGGGGATGAAAAGCGACAGGGAAATACGCAGAGTCACACTCGGACGGGAGGGATAGGAGGGAGCAGGACAGTTTTAGGGGGGGTAGGGACAAGCTGTGTGGTCTGTAATCCGATGAATCGTACAAAGCAGGGCGGGATCTGGCCGAGGCTGCAGGGAAGGAGGGGGGAGCAGTGGGCCGATATGGAGGCTAAAAATAATGTGCCAGGGAACACAGCCGATGGCAGATATTAATCCGGCAGACTGAAGCGCTGCAGCGGCGGTAGCAGTAAGCATGGAGATAAGCTCCTCACTGGGGTCCACGGAGATCAGGAGGCACGCCGAGAGTTGTCACGGAGACAAGTATGCTGGGGCAGGGGGGTGTATATAGAAACCCCAGTGACCCTAGACACCTCAACCTGCCCCAGAGACTCCACCGTGTGTGTGTGTGCGTGCGTAACGAGCCTTGGAGGAGGGCGAGGGCCGCTTCAGCTTTTCCCACTGGAAGCTGTATAGCATTCATGCACTAGCAGCCCCTGAAAGCAATTAAAATGTTGCTCCAAAAGGTGGTTGTTGTCCTCACTGATGTCATACAAGTTGCTTGTCTTCTTGCAGGCTTCACACCGCATG
>JAODKE010000038.1:9712196-9739597 GCA_026779605.1 Mormyrus hasselquistii
TCCTTGTTGAATCCTTCCCCCCCCCCCCCCCCCTCCTCTCCCCCCCCACCCCGTCCGCCCGCCCCCCCCCCCCCCCCCCTGCATACCTCAGCATGCCCCCGCCCTCCCAACCTGCAAGTAGTCGACTGCTTCTGGCTCATACGCTGTGACTAAAGTCCTCCCCATTACAGCCGAGCAAATTAAACATTGACTAGACAACTCAGATAAACACCATAGGAGAGATGCAGGGAAATCGAGTGCCAGTGAAGTGAGCGGGACTCAGTGAGCTAACAGCTGATCCTTACTGTCACTGCGGCTTGACCTCACTGCGACCACCGTCAGCCAACCACAAGCCTACATTAAAATTAGTCGCCCCTCCCCCAACACCCAGCATTATGAAAGGCCACCAGTGAACGACAATAAAACACAGATCAGAGAGAGTACTAAATTTACAGGCGGCCTGGACTAATCTAGGCAATGCTAACGAAAACTAAACATGAATTCACATTTTGCCGTCAAATTTTTTTCCATTTGATTTTAATTTAATAATAGTATCGTAGAGGTCAGAATCCGTTAGCAAAGTTAAAGTATGCAGAGGCACAACATATTAATATATTTGCTTTTAACTTATTTATTTAGCAGGCACTTTTATCCAAAGTGACACTTTGGGTCATACAGTCCCTCAAGTATCAAGATCTTGCTAAGGAATTACCTATTGTAAGAGCTCAAGCAGTTTTTGGGCATTAAAGTCCCAGCCAGTTAACAGTGCTTAGCCCCACTTGTGGGATTTACTGCAGCTTTCAGGTTCCCTTCTCCGTGTGGGACGGCTCTCTGGGGACACTACGACCTCCTGTAGCTGCAGGTGCTGCAGTTGACTGCAGTTCCCCGGCAGTCTGTATGCCAGTACCCTACCCAGAGTTCCTTGCCTGCTACAGTGTGTTTGCCACGTCTCCACGAACTGTTTGTCTTGTTTTGACTGGTTTGAGGTTAGAACAATGACACGGTTCAGCACAATGTTTAACTTCCTAGTTATTCCCCCCACCACCCCCCCGGACCCCTTCCCTGACTCATCTCCTCGTGCTACAAAGAAACCTTCTGCAAGTGACAGGGCTATTAGATGCTCGTCCTCCGCTAGGGTCCTCTTACAGCGAGAGCTGTCATATCGCCACGTCGGAGGATATATGCCTCAGAAAACAGGAATAGGGGCGTAACGGCCAGGAATAAAAATAAACATCGGGACAAACATATGGCGGCATGACACAGACGTAAAGCAAAGCTGGGGGGTCACGCCGGCACACACGGAGGTCAGGCAAGCCTTCATTCCAGGCAAGCCTGCTACAGGACCATCAGTGCAGGGGTCACCTAAAAAAGCCAGGCCAGGCAGCCCCAGGCCAATGTAAAAGTGGGAGGGGAGAACTATTGTACTTTAGACCACATGGCTGCCCTCACCAGGCAATCAAAAGAGAGCATGCATGACACACACACACCAATACAAAAAGAAGATGAGAACTGCTGGTTCACCACGGGAGGGCTGGCGTAAAGACAATCCTTGATATGCCTTTCGCAGGAAGCAATTGAGCTCAATGTGTATCTGTTAAAGAGATACAATACAGGGTGTGTGTGTAGCGGGGTGTCATTGATTATGCAAGTCTGATTTTCAGCAATAGTTTAAATAAGTTAGTAAGTGGTTAGTTTTAAATAAGTCTAAAACACAAAAAAGTTGAGAAAGGAAAATGGGACTAGTTATAAAGAAGCCTGGTGTAGTAAAATGGTCCACTCTATGCACATCCCCTCCCCACGAAAAAAATCCCATCTTTCCTTGATAGCTGCGTGTTCCCCCCTGAAGATTCAGCTACTGTCCACCCTGGCATTTCCAAGCCCCAGCACAAATACACTCTTTCATGCTGATATGGGGAAGAAGATTGTGCCCCCCCCCCTCATCTTGAGACCAGCCTTCCACATGTTTAATTCAGAAGGATCGCTAGGGGAGCCCGGAGGCTTCCGCGAAATCGTTGCGGCTATTCAGGGTTCGAGCTGAAAGTCCACTTTGTTTAGGCATCATTTAAAAAAAAATTTTTTTTTAAAAACACGCATGACCACAGAGGCACACGCAAGCGAGGCTGGGGGGGTAGGGGGTGGTGTGGCCAGCCCTATTGTGCGGACATGTGCCGTGGCACAAGCCAGAGGAGCTGAGGGGGGGAACCGGCACTCGCTGTGCCACAGTCTGTCCCTCTCAACGCAAACCAGCAAGGGGAGGAAAAATACACATATGAGGTGAAAATGAAGTAAAGCTCAGAAAGATGGCAGAGCCACGCCCAGGAGAAGCAGGACACGCAGTGACCGCATAACGGCTCTCTCAGGCTGCCAGGAATATCTCAACATCACCTTTATCGCCCTTAACTGTTGCATATTGATTGCAGTGCCCAAAAAATAAAAAAAACTGCTCTGTCAGACGGGCATCTTAATCAGACAGGATGGGGTCACGATAGCGGGGCTTTGGAGACTGACGTGTGAACTGGGGAAGGGGACCAGGCACGGATGGAGAGAAGGAATATTTACTAATGAGCCTTGTGACAAGCTCAGGAGTGTAAGTCCGGACAGGAAGTGGGGGCCATGTATCACCAGGAAGCACGTTGGACGGGTGAGGATTGGGGCAGCCCAGGGAGGGCAGACAGACGGAGCCGGCAGCAGGGGGAATGAGCTTCCGCACCGACAGACATGCGTGTGAGTGCATGCACGCACGCACATACACCGTGGGCACGCTAAACATGGCAGCAACACAAATATTCAGGAGAGCACGCTCCAGTGGAAGGGGCTCTCCCGACACTGCTGTGGTACACGGGGGACCCCCCCCAGCACAGCTGTGAAGAACAAGCTGGGAAAGGGGGGGGGAGCCGAATGAATATAGAAGCAGGAATATCAGGACTACAAGCGATTCTTCAATTGGGTGTATGGTTCTGATAAGAAAATACAAAGAAATCAACTTTCGCTAGAAAAGTCAATTATCTAGTTACAAATTACAATGGAATTATTCTGCAGGTGACTGGACTTCCAGCAAGCTAAAAAAAAAAAAAAAGGGACACCGGAATAAGTGGATGGACCTTAACCAGGGCCACACAGGAAAAACGGCCAGCCAACCTCCATTTTACCGTCCACTGCTTTCACTCCCAACTCAAAAGATTCATCAGATCACAAGCTTGAAGAAAAGCACAGAACCTTCCTTATTGTCCTTTATGGCAGCAAGGAGACAGTCCTGACCTCTGACCTTTTTTTCAGGGGGGGGGGGGGGTTGAAACAGGATGGTGCATGGAATGCAGCCTTGAGGAGCTGTAGTCAGCCATTAAAGAATTGCTGGCGTTTTTGAGCATTGCTACCCAACCCCATTTTCGGCCGTGCCATTAGACCAAGCAGAAAACGTGAAGTCCATCTCCTGGGAGCCTGAACATTACCGTCTTCCATACCGACAATAGCTCAAGGCCCTTCATGAGAATTTGTTGAAATCTTGATAGAATAATCTGACATCCTGACGCAGACAAAGAATAAAGCCAGAGGAACACAAAGAGCCATGAAAGTGTTTAGATTCGGCATTGCTGCACCGATATGACACCTATCACTAACACATAGTCACATGACATCAGCATGGCCAATGCAAATTCCTTAATAAAGCATCTGAAAATGTGTGCGCTGTCAAATAATAATATATTGTCAACCCAATATAAAGCCTCATTCTGCTCAGAAGCAGGGAGGATTCTCATCTCCCCATTTGTAGTTGATGCATCTTTCAGGTAAACACCTTCCTTTATCAAACTCCCATGTTGTCGGGGACCAACTACATCAGACGCAGCGAAAGCCAGTTCCGTGACGGATATTGTTGCAGAATCCAGTGTCATCATCTTTTTGGACAATGGCTGCCACGTACAAGCTTCCACACTTCAGTCATAATGGATCACAGAGCGCTCCCGTACGAAGGATGTCATCCCAGCGGAAATCGAGAAGTACAAAATCCATTTGTCACGCGGTGCACGTCTGATTGCCCTGCCTCCCCGTCTGCTCGCAGCTACTGGATGTACTGAGACAAGCAGTCCATTAACGGTGGGCCTGGGCACGGTGCAGTCAAAGTCAATATGAGGTCCAGAATCCAATCAGCATCCCCTGGGTCCTCCAGAGTGCCGCCCCAACACTTCTGTACAGCAACCCAAGGACCAAGCTACTCACACGGCCAAAGAGAGGTATCCTTTAGCGGCTATTCCCATAATCCCCCTCAATACCAGAAATTAATTATTCATTCAAAGATTTCTGCATACCCAACAGAACCCTGTGAAGCCCCAGGGACTATAACAGGACACATCCAGTCAAAGGAGTCCTTTGTCATTTAGACTGAAGTGAGGGGGGGGGGGCGGAATGAGAAATTACACATGATACTTGCAACAATTTTGCAGTGGTTCTACAAACATCTTTCCTGAACTGCAATACGTAATGTCTAATGACTCAGTAGTGGAACAAATAGAACTGCTCTCCCCCCCCCACACACTTTCTATTTCCATTCTCCACTTTTAGGCAAAGTTACAGCAGTATTATTAGCAATCATCAGCATCATCAAAAACACTACTTATTGAAACACGTCGAATAAGTGTTTTGAATTCTCATTACGCGGTAGACTACTGGCAGCATACTCCTGGTTACAAATACAGTCATCAGTGTCCAACCAAAAAAAATCTGCTTCATGCTGGCTCACAAAGGAGCGACCAATTGTCAAATTCAACTGGCTGTAAATTTAAATCCCAGCCGGGAAGTGAGGAAGGAACCAAGCGGCTTACTACATGTGAACGCGAGCTTCACACAAACATTTTCAAATCCCATTTCCCCTCCTCTTATACGTCATTTTCTGCCTCCGGCCTTCCAGCACTATCTAAGCAGGAGGAAAGAAATTAAAGAATAGCCAGCCGGCCCTTCAATCATTTCCAATTCTATAGAGTGGGATGGGATTTGTCTGTTTAACTTCATTAGTTACGCATCAGTCTGGGGCCTGTAGATTATGTCTAATTAAGCAGCTTAACGTAGCTTAAACCAGCATACAAAAAGAAGAGTTATCTGTCAACTGCTAAAAAGATTATTTTATTCCTTCTCCTTCTACCGGTAAACTATGCACACATACTTAGCGAGTCCTTTCGGCTTCTGAAACATATTTATGTGTCGGCTCACGAAGTCCAGCACAGGAACCGAGCAGGAAGCAGAGAACTTGGATGGTATCAGAGGGACACCTTCCATCGTATTTCCTCCAGACCTCAACTGCAAGACAGTAGCACTACAATGCACACGGGTCCGTGTGCTGTGCGTGTGGTGCACCTCGGCATAGTGAACTCCTGATACGGTTCTCCGGGAGCCTGTCTCCGGTCCAGATATTAAAACAATAAAGAAAAAAGCAATAGGGGCAATAACAATTAAAAATGACCTAACAAGAGCTGTTAAAACCAATAAATTACCAGCAACTCCACCATTAACAGAAATCTACCATAACCTGCGCATGCCACAGATCACTGCTACCTATATTATAAAGAATGGGGTAATCCAGAGTGGGGATATGATGTCAATTATGTCTGAGAATCCTCATACTTCAGCCCAGCAAAGAATTCCATGCCACACAGCAGCACACACATTTAGCAAGAAATGATTTTAACCCATTTAAAAAAGGGAAAATATCTGCCCTATTTTCTTCCTCTATCCTCTCAACAGGTTCAGAGCCCATACACACGATAAACCAAAGTAAATCACCCAGCGAAGCAAGAACTGCTAAACTTGCATTTGCCATCAATAAATCAAGCTTTTAATTAACAAGCAGCAAGACAAAAGGAGCTTTGCATCAGTATTTCCTACATTCAACAAAACTTGCCGGGTGAACGAAAAGAGGCCCTCGGGCAGCAGAGAATACAGGCCTGCGGGTCACTGATGGATATTAAAATGCTTCATTCTGGGGGGAAAAAACAAATTTAACATTTGAGTATTTGTTGAGTGCGTGGGTGTTAAGTCTTTTTGTCCTGAAGAAACTGGATTTGAGTCTCTGTGAGCATGTTTGCCGTGCTGGGTGAGATTCCTTCGGCCACTGGGGTCCAGCTATCAAAACATTTCATCAGCACAACATTTGTGGTTACACAAGATACCACATGACAACCCCCGATCCAGAACCGGTTTTTCCTGTTAACCGTCAGCTAGATTTACAGCTTGGACAACAGGAACTTCCATCACCTCCCCCATTACCATTGAGATCTGCAGACAGGAATGGGCCACTAGAACTACAAATCCCATGATTCTTTGCCACCCCCCCCCCCCCCAAAAAAAAACCCAAAACAGTGGGCTGGGTGTGTTTCCTGTTGGGCTGCAAGAACAGAAGGCTTGAGGGCATTTACAAAGACATTTCAGCTTAGCCAGCAAAAAAAAGGGGGGGGGGGAGAGGACACGGGAAGAAGAGAGGTGCCTATGAAAAGGAATTTTTAAAAAGCAAAGCCCAACACTAATCTGTTTAAATTGCATCAAGACGACTGGCAGCACTAAACCTCAGGGCACAGAGCGGCTTTTGTCTCTATCAGTAAGTAATGCGCCGCATCGTGCTTCCTCACAAAAAAAAAAAAATTATAAAAATCCTTTCCCGGCACGGTCCCTGAGAGCAGAAAAACCTCCGTAAGTGCTGGCGACAGGACATCATCTGCACAAGGTCGCAAGTCCTCAGACAGAGAAATTCCGTGAAAGCTGACAAGATGGCTGACAGGCCACTGAGCGCTCCCTCTGCCGAGCTGTGAGCCATCACTGCCTTTCTCGCCTCTGCCACCTATCAGCTTTGTACACCTGCTCCAGAAAGCTGCCTCCCCATTGCGGGGAGAAATTTACCAGACTCCTCTCTTCCACAGCGTGTCAAAGACCTTTCATTCAAACAAAAGAAAAATTACCATGAGGCTAGGAATGCCTGTTAAAGCTAAACACTAGGTATAAAGATGGAGCCAAGACACAGGCCTCATTGTGATGTTATTAGACAGATATAGACTTCATTGATTCCAAGTGGGAAATATGAATAGATCTTATGAGGAGAGGATATGACCTGTACATCAATCAATCAAACTCAATCCCATAAGCTTCTAAGACTGCAGCCACTGAACCAATGACCAACACCAGCAGAATGATGCAGTGCAGGTGTTGACATACCCAGAGTCCATAATAAATTGTCATGCTCATTCATTTTTTTAGAATTTGGTGATCAGTGGTCATTGTTAACACAGCACAGCACACAGTGCGCAACAACGAAATGTGTCCTCTGCATTTAACCCATATGTGACTTTCGTGACATAGCAGGGGGCAGCTAATTCAGCGCCCGGGGAGCAGTGCTTGGGGACAGTACCTTGCTCAGGGTACCTCAGTGGTGACTTGCTGGTGGGGGATTCGAACCTGCAATCTTTCAACTACAAGTGCACTTCCCTAACCATCAAGCCAACACTGCCCACAAGTAGTTTTGTATTTTGGCCCAGCCGTACAGGCCCCTACTCCCTCTCTGTCCCTCCCTCCCACCTTCCTCCTCTTTCCACCCCTAGATTTCCCTCCATCGGCAGGAAGCCTTCACCCAATCATCTGCATCCGATGACAATGGTCCAACGCTCACCAACACGTGTCATGCGGATCCGGCGGATTGCGATAATGCACAGATGACAGTTATGAAGTGTCATGAAAAGAGCAACAGCAGCAAAAGTCAACATATAAAAGTTGTGTTTTGGAAGGTCTAGGCAGCGAAAAGCTGATCGAAGAAGAAAAAGAAAAACTTTTCAGAAAGAATGATAGGGAGGAAAAGGACCCCAGAGACTCACAGATAATGCAGACTAAGCAAAGCCCTAAAATTATGTCTCTTTTACACATGAAAAGTTCACAAACACTGACTTTTTCCTCTTCTCCTTCCTCCGTTGCCCAGAACTGGATCTCAGCTCCAGAGATTTCATACATCTGCAGAAGGTCCCCTGACAGAGCTCCGCCCCAGTAATTCCTCAGCGCGGCGACGGTGCCAGAACGCGCACCACACTTCCTCTCCTCTGCGGGCCCGTGTCAGAGTTGCACAATCGGCCAGCTGCCCCGTCCCTCTCCCTCTTCCATCGCATTCTCCAGAATGCAACACAACAGGAAGTGGCAGGAGGGCCCAGAGATTACTGCGTGCAGCGTATCCACATATCCGCTGGCGCAGAAACAGAGCAAACAAACAGATCGAAAACAGCAGTTGAAATTTAGCCGGAATAACTAACGCAAGATGCCAGCCAGCGGTCGATATTTTGTGAGCCTCCAACCCCCTCCCCCCCAAAAAAATTCACACTTTAAAAGACACCACTTTAACACCACGCTGCCATCTCCCCGCCTGCCACTTCGTACCGCCTCACCACTTAGGCACCCAGTCAGAAAATGACTCGTGCCACGAGCGAACCAGCCACACAGGATAAACTTCATTTCCCAACGTCTCCTGCCATCTCTGCGAGGGGAAGAATTACTTTCCTCGCATTATCTTTTACCAGAGGCCTATCCTGTTCAAGCCCAGCCCATCATCCAGAAATTTTAACCTGTACACCATTTCCTAAGGCAGGATACTAGTACGCCCGCATTCCTTAGCAGTTGCCAGGAATTAATATACTGGCATATTTTATTTTATTGTTTTCCAAATGATTTACAGGCTTTGTTTTAATCTATTTTTTCAGAAGGGATCCCTCGACAAGTCTATCAATTCATATATGGTTCCTAGTTCCTCATTTTTCTTGAACGTCCCAGAGAAGCAAAAATGCCCCCCCTTTTCATAGCCCAACTTGTTTTCACAATCATATTTGCACTATGTAAAAGCGCTAAATTGGATAAGCAAACGCGATTCAGATTCCAGGTATGTTAATGGAGCCTTTTTCTAAGAATTTCTGGAAGCATAATTATAAGGGTACCTGTTCACAACAAGCATTACGGTACAGAAGCTTCACAAAAATGACCAATAACCAATGATGTATGTGGTAGAGACCTGGTGAGAACTGGTAAGTTCCACAGACTAATAATCATATTAAAAAACTACTCCTTATCCGAAGTGGAGGAAAAAAATGTCACCAAATCATGCAAGCATGCTGACTGTACTCCCGAGGTCTGTAGATATGTTTGTGTTCAAGTTACGAGTAATACATTTCCTTCTGGACACTCAAGATCAGCTGGTGCCTGATCAGTTGCGGGTGAAGAGGGACTGATAGTTATGGGGGGAAATTCCTATTTAAAAAAGTCATACAGCTTAAGACAACAAATATTCAACTGGGTTTTAAACCTTCCCTTGATGTGTTGCTGTAGGGTTTGCTACTCTTGGGTTGAACTTCCAAAGCAAATTTTAGTGGAAAATCTCATTTAAATTTAGAAACAAATAATTGGATTTTTCTTGTCAGTGGATGCAGTTTAACAGTTTTTTTGAGCGGATGCTGTACTTTAAACCAATACATTAATTAAACTACAGTCCACAATAAGAATAGGTTTGACTTATTTTCGCAAATTATATATAGGTTTTGTTATATATCCCGTTTGTCCTCAGCCAGTATTTTGTTAACATCCAGGCTGAAGCTAATGCTTATCAACACTAATCAAACTGCATGAGGGCAGGTGCATTACACTGGTGCAACACTGCAACAAAGTCTGATGCTTTCCTTACAGTACTGTTCTTTAAAAAAATCCTTACAGTATTGGTTCTTTAAAAGAATGAAAAGCATTGATACTGATGTCCATTTTAACAGGCACTTGGGTTCTGCAAATTTTGCAGGGAATGCTGAGATACTCCAAAGGATTTAAATAGCCTAACTCGCCCCCATAACACTAACAGAAAAGGATGACTTCTGTAAGTGATTTAGTCCTTTAGAGTGGTGTTGCCCAGCCCCCTGACCCCCACCGCAATGCTGACCCTGACCCCTCATCCTCAGTCATTCCCCCAGCAGCTCATCCATCTGCAGCGGGCTTCTGGCACGTGACGTAAATTAGCCCATAGCGCTCACTAGTGTGGTTTGGCCGCAGCACGAACGACAAGTGCGCCAACATCACTTACAATGGCGTTAAGTCACAGCAATAAAAATGGAATGCCTTTTCAAATATCAAATTCATCAAGTTCTGTTTTACAAGAGCAATGTTTGAGGACGAAACGCAGACTGGCCACTCCTCAATCATCATCTCTAATGATGCTGGTATTTATTGAAAGCTGTCACCCCAGCCTGCTTCCTTTTATGTTAAGATAGTAAAACATTGCTCTCAAATATTGTGCGGAACGTAGTGCCAAGTAATGGCATAAAAATCCTGACTGCAAGCTTCCGTACAGCAGTGGCAAGTTATGTAAAAATTCCCAGGCTAAATGAGGGTATTAAAAAGTTGTCTATTATGACAACACAATCACATCTTTCACCGTTCAAAGACAAAGGAAATGGGTGGTTTTGCTCAGTTTGTTTCAACACCCCCGACCGTGTCTATCAAAAAAAAAAAAATGACTAAGCCCTAAGGTTTCATTCTTTTGCAGCTGAAAGCAATCAGGGGCCAAGAGAATAGACCTAATATGAGGGTCAGGAGACGGAACGAAGAAGACGACTCTGTGGCACAAGACCACTGTCAATTATGAACACCATCCACCTGTCAAGGTGGTAGTGCATCACAGGGCCCTCAGCAATGACACAATCAGCGTCATGGCAATTGATGTGCGCAACCGGTTCCCGTAGACCAGTGTTTCTCAACCCGATCTTTGGGACAAGATAGTCCACGTTTTTGCCCTCTCCCAACTCCCTATCAGAAAGTCCATATTTTTATTCCATCTCAGCTCCTGGAGCTAAAGAATGGATTATCTGAGGATCCCCGAGGATCGGTCTGAGAAACACTGCTGTAGACTACACAATGCTACCGTGGCTCAAAGGGGACTGACAGTGTGTAAATCAGCACCCAGAAATACCATTCTTAATAGCGAAGACTCTGGTTGAGCTTGTTGAAGGTTCTCCAGTTGAGTGAACACTATCTTCAGGAAAGGGAACCAGAGGGTTACGGCCAACCATGGTGGATTAGACAAGGCACCTCTGACTTTGTGTCCATGCCGCAGTGGCATTTGATGAAACCAATGACATACCAATGAGGCCACATCACCTCCAGAGTTTCATCCCATCTATTCATGTCGCTTTCTGTCAAAGGCGACTCAGTTACTGCTTAAAAGGATACCAAAAATACTAGACATGGGCGTGATCATGAAATTCTAAAAAGAAGCAGCAGAAATTCGCGGTCTGCATGGGGAGGAACTCATATTCCTAATCTTAGTTATTAGCTAGTTTCAGCTTTTGAGACGTGGAAGTCATTGACAGAAGAGCAGACAGTGCAGGTATAGAGCAGCTCTAAAATCTCAGCCACTCGCACTTCCAAATTCCTTCAAGATCAAAACCCAACAACGCTGCATGACAGAGACACTAAAATGTAACATTATATCATAACCACAACTCTCACTATCACAAGCGGATTGAAAAAAAAAACGAACGGATGGGCATTAAAGAGCGAGGAATAGCACCTCCGCCATCTGTATCCCGTCCTGCTTGCTTCTTTTTTGTCAAAATCTACTAGCAGAAATTTCACGCCTTATCCCACTTATGCCTTCCATTTAAATCCGGTCGTCCGAGAGGAGGAAGAAAAAAATATAAAAAGATAAAGAATGAGTGGCAGTGAAGGCTGGAAGGAGATGCAGCGATACTCCTTCAGGCCCTCTGAGTGACGTCAGGCTGCTGCAGGCTTCAGAAACAAGCCCGGGAATCAGAAAGGTGTCGGCACCTGGCACCCGAAACAGCCACATTCCACCATAGCAGAACTGTTTCAGTATCTTAAGTGGCTTAACACTAAACAGGAAGGGGAGGATATGCCTGGCACCAAGTGTATTTTAGGTTGTGCTCCCCCCTCCGTCGCCGCTGTTTATCTTACAGTTATTTAAGCTGTCAGCCAATACAAAACTGAGGCACAGGTATATCCTGTAACAGCTACAGAGACACAGATGGTACCGATGCAATTATCATCCAATCAAAACCGAGCGGGGGAAGACTCACCTACAAGGTAATACCAGTCTCCCCAGTGCTTAAGGTCAATCAGGTGTAATAAAACAAATCCTCAATGCAAGTTAGCAAGGATGTGTCAAAAGAATGATCATCAAACCTGTCCAATTATTAAAACCAACTAGGTCTGTAACAGCTCCACTTCCTACTGGTTCACCCAGCTGTTGGTCAAGTTGTACATCAGCTCGTTGTGCATCAGCAGGACGGGACACCCAACGCGACAAGGGTGCAGCACGAGCTGCAGGCATGTAGACCAACACGAGATGTACTGCAGACACAAGATAACACACCCCACCAGCCCTCAATGTTACTATTGTTTTCACCATTTCATACCTCCTAAGGCTGGATTCCTTCCTCCTTTCACCCGTCAGCTTCAAGGAAAATTGCTGAGTCACGCAGACGCCCAAGCGCGGGGTCAGTCGCTGCAACGCAATTGGTAATTGGCAGAAGCCGCCGATTGTAACCCATTACATCATTAAGCTGCTGGACAGGCGAGTTGTGAAACAACACCCCCCCCCCCCCCCGACCCCCAAACTACCCCAAGGCAGTTTTTCCAGTGGGTAACAGCCGGCTCCACAGTAGGCCAGTTCACACACACACACACACACACACACACACACAGTCACCTGTCACTGCCTCGCACGTTCACAATGCCGCCACAGCAAGCGGAGAGTGCGCTGTTGCATACAAAATGCCGGGCTTTCTAGAAAACCGTGGCCGGTATTCCGCAGTCTCCGCCAGTTCCAAGGGGGAGACGGAACCCGGTATTGATGGGGCATGAAAGCACAAATCAAACGATAATAGCAAAGCAGTGGGATGATATTTAAACGTGTAAGAAGAACGGAAACACAAATGTGTCTGGAGTCATTCAAAGAAAATAACGTCAACCTCCCCCAGCACAATCTGAGGCACAGCATTTTTAGATAACAGAATGTAAGGTCAATGAGGGGGAGGGTGTGTATGTGCATGGGGGGTCCAGTTACAACCTCTGACGTCGACAGTAACCACTTTCTTATCGATTTACCCCCTCGGCCATTTCAAAATGCGGAACAAGGACTTGGGATTCTCAGGCAGGGTATCAAGTTTCAGCAAGTAGAGGCTCTCGCACCCTCTGCCAGGGGACAGGGGGGCAGCCATTGTCTGCTCCAGCCCCTGTTCCCCCATCTCTCTCCACAACAAGCCTCTAACTGGCACCAAGAGTCGGGCCCAGGAGACAGTCAACAGCGCCAGTGCAGTTCCAGTACACTTTCAAAACGGGATTTAAAATATAAGAAAATGCTTCTCCCTTCAGCCCCCCCCCAATCCTGTTTAACACAAGGCTACCATTCAGAGCTCAACATCATAATCTCAGCTCCACATTCTAAAGCTGCTATAACTGGCTGCAGATAAACTCATTTTCCTCACCGGAAAATAAAAACAGTACCGAACTCTATTAGGCTAACTAATCCATGCCAACACTACAACATATTACAGTCACAACCCTTAAAAATGAAGTTGCTCTCAATCCTGCTATTCCAGCAGATCATAACAATTCCTTCACCACTGATTTTATAATGAAACAGCATGCTAAATCACATACCATCATGGCATATTTCAGCCTTGATGAGGCTTGAGATAAAATTTCTGCTGTGGCAGTAATCAAAGAGCCACATCTTGTTTACTGGTATGTGTTGCATTGAGAGGTCAGGTGGACGCATGCCAAATAGTGAACAGGAGAGAGGGGCAGCACACTCATGTCATATCGGGGAGTAATTTCTCCACCACTTTAAGTGTTACACTTGAGTGTAAGTAGGTGACAGATACCAGCTCCCTCAACTTTTCCAATCACAGCACACAAGACCATTCACCCAACCATAGTACCAATGTCCTGGGAGGTTGACCTGAACTTTCCAGACAAGGCAAATGCAACTCTCCCTCCCCCAGATGCAGAGCTGCAGATTATAGTACACAAGAACCCAACAGAAACGTTAGACTTCTCAAAACATGAAGCTAATTGCCAAATGCAAGAGAATTTGGGGAACAAATGGGAAGGCAGGCAGACTGAAGCAGCAACAGGATCAGGTTCTCCATGGCTGAAAAGCACTGCAACCCTACAGATAACATCAAGCGACTCTGGCACACTGGATACTGGTGTGTTCTGCTGGCGTGCATTAGTAAGAAGTCCTGTCCTTCAACAGTGCAGACTTTATATGTCATAAACTGACAGCAGGGACACTGGCTATCAAATGTCACCGATCAATCTTGAATCTGGCTTCACAGGTATCATTAACTCACTTCAGAAAATAGCTATGACAACGTCGATCCACCTTTGACTCTGATATAAGAGGATAGGGTCTTATAACAGCCAAATGAGCCATAAGGCACCTTGAACCAGCACAGATCATTCACACACACTGAGCTGGAAGGGGAGGGGGTGGTGAATGAGGCAGGCACATTACACTTCAGGTTAAATCAGATGACCATAGATTTTGAAGAATTGTTCCAAGATGAGAACATAAACTGTCAAAGAAGGGGAGGAGGAGCAGGTCGGATGGTCTGTCACTGCAAGTAAATATGCTGCATGGGAATGCATGGGTATGTTCCGGGTTATACCAGTACAGAAAAACAGGGGGAGGTGATCTGCGCATGCTG
Organism: Mormyrus hasselquistii; assembly: GCA_026779605.1. Lineage (NCBI taxonomy): Eukaryota > Metazoa > Chordata > Actinopteri > Osteoglossiformes > Mormyridae > Mormyrus > Mormyrus hasselquistii. The sequence goes on from JAODKE010000038.1 coordinate 9,726,899, forward strand.
AGTCCTGAAACTGGACTGGTCCTGAAAAAGATGACCAAGAGGTGTGTTCTGGTCTCAAATCCGGGGCAGAACAACCACCGCTGGGACTGGGTTATGCTTCATTCCTGCTTAGATGAAAGACTAGAAGAGGACCAGAGCAGGGTTGACACGCTACAGGGGTGGTCATGGGTTCCGACCCACCTCCATGCAAGAGACCACAGTTCTCTCCCAGAACACTACCCTCAGGATTGTGTTCTAAGTTTATGGCTTGTGGAGATGAAAATCTGGTTAGAGGTATGCTCAGGGCCATATTTATGCTAGAAAAATCTCTTTGAGCGATGTGAAGTTACCCCCCATAATAGAAGTCTAAGCACCACAGCCCAAATAGTAGTTTAAGTCTGGCAGCATGGCTTGCCTACCATTGGCAGTGGAGAAGAGCAAAACACGTACCATTCTTCCTCTTTTGACCCTGAACTTGCTTGCTTGTCATGGAGTACGTTGCAGAGTGTAAATAAAGCAAAAAGGAGGGCATCTGACAAGCTCAGAAGCAGCCTTGGTGACGTTTGGGGTGATGCAAGCAGAGATGCTAACAGGCCGACACAAAAGCACAATGCGTTTTTTTTTTTTTTTTGGTTTTTTTTTTTTTTTAAATAGAGAAATAAGATAAATACAGCAAATCTTAATCAACCATCTGCTACAGCAATACACCCAGATCAGGCTCAAGGTAAATTCTTCACAGATACTGCAAGCAAGCCTCTACTTAAACATGACAGAATTGTTACTGTTCCTTCAGCACTAGGCAAAAAACTTCTGCATATGATTAAAAACTGTAAAGAATACCTTATATGGGGAAAAACATAGTTCCTCCTGTTTCTAAAGTGATATTTGCATATTAATCCATGACTGGATGTATTTTCCCCGCAACTTCAGAAATTTAACGTTTACTCGTTCTCATATGACGGAGATGTGAAAACTGCTAGTATTTTAAACTGTGGTTTCCTGAAAATTGGAATCTTAAAAAAAGAACAATACTTCAGTCAATATTACCACAGTGTGTTGCCGGTCAGGAAACTATATTTTGGTAGATTGTTCAGTACGCATTAAACACTAAAACCAGATGGCACTCTACGATAAGTGCCAATAAAAAGGATGTGAACATCCAGGACGTCCAGTAACGGCATCAGCCGCATTCCGTGTTTAATATCTCCTTTAAAGTTTATTTTCACAGCGCCAATGAGGTGTTAATCGCGTCCGATTCTGTCACAACCTGTAACAAATGATTCCAGCTACGGATCTTAATAAAAATCCCTTGAAAGTCGGCTACCATTATTAATTTCTGAAGCGAATCTGCGTGTTACAAGAACACCGGGGGGAAGGAGACAAGCGGAACCAAAGAAATGTAAATGGGAGCCGTGCAGCAAGGCAGCCAGGGAGCCAGGCTCGGACTGAAAAGCCACCTAAAATCTACAGGAATGTGTTTACCATTAGCAATCAAAAACACGAGAAAAAGCAGACCGTGACAATTATTAACACAGCAGAGCACAGCCAGGCCTGCCAAGTAACGGGTGAAAAGGGGGAACGGAGGAAAATTAAACAAACTGCGTTATTTATGTGACACGCATGCAGGGCTATTGACACCTACCGGACGGGCACCCAGCAAACTTTATATAACTACAGGTGCTTTCAACACTTCATTACAGCCCGACCCCGACGCACCAATTCAGAGTAAATTTTACAGAAATACACAAAATCCAGAAAAGAGGGAATGTAGTGTTTTAAAAACGCATTTTAAAGTGTTTCTGTAAAGATGTCACTTTGAATTACGAGTCTCCTATTAAAAAGCCGGACTGATTCGGGACATGCCCAACACCCTGCCTTAAAAAAATGTGGCCGGCAGGATATGCACCAGAGCAAAGTAGAAACACCCGCCACCACCCCCCATCTCCCCTTTTCTTCATAGAGGCGAGAGTGCTAGTGCTCTATTGGGTGTCTATGTGATTGAACCCGGGGCTGTCCTAAGCATCCCCGATTTACAGAGACTTCATTTTCTACGGTTATTGTCTATTGGTGTCTTTTCGACTCCAATCCAAGTCTATACGGAATTGCCATTACAGCCGTGACAAGTAACTTAAACACACAAACACACACTAGGCGGCTACTTGAAGACTGAAGTGCACCGGAGATTCGCGAATATACGTGTAAACTCAGGAATTAATATAAACATAATCGTATGTACAAAATACCATGCATCTACCAGCGGGGCCTAGCCTGACTTCCCAGTACTCCAACAGAATACAACGCCAGCTGCTACCGCCAGGATTAAACAATGTCCAATAAGCATCAATACTCCGATTACATTTAAAATTCTTTTTGACCCGGAGAAATATGAAGAATAATTCACTGATAAAACCTCGGGTTGGGCATAGCGTCCAATCAAGATACCGAATCGGCGTAATTAAAGGTTCGATTTTTTATTTCAATATTACCAAATAAATAAGGGAAAGGACAACAAATAAAATGTTAGGTCTTAGCCTCACTGAGATTTACATCAAAGTACCGAACCTATAAAGACATATGCATAGAGATATGTTTGATCATCTGAATGTGACAAAAACTAAACGGATATAATCTATCGCGCATCAAACAAGAAAACTAACCAGGGGATATTTGCTGGACGCAAGAAGGTGGGAGAGAAATAACAGCCATCGCATCACCAGGCCTTTCGTCCACAGAATGAAATTGCGGACTCGAATTCGCCGCACATTTCCTCTTTTGCGAGATCTACTTTTTATTGCTCCGTTCATCGCGATCCTATCACTTAATTTCCACAGTTCACATTAATCTCCATGAAAAGTGCAAGCCCTGCCTTTGCTCGAGCTGCGTCCTTTGACAAAAGCCCCGTTTAGCTCCTTTTCGTGAATTAAAATGAAAGCAGAAAGACTGATACATACCACAGCATTCCTCGCCACTCTGCCCTTCTCGTTTCTCTCGGGTTCTCGCGCAGGCAGCAGCCCCAACCGGCTCGAAAAATAAATTAATAAAGAGAACAAGAAAAAAATACACCTCCAACAGGCGCAGAGATTTCTATATTTCCCTTTTTCGGTCGGTTGACAGATTCTTTTTCTTCAAGTCTCCATTATTATAAGCACGAAGTTTTTAGTACCATTTTCTGTTCATTTTCGATCTTTTTTCTTTTCTTCTGACAAAGCAAAGCAGCCCACAAAAAATCTTCAGAATCTCGATGCCTCGCTCAGAGGAAATCTGTCTTCTTGTAAGAAAAAAGGGCGTTAAAAAAAGCTTGTTTCACTGTGCTTCCTCGGGACTCACCACGTTGTTTTTTGGCCAATTATTATTCCCTTTGTTATACCCATAATATGCTGAGTTGCTCATGTATATTCACGGAATTTGCTGCAGTTCGCCGCGCACTATTTCGTCGCTGAATGATGCAACCTCGCAATATTTTGTTTTCAGATACGTGCGTTTGACATGAGACTGCGTATGTATGTGTATATGTGTAAGTGTGTTTTTTCAGCTTCCCAATAATGGCGGCCCTTCTTCCGAATCCAGATTTCCCCTCCTTCTGTTCCGAGAGAAAAAGGGAGATAGAAAGGCGGCTAGGACTCGCCCAGTGGCGCATGGACACAATTGCAACACACATTCACAAAACAATATATGCATTCGCTAAGAGAACGAAAAGGACTCGAAATGTCTGCAACCGCTGGCATTGACTCTTTTTCTAGTGAATTTTTTTTATTGATAACTTTTCTGGGGATCGTTCATTCCCAATTGTTTGTAATGGCTATTTGTGTGGTCACTAAAGGCAATAATGAACTATTTGCATGGCTTGCATAAGTAAAGACCCTTAAAATAATGACACATGTACTATGCTTAAGTATGATACCCATTTTAAGTCTATATCTGCATTTTACGTCTGTCTGTCGAATGCCTTAAAACTTCCATTCTCAACGTGCTTTTTCGGCTGCGTTGCGTTCTATGCACTTCCATGGGCTGCCAAGGCTTCTCTTTCTCAAGTCGGCATTACTTAGATGCCCTGTCTACGTTTCGCACCACCATAACCACCGCGATGAACATATTTATTGAGAGATGCAATACTTGACGTCCATTTATTACAGTGTATAACACGCAACGCTGAATCACTTATCACTGTCTTTCACATCATTGCACAAAGAATTTATGTAGGAGACAAGCAGATACCCTTTGGAACGTTCGCTTATCGACGTCAGAAACTATGTATAGACAACGATGGCAAACTATACGTCACAGTCTCTAAGAAAATCAATAATGTCAGTGCAGTTTTTCTTCGCTTTATCGCAAAAAAATATTTGAAAAACTATATTTTCTGTTTTTCGTGCAACATAATCTTTTTTTTCCCAAATATATTCAGTGTTGTTAAGACATGATTAATACAGTATATATGCGCATTGAAAGACAACGAAAAACAACTGATATACTGAATGACCATCCTATAATCCTTGTATATTAAGCACAAATTTGGACATTACAGACATTTGATTAGACGTCTCAGAACCCAGTTAGAACATTGACGTTCTCTATATGCTCATTATATGTTGACGGAATTGTTGTCTAACAAAGCCAACATATTAATAGGAAATTTGTCAGACCTGACTTTAGACTGCTTATTGATCTCACTCACACACGTTGCGGGTAATGACTTTTAAAAATGTGTGGTAATTATATCTTATATCTTTTCTGAAAAACAAATAAGTTCATCCATCTGTTCATTCATCCATATTTTTACCCATTTTTTATAATGAGTTATCTGGTCATGGTGACCAAACAAAACAAAAAAAAAATCACATCTTAATTTTTTATTTTAGAAAAATACACCCTGCAAATCAATCACTGCTAAGATAAGACAATTTGACTCAAAATTTTAAAACCCTCAACGGTTGCTGTGATAAAAAAAAAAAACTTCAAAAAGTCACTAATTACTAATATATCCAGAGTTTTTGCAACAGGGTAAATATTTGGTCTGTGTAAAGGGTCAAAGATTAAACTTTACAGTTTGCCTTTTTTACATTTTTTTATTTCAGTGCTTTGCAGTTAAAAGACACATGGATCTAAGAACCAAAAAGATCTGATCTATATTCAGGGGAAATGTTGAGTTATATTAAATTCCATGCACCCCATGCCCACTTTCATTACGTTCCCCAGTTCACTCCAAAAAGGTTACTTTACCCCTGGTTGTTCACTACTAGTTGGTCAGTTTTCAGCCAAGCTGCCTTACCGAAGTAAATAATGCTGTAGATTGTCCACATTTCCAGAGGGCTGTCCACACAGTTCAGCTGACCCCTTCTATCCCCCCACAGTACTCCAGCAGAAATTTCCCAAGGGGGGCTGCACATTCTTCTCACTCATAGTTTTGCAATCCCTGACAATCAGTTAGACCCCCCTCAAAAAGCACAGAAGAGCTACCCAGGCCGTCTGGATAATGTTCAGTTGTGGGTGTTTCCTGCTAAACAATCCAACAGACCGACTGAAACTTTATTTTCACTGTTATGGAAACAGTTGGTGATGTAATGAAAAGCTGACTTTAATTACATGTATTTATGTATGTATGGGAGCACACCGTTTAACCTTTTCTCATATACACTACAATTATTTAATTCTCTTTAAATCTCTGTCGCCTGCATGTATGCAAGTTGGATCTAAATGTTACATTGACGTTAACAGGAAAAAATAAAAAACTTACTAAATATTGATAAAACACTTTGTTTTGATCGACTGCAACGCTATATTAGTGGGCCAAAAAATTGCAACGCTATGCTACGCGGATAATATTCTTAACCTTCTTTTACTCGTGTAAAAAAAATCACACGGTTTAAGAGACCACGTTTTCTATTAGACATGTGACGTAGTTAACTTTTTTTTGGACGAGGACGACAGAACACGGATTTGACACTGATATTTCAACAAGCGATAACGTATTCTAAGCAAAATAACACTAAATCGGAATTATTTCCAGTTTAATAAATACATTTAAGTGTAATAGGTGACATAATGAACTTTCTGCATCGGTTTAAACATCCAAGATTCTAAATTCACAGGACTTTTGATTCCACCGTATCATATCAGAATAACTAATCAAGCAGATTGACTTAATTACCGAATACAGCGCCTACGCAGCAAACTAATAGACCGTATATCCTTGTAATTGCCGTACAATATAAAACAATATCCCTTCGGAATTTGACAATGCGTGCCTTAAACTAAACTACGTTACCCAGAATGCCGCCCGAAAGTCGTTTCAGGACATCCGGTGAAGAGGAGACGGCGGAGATAAGCAAGAAAGGTCTTCTCATAGCGAATACATAAACACTAAATTTTATTTGATATATAAGTTACGGCATATCGTTGTTTTACACTTCTTGAACTAATTGTCACCCGAGAAGCACAATGGTAAGTGCGTTTTTTATGGTATTTTCGAGCAGGCTTAGGCTAGGTAGCTAAATGAATGGAGGAAAGGCCGACGCGCAGCGCGTGACATTAACGCAATGAAGCTAGTTAGTTTTACGTTGTATAAGGTGCAGATATTCTTAATTAGCCAGTGAATAATTTGTACTGAAAGTATAAATCGTTTTTGACTAGACAACGTTAGTAAAATGACACTGAGAAATTGCGACTCTGGGTGCGGTTCGTTTTCTGACATTTACGCTTTAAATGCGTTGATATATTGTAATTTAGCTTAATCGAAATAATCTCATTTTCCAGAATACAACATTTGCGTTAAGACTAAAGATATATATGCTATTCCCGGTCTGTGTTTTGTCGCTTAACTTCGTTATCTGCATTAACATTTGCTTATCAAGGATCGGGCATATGGTTAATTATTATCGCCTTTTTTTCTGAATGTGGGTGGTCGTGCAGTAGAGTTTTAACTAGAATTACATGTTGTGAGGCGACTTTTATCCTTTTGACAGATTTCCCCATACATCCGGCGCTTCTAAAACGTAAACATCAACTGACTTTTCGGAAAATAGCCGGCCATTGCACTTTTTTCAAAGTAGGCCTAATGGGTGTTTAACTGTGTTTAACTCTCTCCTTCATGATAACTGCCCCATGGCTTGTTCTAAATAAAGTTTATTAAAAAAAAAAAAAAAAAAAAACACAAACTGCCCCATGGCTACCCGGAAACCATTGGGATTGGAGACAATACCAAAAATAATTAAATAACTACACATATCCAGGATTTATTTTCCACCCAACATTACGTGCATGCGCAAGTCATTTGTGTGGTAAACGATTTAATTGTCCTTTAGTTTGGTGAAAACAGTACTTCGGTTTCTGAGCATAAGCGGTTATTATGCATTTTGTGAACTAATGTGAATTTTTAAATGTTTGACATTTTAAGGTATTTTTCCCGAACTTCAACTAGGTAAATGCGTTAATCTGAAATGATTTCTTACTTGTGTATTCCAGCTGTTGGTGTAGTTTAAGAAAGCTCTCTTTTTTTGTTAGTTTTATGTGGAATGTGATCCAGAGTCACCAGAATGATCATCTCTCCCACACCTTCTTTGCCTCACTGCCGTCTAGTAGAAGGTTCTAAGGCCTCAAAGCCAGGACAGTGAAGCTTAAAAACAGCTTTTGCACAACCAGTTTGACTGCTGAAGAGTCTAAGACTGGATCTCTGGAAAAGACTGTCTGTACCGGAATCATAACCGTAACAAAAATTCAAACTGTGCACATTCAGTACTATAACCATAATCTGTTATTGCACATTCTGGCCATTATACTTCATGCCCATTTGCATACCTTTCTATGTAAAATGTTTTAAACTTTCCCATTGTATTTATCTGTCTTCATCCATGCCTCAGCAGACCATATTTAAAATGTCGTTTATATTCCATTTATCCACTTCCATTATCACTGTCTTTTGTTCTTGTACTGACCAATGAGACTAATTTAATCTCAGCATATGACCCATGGATCATACAGCTGAAGATGGCAATAAAGATACTTTGACGTAAAGACAGTCATACATGTCAGTGTGTTTCTTTAAAAAAAAAAAAAACAAAAAACTAGGATTTTAACTGCCATTCTTGATTACCACTTAAAGAACCAAGGAGAAACTCGTTCCTTGAGATGCGTGACATATTATAATCTAATTTTTATGATTGATTAAGGTCATTAGGAAGGAGGTGCCCTTGTTTAGGGTTGTCCAGGAGTTTAACAGGTAATTGAGTGATTAAAAAACTGATTACAATGCTGTGTTTTTCTTTTTTTTGGGGCAGGGATTCTCCCCCCAAGTTGAAGCCACCTCTGATGTCAGAAATTAAACTATTTAGCAGTTAGATTCAATTTTCAAACAAAACCACCTTGTTAGTTCTCCATCTGCTTTTGATTCATGACCTGCTTGAGAGAACAGATAGCTGTTTTCTTTGCTGCAAGCTGTATTAGTGTACAGTATACTGACCTCTCCATCTCTTTCATTCTCCCGCTCCCACCCCTTTCTGTAGATCCGCTTCATTCTGATCCAGAACCGTGCAGGCAAGACCAGGCTGGCCAAGTGGTACATGCAGTTTGACGATGACGAGAAGCAGAAGCTCATCGAGGAGGTGCATGCTGTGGTCACGGTCCGTGACGCCAAGCACACCAACTTTGTAGAGGTACTGTGCCTGTGTTGCTGTTTTTGTGTAAGAATGAGGCCATGGAGTGCATCTGTGTTATACGTGCCCATAGTTTACACATTGCCAGTTTGAAATCAGAAATTGTTCACTGTGTGACTCCTAAATAATTCCAAGATATTGAACTGTGACCTTTGGAACCGGCTCACTTATGCCGATCAGGTCCTCATTCGGTAGAATGTACTTCACTTCCAGGCACAACATTTTTCACTGGTTGGTACAGCACTTTGTAGGTCTATGGGAAAAAGAATTCCTTAGAAAATGTGCCATTGTAGCAAGAAACTCCCTCTGATCCATATTCTGATTTCTACTAATATAAGCCATATTATAATATAAACAGTCTATTTCAAGGTCAATAGTCTGTGGTAATGTTGAGCCAAACATTTGTAAGACATTCTTAGCTGGGTAATTGTCTCCAGCGTGATTCTTAGAATAAAATGGTGATATTTCTGTCACTCTATCCAATCATCTGTCCATGCACATTTTTGATCACTCTTCAGTGTACACTATTCAGCATTCATCAGATATCGATGAATACTCAACATTTTCGCTGTACTACAAAGATCGTTTTTAAAAAAAAACACATGACTAGTAAGAACATAAGGTTTGGAGTGCAGAATGACAGGAGGTGCTACCTAATGACAGTGTGACCCCTTATTTTGTTGTACCGAATGTTTTATAGAATCTCACAAAGTGTGGTTGCTCTTTTACTCTTACATTCTAAGTCTCCTCAAGCACATATCCAGCTATATAAATGTGACATAAGGTTTTCTTTTTATCTTTTTTTTCACGGCTTTTCTCTGTGAGAGTCATAGTGGCAGCATATCAAGCAGGTAAGACCAGACCTCGCTCACACGGTCTCAGAATCCAGCTTGTACTGGGGGTTCCCCAGACATTCCTAAGCCAGGTAGGATATATCATTTGTTCAGCATGTCCTGGGTCTGCTCTAAGGCATTTGCCCAGTGGGATGCACCTGGAATAGCTTACCTGTCAGCCAAACTGGTGCCATCCTTCTCGGTTTGAATGACCACGGTTGGCTTCTCTTGGACCAATGGCTCTTTTTCGAGGTCTCTCAATATCTCCTGACTCCTCACATTGTCGTTGAAAGGGAACCCGCAACCTTGTGGAGAAAGTAGTACTTGGGTCCTTGTTTGTTCCTTCATTAAACACAAATCAAAAGAATGGGTGATGATGCAATCACCAAACTGGTTTGCTTCTCGATCTCACATTCCCTTTTACCATCACTTGTTAACAAGTTCTTGGGATAATTAAATTTCTTTACTAAGGGAATACTCTTCCTGTTCACATGAAAGGAGCCATCTACTCTTGTCCAAAAGAATGGCATGATCTTCAAGCAGAACGCATGTTAGTTCAAACACTCTACACCGGATGCCTTTTCTGGAACAGGTACGCCTGATATCCTGTCATGAAAATAACGAACTGCAATGGAGATAAGTTGTACCCTTGCCGGAGGCCAGTACCCTTTTTAAATTACTTCTCTTTTGTGCCAAGTATGCAGACACAACTCCTGCTACTTTCATACAGGGGCCAAATACAGGCAGTAGCAGTCCCAATATCACATGTTCCTGCAGAGATTCTCATAGTATGTACCCGGGCATGTGGAACACGCCTAGTCCCCCTGTCTAAAACTGAGGATCAACACACTGGTTCGCCAGGCCAGAGATTCTTTACCTGCTTTCAATGCAAAATTGTGTCTGTCACGTTAACTCAACATCTGGTGCTTTCAACATCTTTGGGTGGGTTTTTATACATTCCTGCAGCCTTTCCACCATGGAGGTCCCCAACCACCCAAGCATCTTCCAGCTACCTTTTGGTGAGAATGTATATCCATCCATTGAAGTTTCTCAAAGCGTCTTCTCTACTAATTCACAATATCCCCAGTTAGTCTGTACTTCCCCACTCCTGCTGAACACAGCCTGAAAAGTGTCCTGCCTGTTCCTTCTATGGCTTTGCCACAACATCTTTGTGGTCACCTGACTCCATGGCTTTTTCAAAATGTACTTTGGCCTACACATCTGCATTCTCTGTAGCCTATTGGCTTCTCAGGACCATTCAGCTGTGTTGGGAGATGGCCCAAAGAAGTATTGCCCTGACAGCCTCCTCCTTCACCATTGGTTTCCAGAGCTTTAGGTAACGGGTATATTAATCTGATTGGACACTGGCTTTTCAGTGCTGTACAGGTGTTTACACTCAAAATTTGATAAAGATTAGTAGTATGCCTATATTAATGAGGTGTATTGTAATGCCCAAAAAGTTAGTAATCTGTATAAAATCAATGTTTATTAAATTCATTTAGCGGAACAGCACTGAATTGGCGGTGAAGAAAGGGAGAGTTCTGTCATGCCCGGCTCGTCCGATCCTCGTGTGTGCCACGCCCCCTCATGTCCCACGTGTATTACCCAGATTGTACTCGCCTGTTGCCTGTTAGTTTCCACTCGTTCTGTTTATATCAGTCCATGTCTTCCCCTAGTTCGTCAGATCAGTCATTGATGTTTGTCACCGTTTGCTACCCTGTCTGGTGTATTAAACCCCGTTTACCCCGTACTCTGCCTTGCTACGTCCTTCTCTGTTCGCCTGCCTTCCCTGGTCACAACAGAATGACAGATCTCCCGAACGACTCACCGCGGCAGGAGGAAGACTTGTGGCTTGTCCTGCTGCATGAGGTGAGCTATTGGCAAGAGCTGCCGGAGGTCCGAGCGGATCCTGGCTTGCTCGCCCTCGCCGACCAAAGCTGGGACCGTCTTAATGGCGGAAGTGCATTCCCTCATGCAGCAGCTCGTCTGTGGCTTAAAGGAGAAGCGGCTCCAGAGGCTCGCCTGCGCGGAGGCAATCCCGCCTCCCCCAAACAGTCCCGCTCGGCAAAAAAAGAAAAGGCGCCGAGGAAAGGAGGAGGAAGGGGCCCCGACGCTCCGCCTGGGAACCTGCTCTTTGCTCCCCGCGGGGGAGTCGGCCATGGAGCGAGAGAGCACCCCGCTCCTGTGGGAGAACGCCGCTGCTGCCTGCCCGACCAGCCAGATGGAGGAGCCGCCTCCCCTGGAGGCATACGCCTACCAGCATGCGCGCCTGGGCCAGGGTGGGATCCGCGCGGTGAGGGATGCCATTCCCCATGTTCCCCAGGCTCTTAAAGGGGCCACGTCCTTTTTGAGGACACGCGCTTGGGCAGCCATTACCAGTGTTCCGGACCTGCCCAGCGTTCCGGACCTGCCTGTGCTGACCTTAGTGGCAGCCACACCCGCGGCTGCATTTCCAGCCGTCATTAATGCCCCCACGCCTGAGGTGCCAGACATCTGACCAGCCCGGCTCGTCTGCAACGCCGGAGGATGTCGCCACGTCTGCCGAGGCGCCCCCTGCTGGCCGCACACCCAAGGACGCCGCCACGTCTGCCGACGCGCCCCCTACTGGCCCCATGTTTAAGATGCTCACAGAGGCACCCCCTGCAGGCCACACACCTGTCCAGCCCGTGCCACCTGACCAGCCGGTCCAGCCCGCGCCGCCCCCTGCTGGCCACACGCTCATCCAGCCTGGCTCACCTGTACTACATTTACTATCTGTACTGCCTGTCCCGGCACCCGCTGCCGAGCTGGCCGCAATCGTTCCGGCCCAAGTGGCCGAGGCTACAGTGCCGCTCGAGGCTTCTATGCCTCTGCCCCGACTCCGCCTTCGTCCCAACAGAGTGGAGCCCAATCTGGGCCACGGCTGTCAGTGTCCTGGAAGGGGAGAGGACATAGGCGCTGGGATTGGGTCCCGTCCGCCCGGCCCCCGGGCTCGCCTGCGGTTACCCGGGCTCCTGCTTGGGTGTCGTCTGCGGGTCCCCCGCTGGTGCCTCGTTGCTCCCCTACAGTCCCGCCTCCGATGCCTTGTCGCTCGCCCGCGGGTCCCTCCGCTTCGGCTGGTCGGTGGACGGCGCCTATGGCTTCACCGTCGCCTGCTGCAGCTTCCCCTCCCTCCCTGCCTTTGCCGGGGTCCCCTTCTGCTCCCTCCTCGCCTTCCCTGGTGTCCCCTTCTGCTCCCTCCTCTGCCCCTCCGTTGGTCC
>JAODKE010000038.1:9754270-9777068 GCA_026779605.1 Mormyrus hasselquistii
TTTATATCTCTGGCTTTTGAGATAATCGGGAAAGTCCGGAGAACCTTGCTTTAAATACAGCTCAACTATACATTACTCTGTGTAATTAACTTGGCCTATCCCAATATGTAGTGGCAGCACTTATCTGCAAAAGCTTACCTGTGGCTTACTGGTGTAGCCTTCACCCAGGCTGACTGAATTCCATAAAGATGAAAGAAGCAGAAACGAAATCGATGGAGACAATAGCGGGGTCTGCCGCTGGCATTAATGCAAAACCATTAACATGAGGAAGTAGCCTATTTACTGACAATGCGTGCAGCCTCTATTACATTTCACGTAAGGGATAGCTGAAATGCCTTCTGCTGGATACAAGGCATCATCGATATCCTTGCAGTTACAGTTTTCTTCTGTTTTCATTTCAGAAAAGATACTTGAAGATACCAGAGAACGTATCAGACTATAACATAAAGCCTCCCCCAAAATAAAGCACGTGGGTCTTTCTAAGGATTAACAAAGTCGGCACGTGAGCAGGAGGCACTCATCGTGTTACAGACTGTATTACAAATAGACGGCTCGAAATAGGATCAATTGTAAATATTTTTAAGCTGCACCGCCTGCTGCAAATACTGGGGACTCCGGTTAGTAAATTCGAGCAACATTACAGAAATAGTGCAGTCACTATGCAACAACCCGGAGCAGTCCATCTGGATAATGTCGGCCGTCAAAATGGTTAATATCCGAAGGCGTAAGCAGAAGTCTATCCACGATCCACCACTGTCTGATTAGTTTTTCCCACTCAGACACGTTGTTGATACAGGTTCATCCTAATATGAGTCATTCAACCTGTTCACATTCCTGCACCCAGCGCTGCTCCAATCAACTAATGCGGTGCTGACCGGACGGCAGAGGTCGTCTGATTTAAAGTGTTCACTTTAAAGACGCCATTTATGAACCCGAGCTATCAATTCAGACCGATGTCGCGATTCGCTGGCCTACGTAACTAACTTAAAAAGTATATTATATGCAACTGCTTTAAATATCACGCGATATCGGTGTCTTGTTGTCACATAAATAAAGACTGGCAGTGGATCGACAGCTGATACTTTAACTAGAAGGTTGACGGGGAGAACCGGAAATAAAAAGAAACACTGATATCGTTATTTGATATTCGTAAAACTATCGATCGCTTAGCGAAGTTCCGGAAATACATGTGTTTCTTAATATTTAGCTAGCTAGTTACGCAGAACCAAGTTCAGATAACTTTGGGTGGCTACATATACCATTTAAAAGAGATTAAGAAATGGGCATCTTTGCCTCCACTTTCAGAACAGAACGCTAAACTGACATGCAAAGTTGTCGATTCTGGAAGTAAAACTACATTCTCGGATGATGAAGTGGTATAATGACATCCTGAGCCGGCTGTTGTTTTTACACTGACATACCGTATGTTTCTGACATGTCGGTCCCCGCTGACAAAACTTCTGATTTAGACCGACAGGATTCTCCGCTTGAAAGGGTGTCAGTATGCCTAAATAAAACAGGCTGTGATTCTGTATTTTTTTCAGTTTACAATATAAGAAGCAATGTCTGCCTTTCGATATGGACGGCTATCTTCATAACGCTTCCTACATACGACAGGCACGCATGCGTGATGACGCAATACGCACGGACGCGACGTGTGTACTTTTCTAACATGTAACTGGAGTGTATTAAACGACAGTTTTTGGTAATAAGATCATTAATAATGTCTTACGTTAAATACGATATAGTACTTTATTTGACAAAATGTTTGAAACTAAGACAAGTATCATACGCCAGTATTATCATGGTATACAACGCATATAGTACACTTCAAAGTATAAGTAATGTTATAAATTATTTGCAGTGCCCGAAATTATATGATCCCAGAATATTGTAGATAAAAATAGACGCTCTGCTATTAAGCAAAGCAAGAGACTGCCAAATACAACAAAAATGTGAAAAAATGTAATTGCTCTAACAGTCCATAAGAGGGCATGCACTACAGTGATATGCATTGGCATGCCGACGAATGTAAATACATGTAAAGCGCAGTAAATGTACGCGTTTTTTTTTTTTTTTTTTTTATTGTAAACAGCATCAGAGCAAGACTTTTAACCCTGCCACCCGCCAAACAATCCAGGGGTGCTAGATAAATGGGCTGACTCTCTGCTTGACCCCTAAGTTTTGCTCTCAACTGCATGTGTGTGTGTTTTGAAGGCCAGCAAGATATGATATGTGGAAAAAAACATTCCAGTCTATCTATCTATCTATCTATCTATCTATCTATCTATCTATCTATGAATTGTTCATGCAAAACAAGGTGCCTGGAGACTATCCCTGGAAACACAAGGCAGCAGACATCTTGGATAGGATGCCAGTCCATTGGAGTGAGCAGTCAAACACACACTAGTGCAGGTTGGATTGGTTGAGTATCCTACAGTGTCTGGAGGAATCTCATGGGAAATGATCACTTGTTCAAATCCCAGCTAGTGAGAGTACACTGTCTTGTTGTTGGTCAAAGCCCTTAACCTCCAGTTGCTCTTGGGACTGTCTAACCATGGTCTCACAAAAATGCATATTACTTAGGATAAACGTGTCTGCTAAATTTCTGTAAGTAAAGTAGGACTATTACTATCACAAAAGTTACCTGAGAAAACTGTCAGTTGCACCGGTATGCTTTCTTTTTAAATGCTTTTCCATGCACATCGTTCTACTCTGCTATGCTATTTTATCTTTGCATATTTCACCGCGTCCATAACCGTGTTCAATTTAAGTAAAAAAATGCAAGACCTCTCACTGCTTCCGCCCTTCTTTAATCTTTCTGTTTAAATCGACACGTCACTAGATGCCGCTAATGTCACCCTGCGTTGAGAATAGAGACTTAAATCTGAAAGTATTATTTTCCAACTTGCCGAATAGCTGTTATGTGTTGTTCGAATGCGTCTTTTTCATTCGAAACATTTTCATTTTATAATGTGTTGAAATTATTTGTTGCAACCGTAATTGCGCCATTTAAAGACAAAGCAATCATTATTTAATGTGTGTTTTTAACGCTAGGATTATCAAAGCATACCCTGTATAATAACGGCAATGTCAGATTTTATTAAAACATCATAAGAGTCAATATGTTACCAGCCTTTTCAATCAATCTTTTTTTTTTGTTCCAGTAGTGGAAAAAATAACATGCCACATGTCAAGCTAAACTCTGTCAGGCAGTTGCACGTCAAGGCGTCGGGCAATTACGTCAGCCCGGATTTTAGTCTGAATGCAAATAATTCTGAAGTTTTAACAGGCTGTATGTTACACTGGCATACACGCATGGGGATGATTTTTTTATGGGCGCAACACGTGGAAAGAACACAAATTCATCGCTCAGCCTTTTGTATGGCGTCTCACAGACATATTTATAATGCAACTTAATGGGTGATTAAGGTCCCTGATTCAAATTTCATATACTCACAAATGACAGAAGAGCTGCTGATCTGTTGGCATAGATCGCAGTTCGTGCTGCAAATAGTTAAGACCAAACTTTGCTGTACAGATTCCGAATTGGCGTGAACATGTTGAAAGTTTAATCGCGTCGTCTGGCAATCACATGTTGATTATATACGCTCGTTCTTGTATTCAATTATTTTCCAAATGGCTCACATATTTAATGACGCAGGTCTTGTAACTGATTGCCTGGGAAAAAAGTTTTATATGCAAGTTTGCGTTCAGTTGTTTTTCTACTTCTGTAAAAAAAAAAAAAAAAATCAGAGCTAGTTACATAAGCAGTATGGGCGCTTAGTCTGAAGTGTAGCTACACGTATTGTCGATATCTTTACTTACTCTTTACTTTGTCAAGAATCTGCATTTTGCATTTTGGCGCCATCCTCGTATTAAAATAGTGCAAACGTGAAATCCCACTTGAGGTTTGCTGGTGCTGTTTAAACCGTGGAGGGGTGCTTTAGAACTGGAAAAATAGATCAGGGTTGAGTTTACTGAAGCCTTGATAATGCTACGTTGATTGTAAATTCTGTCTAGAACATAGATCTAACCTAGATCTTATAAATGACGTAATGTTAAGAAGGCTTCGGGAAACTTACTCCAGGTCGGGGTGGTTGGTGACTGCTGTAGAAGCTGGTGTCCTGAGCCTCTGCTTACATTGATGCTGTTCTCGCCAGCTTCAAAGCTGCATGGAGGCCCAGCCAAGGGCCACAGGTGACAGATTACAGAGCCCTCTTGCCATTATCCTGCATGTTTCCTTTCTTTCTTTGTTCTTCTTTGGCGGGTCCCCCCGCCCACCCCTACCCCCCCTTAAAAGGCCTTTTACAGAGAGGGGATCCTGAGGGAAGTCCATGTCTGATGTGCTTGTGAGGGCACGGATGTTTTGTTAAGCCTGTTTAAACTCTAAAAAGAGGAGGAAAAAGGTGTGAGTCAATGGCCCACTAACCTCAACCCCGTTTCTCTCTGTCTTTTCTGTGTCGGAGCACTGGGGGAGGGGTTCAGATTCTTTCAATTTGGGGCACTTTTGACCGTGTCTGTACTCCTGCTGGTGAACAGATATTATGGGGAGGTCTCGTTCGTGCACTGCAAACAAACAACAGCATTCACTCAGATTCCGATCCCATCCATTCTGAGAGTACATCACAACAGACGACATCATTGCTGTGAATCGGAGGTGGACCCTTGCATGGTGGGGTTGGGGGCGGGGGGTGAGCCAACACAATCGATGTTCAGTAGAACCTTCTGGCAAAAATGAGTCATTTTCCAAATGGAATCATGTTCCACCATGAATCATCAGCAGAATACAGGTGTCTGCGTTGCGATGGGCCTGTGGTCTGTGTTGGAAAACAAACCGCAACTTCCATAAATCAGCTCTTCATTACCAAAATATATCAGACTGCCTACATTTGTTGAGGCTGATTCTTAGGCTCAAGTGGACTTGATATACCTCAGCTATGTTGCTGTTCTTGTGTGATATTCTGGGTCTGTATGCCCTATCTCCCTCCCCCCAGACCTGTTTTTCACGTTAAATCCCTTTGTGTGTGAGTAGCATGGTGCCCTGAGAGGATTGGCATCTAACACCAAACAGGCAAGCAGTCACAGAAAACAAAGGGTGTCGATACACAGGGCAACTTATTGCAAGCAGTTACAGGAAACAAAGGGTGTTGATACGCAGGGAAACTTATTGCAAGCAGTTACAGGAAACAAAGGGTGTCGATACGCAGGGCAACTCATTGCAAGCAGTTATAGGAAATAAAGGGTGTAGATACACAGGGCAACGTATTGCAAGCAGTTACAGGAAACAAAGATTGTCGATACTCAGGGAATCTTTTTCAGCAATGTTGCTCGGGCACTTTCCCAAAAAACTTCAATGAGCAACTGGCAGCTTTTCACAATCACCCAGATCCTATCTGGCAATTGTCAAGAAATCACTTGTGACTCTTTTCTACTGCCAACAAGAACTGAACCATGTACTGGCACTTTTCCATTGTAAAGTATGTGAGCCGTACCAGAGTTGTACCCGAGCTGTACCCGCACTGACATTGCCCTGCTTACTAGCTGTACCAAAAGCATGATCAAACCAAGCTGGTTGCATGACCACCATTTGATTGGCCGAAAGGCACAGCAATATCGGTGTCCTGTGCAAGGATCATCTGTAGGAAATAGCATATATTCTGTATGTTATTCCTTTGTAGTAATAGCAGACATCACGACGCATTCCCGAAAACTTGAAACTTGAACATTTCCAACCTCCTGCTTAAAAAAGTGCCACAGAACAGGTGAACGAAATGGATTCCTAATGCAACTGAATGCTAATTCCACTAGCATTTGAAATTTGTATTGCATGGTGTTTCCCCCAGATGTGCTAGGAGAAATTAACACACAGTTAAAAAAACAATACTATTTGCACATTGTAAAACATGATGTGTATTGTGTGAATAGAAAAGAAATTATCTCTTTGGTTTTATGTCACAAACTTGGCAACGGTTTTACTAAACCTTTTACAGTGCAAAACCCAAGCGAGCTGGATTTATGCTGTAACTAATCTCTCTTTGCAGTATGTCTTGGGTACGAATCGATTCCTGTAATGCCGTTGGAAAAGCGCCATTTGATAAAATGTTTTTCCCCTCCCACAGAGCAATAAGGAAACGTGATCATTCGTTCAAATTCATATTTATTTGCCTTTCAAAGCATGCCGTTTGATAGGATGTGTACATAAGGTGTGTACAGAAGTGCCATATGTTTACCTATGACTTTTATTCTGGAAACAAGGCCAGAGCATGTAGGGGGGTTAAGGGTTAAGAGTACATGCAAGTCAGGGCATGTCTCATGCATATTTGGGCCTCCCTCCCCCACTTCATCCCTTGAACCACAGATCTCTATCAATTCCTCAACAGTATCGTCTTTCCTCTACCTGTGGGATCAGTCTGCTATGCCTAGTGACTACCTAGCAAACATGCTCCCCGCACCTCTCATCCCGTCCATTGCATTGCTGCCTTTTTGCCCCATGAGGCACCCGCACCAGGTCCTGTGGCATCAATTTCCAAAGACTGCAACCAGTTGTAAGGATAGCAGCTTTCAGAAATGTCCTGGGTAGTAAAACACACATAAAACATTCATTATGCCTCGTTGGGTAGTGCTGTGGCCTCAGGGTCTTGGGTTTGAATTCTGCTCCTTGGCTGTTTGTATGGAATATACATGTTCTCCATCCAGGACTCCATTTAAATTAGGTGACCTGTTGTCCTTCCATTCCCCGTGTGATCATGTGTGCACAGTATTTTAGGTATGGTCTCTCTGTCGGCAGCACCAACATCTCACACCTCCAGGGTTCAGTGTCTCAAATACCACCTCTGTGGTCTCTGTGTGTAGTTTCCATGTTCTCCCCATATCGGGTGTCATCATGCAAACCAAAGACACCCAGTTAAGCTAATTGTTTTTTCTGTGTTGCCTGTGGTGTATAATTGTGTGTATATGTCCTCTTGTCAATTAAAATACAGAAAACTTGTTCAGGTGTTCATTGTGCCCAATTTTGCTAGGATAGGCTCTACGCCCCTCGATCCAGACAGTTGAACGCGCACTATGCTAGAGCTTTTCCTCCGACCCGCCTCCATTTTGTTTTCTCGTTTGCGTTTTCTCGTTTTTAAATCAAAATGGCTGCCATCCTTTTCACTCTTTGCTACGCCTATCTCCCCTCCCGTCACCATATAAAGTTTCTCTTTATTTCCCATGTCCTTCTGTTAACTGCTTCTGTTCCTCTCCCTGCCTGGAGCAAGTCTTACAGAGAGATATCGTTGAGGTTTCACCAGTAGCTCATTATTAATTATCTACTCATATGATTTATGACATAAGTGTATCTGTAAGTCTATCTTAACTCAAGTTGTGATAGAGGACCAATCAAACAAATACAGTGATGATTGCCAGGGTTTGCGCTATGATATAACGTATCAACCATGTACACCACACAAGAATCAACCAAATATTTTTATTTAAAATAAGAGACCTGCAACATCCATTGACAGCCCCATTGAAATTATTCGTTTTGTGCAGGCCGTGAAGTTCAGCATGGGGCAGTTGATTGACAGGCGAAAGTTATGACAGATTAGATGTTTCCATGACGGATTAGATGTTTCCGTCCTGATATTTTTAGAAACCGAAAGACATCATCCAAATCCTGTCAGACGCTATTGTGACAAGTCGAGTAACCAGTATCATGACAGAATGCCTAATGACAGCAGATGGGGTTCGGACCCACTGCATAGCTGTACTCTGATGATGTTACACCCTTACAGATAATTAAAGGTTTTTTCCATCCTTTTATTACTTAGCAAAAAAGGTGAAGAAGCAAGCAGAGGCAACTGAGTGGTTGCACGTTGAAGATACTGTAAAACTGCTTATCTCCACATCAAACAAGAATTCTGAACCAGGCGTTTCATCAGGATTAACCTCAGAATGTGCCCTCAGATAAAATGGTCAATCATGACTTTGAGTCAACACTTGAGTCAAAAGCGGCTGTTCCTTAGCTGCGAACCCCATTAGCAGATGTATACATAAGTGAGTGTAGCTGGATATGACTTGTTCAGGAATTTGTGCATGAGGTCATACACAATGTTTGGAATTTATGGGTAGATCAGTCAGGAATTGTCTTGCAGGTTTTGTGCTGTCAGAAGTGTTTATTCTTTAGGG
Organism: Mormyrus hasselquistii; assembly: GCA_026779605.1. Classification (NCBI taxonomy): domain Eukaryota; kingdom Metazoa; phylum Chordata; class Actinopteri; order Osteoglossiformes; family Mormyridae; genus Mormyrus; species Mormyrus hasselquistii. Next base: position 9,762,440 of record JAODKE010000038.1, read on the forward strand.
GTATTGGAGGCTGTCACTTTGGGCTACCGTTTCAAGTCTGGACATACCCAAGTAACATATGTACTTTTTAGTCATTCATATAATTCAACCTGTGTAATCTATCCACCTGTGGATGCTGTTTAACTATATAAACTTTGTTCCCTTCTTCTGCCCATTTCCCACATATCTCTTTACAGAATTTCACTCTAAATCATTCAACGCTGCAAATTGCACCAGTCCAAAATGGGACGTTGTGTTTGCGTTTTAATGCAAAATGTTGTAGTTTGGAGACGAAGAATGGCTCAGGTTAACCCCTCCAGCCACAGTCTGAATGGGATGGGACCTCTGTGGTGGCCATCTCCAGATTATCCTCTGAATCTTGGTTGCACCTGTGGCTAAAGAGGGCCATCTTCTCCTGACCTTCTCACCTGGCAGTCAATTGGAGCATTTACCTAAACCTCAGAAGAGCAAGCCCTCAACAGTCAAATAAAGTAGCTTCACCAAAAAGGTTCAAGTAAGTGACATCTCCCCCTTTTGTGAGACTGCCAATTAAAAAAACAATTAACTTCTCACAATTACTTTGCGAGCATTTTCTTTTAGAGTTGTAAATCCCACGAATCCCTGACTATGTAATCTCAACAGAACTGGGAAGCATTTGCCAAGATGTATTGTGGATCAGAGGGTAAATACACCTTGTTAGAGCAAAGGGAATACAAAGCGAGATGTGTGATTTAGATGGTCTGAATGTTCATAATTTCGCATTATGGTGTGGTATTTGTTAGCTGAAGAGAACGCAAGTCCAGATCGAGCAACATCAGGGAACTCATGACTTATGGACACCTTCATTCCGATAGTTTAGGTGTGCGTGTGTGTGTGCATTTGCGTGTGTGTGTGTGTGTCTGTGTGTATATATTACATTGTGGGGACCAAGGCAGTATCCCACAGTGTGGTAAAAACCTGTTATTTTGACGTTGGGGGGGACCCTTTTTCAGGTCCCGACAAATGCAATCAAAAAACTAAAAATACCAAAAGATTATTTTGTTTGGTTACTTATGGTTAAGGTTAGGGTAGGGTAGGGGTTAGGGTCATCATGGTGAGACTAGAGTTTTCTCATATAAATGAATGGAGGGTCCCCACAAAGATATAATTACAATCCTGTGTGTGTAAGTATACAGGAGTTTAACGTGTGTTTGCAAGCAGGAGTGATCCGAAGCCTATATGCTCTGAGGATGATGTAAGCGCTGTGAGTGATGGGAAGGAACGCAGCCCCCTGCACGTCCACACAGAGCTACGCGCATGTTCTTTTGAGAAGACAGCAGTGTGAAATGAACGTCTTGTTCCACAACAGCAGATCCTGATGCAATAATGAGTACCACCAGAAATCTCAGAAGTGCTGAAATCTAATCAAATGTTAATATAAAACAACCAGCATGTCTAGAACTTTTCAACATTTAATAACCAAAAGAAAAAAAATTGTAATTCTTGATTCAGATATGGGAATTGCTGTAATTTTCTTTTTATCAGATATTTTTATCAACTCATATGTTGTTGTTTTACCAGTTCATTTGCTATTAACATCCATCATAACATCTTCCAACAGTTTATTCAGTGCATGGCTCTTGAAGGGCATGTGTTCTGCAGCACAATTTACTTAAAACTTCAACTTCATACTGAAATCATTTCATATAGAAGAGCTAGAATATTTTTATGAATGTCACTTCATGTTAATAGCATGATTTCGATCCCATCCATCTATCGATCGATCCATCCATCCATCCATCCATCCATCCATCCATCGTCTTCCGCTTGTCCGGGGTTCGGGTCGCGGGGGTAGCAGCTTCAGGAGAAGTACCCAGACCTCCCTCTCCCCAGCTAACTCTACCAGCTCCTCGATCCCTGTCAACTGAAACATTTGTAGAAGAAACTGGCACCGCATACAAAATGAACTCCATGGAGCCTCTGTTATTTTGCAACACAATATTTTCCTGGCAGAGGCAGACATAGTTGGCTGGTTTAAATGCTTGTTTACTTTATTTTCTGAAGCAGCTGATGGCAAACATTATACCTCCTGCCAGCACAATCCCCAACCCAATACGGAATCCAACTTTAGTTTCTCATATGCAAGTGATTTCCAGCTGATATTGTAATGGTGGGAAGAATGGGATGCCATGTGTGATTCTGGCCAGGATCCGGCCATCCAGTGCTTGCAGTGGGCCAGTGCTCCCCAGTGAGTGGTACCGGGCACTTCTTTGCTTTTCTCTTGCGTACTGGTATCTCTCATTATCTTCTGGCACCTGGTTTTTTTTCCCCCCACTGTGTCACACCCGCGATTCTGGAGAGCACAAAGTGGAGGGATGTGTGCACTGCCCCTCCCAGCACGAGTTCGACCAAGGTCTAGCCCTGTGAGACTTCAAAAGACTCTACCTATGCCGGGCCCTGCCCGAATCTGCCCCTCTTTCTTCACAGGCAGATGGGTGTGTTTCTTTCTGCAAGGGTGGTGTTGCTATTAGATGTAATAGTGGTGGTACACTCAGCATGTCCTTTTCCCCGCTGTTCATTACAGGGGGCTGCATCGGGCTTCTCTGACTCCTCTGTTTATTTTTCTCTTTTTTCTGGTGTCCATTTTTCTACTCTTGCCGGCATGTGTGAACTTGCATAGGGCATAACCTCTATGGGTATGAAGTTTCTTGTATTGTAGAATTTTTCTCTTTCAAGAACTAACTTAAAAATTTCCAAAGCAAGACACAAATGGCATTATTTAGCTCATACACCTGCATTTTCTGACAGTGAAGTCATGGTCTTGTTAAAATTAGTCAGATGTGGGTTTTTTAGTATTGACTGAAGTCAATTTTTCATATTACAACGTACAATACAATCATAGACCTCAGAGTCCTTCAGTTGAGGGTCTGTCTATTACCCATTTAATAAATGTGTTTTCCAGTCCTTCTGTGTCCCTGTGTGTGCATTTCTGTCAGCTTGAGGTCACCAAACAAAGCTAGATTGTGTCATCTCAGCTCAATTAATATACCCCCCCACACACTCACACACATACACACACACACCCACACACACACACACACACACACACATCATTATGAAAATGTGTCACAATGAGCAGATTGTTTCCACAGGGAGAATAGGTGGGTGCTGTTGACTGACATATTACCTCAAATCCCACAATTAATAAACTAATACCCACACACCACAGTAGGATCCCTAAGACTTGGTCTTAAATTAATTAAGCACACCCTTGACAAGGACACCCCCCCTGGGGGATAGAGGAGGTGAATGGGCCCAGTGGTGGTCTCACAGTTGGGATTAGTAGGGTTCACAGAATAAGAAAGGGTGTTCCTTTTAAGCTACATCACACCCTAGTGCTGACTGCAGCCATGGTAACATAGGTGCAGGAATTCACCCCTTTAAAACCTGTACCAAAATCCATTGTTGAAAGCTTTTATTTCTTAAAGTTAGATGCTTTAAAAATGTTACCAGCAAATACTTCTAAATAAGAGATTTGAGTGATTGATTTTACTGTTTATGTTTTTTCTGTAATGATATGCTTCTTATTAATAATATGTGGCAAGTTTTAGTGAAAACGGATTAATTTTTCTTCACACCCAAAGTAAATGTTCAGTCTAAACACACTCTGGGGGCAATGAGAGCTTGTTCATTAGCTTCATGAAGGTTCCTGAGCTCCTTGGATACGATGATCCAGAACCCGACAGCTTAATGCAGCTTGGAAATTCTCTCCCATAGCTCTGGGGAAGATCTTCAGAAGATCAAGGCTGCTACATCTGCATCCATGAGGTTGGGGGGGTGCGTAACCCAGGCTCCCACTGCCCCACCCCAAGCATATTCTCATATCCTTCTCTGTTTCCATCTCTCTTTGTTTTGAATCGTCGTTTGTTGTGTTTCCTTAGGACTTCTTGCTTACTCATAGGGTGTCACGTTCCCTTTTGCAGCAATTCTCCCTCCACCCCTCCTGCCTAGACTCTTTTATGTTGGGCTTTAGAATTTTTGTCTTTGTAAGATAATAGTGCACTTTGCTGTGGCTATGAAAAAGTCCCTGAGAAGGATAATTCCTCTAGATAGTGAGATGCCATGTCTAGGAAAGTACTGTATTTAAGGTCAACGCCAAACATCCATCCTAAATCTAACCGTTTAGACTGAGTATATCATTACTTTGCTGGCCTTAATTGATCCCTTTGTGGCCTTGTGGTATGTGGTACAATGTACTCTCACCAGACATTGGGGGAGGGTTGGAAGATTGAGTGGCCAAAGGACGAATAATCAATAGCTGTTGAATACATGTTGAGAGTTCAATATCAATCTCTGCCATATACGCTGGAGCTGAATTCCCAAGTCTTTATGGAGATGTGAGGAAGAAATATTCTGGTGAAATAGACAGACCGTCACAGTGTCACCAAAAGATGCTAACTGCAAGTTTTTATGCAGTGAAATAATCAGGATATTCTCCGGTATTAAAGCATAAGAATATATTTGTCCAAACTTTGCATGAATTTTCAAAGGAGAGAAAGAATAACAGTGGAAAATCCAGAGGCTTAAAAACCATGGTGAAAATTACCATATCTGATGAAAGCTGTTAGCTCGGGGGGGGATCAGTGGGGCTATTTCTAAACCTGGAGCCGCTCTTTTGCTTCCTGTAGCAGGAGCGAAGGTATTTTGAGTTTGTTTGCCTGTTGCTCTGCTGAATCAGCCACTTCGATTCACGAAATACACAAGGGCTGGCCGGTGTCCAGATGAGGCATTAATTACCATGCCTCGACCCTGTCCTGGTACCTGTAGCCCCCCCACCCCCACCCTCCCATCCATGCCTCCAAGCCTTTCCCTGGGACACTGCTCCATCTCCTACCTCCTGGGTCCTGGATGCCAAACTTTGCTGCTTTGAATTTCTTCATCAACTGTAATCTTATAATCACAGTCCCCCCCCAAACTCCCCACCTGGGTCCTGCAGTCTCAACAAGGCTGCCCAGGCATGATTACATTTCCACAATGTCACTTCCAAAAGCTCCTGACTTCCTATTCAAAAGTCACTTTTTGAAGAACAAGCCTGCTCAAAACTGGCGACAGCTTTGGCAGTGAATGGGTGCAAAGGGAATAATTATAAAACTAAAGTGCCAGGCAAAAACTTGACTCTTTAAATACTTATTTTCCTGAGTAATAATTATTTGTTTCTGTCTTCTGTTATTCTGTGAGGTCACAAAACTAATGTAAATACATTCTGGATTATGTCGTTACTCTGTAGTGGATAAGTGGCTTGGAAGATTTAGCGAATAAGCATTTAAGTTTGTATTGCACAGGGATTTCTGATGTTCTACTTCCAGTGAACCCTGATCAATATTGTCTTTGTTTATTTTATCAATAATCTGGTGCTTTTTCAGTTTAAAGCAGCCCCAACTCCCACACACACTCTAACAATGTTAGCATTGTTAATCCAAAACAACGTTATGAGAAAGTTCTACTTTGACTTTCAACATCTGCACTGTAACACTGAGCACTGTGCTCGGCAACACCAGGTCCTGACTGGCTCAATGACTGTTCCTATCTAACCTAACCTCTGACCTTTCCTTTAATTACATTTTGCTAGTCCAACCCTATTCAGGGACTTGGGAAAGTTCGTCCCCTACAGCCTGTGAATGTAGGGCCCTTTCCAGCCTCCCCTGACTATGACAAAAGCAAAATGGATGACCTTCTGCCTTACCCGGTCAAAGCCTTAGAATGAAGCGGTAAAGACCTTGGCTTTATTTCCTGAGATCAGAGTTCCATTCAACAGTTAGTTTTAAGGGAGAACATGAAGGGGATGGTCTTATAAAGAAGCATGACGTACCTAACAATAGACAGAGCGATGACCTCAAGAAGCCATTGACATTATATATGGAAACAGCAATACCTTCTCCACTCTACTGGGAGAATATGGCAATAAAGGGGTTTGTCTGGAACCAGACAATGATAAATCCTATCTGAGGCATTGAAAGGCATTCACTTAAGTGTGCAGTGCGCAATAACGTTCGATGTCTCTGTTTTTTGATTTATTTTTATTGAGTGATTGTTAATGTTTTGGTGTCTTTTCTCGATAAATTGCAGATCTTTCATTTTCCATGATAGCTTATCCCATGGAGGATTATTGCAGGAAGGGATGGCAACATGAAAACAACACACACACACACACACACACACACACACATACAAGTCAAACCCACAGCACTCGAGTTGTGAGGCCACAGTGATATTCACTGAGCCACCTTGTTGCAAATGAGGCACCACTGGGTGCCATTATTTATTTAACTAGTTTATAATATGTTTTGTGAGGAGTCCAGCAACTCTACTAATAGGTCCATCTCGGTTAGACCCCTTTGTAGATTTCACTGACTGGGGTCCTCAAGCAAATTTCAAAGGGTTTCAGACTCTTAATTTTGCTACATCTCTACGTGCCTGATCGTTAACAAAAACATATTTGGGGGTGAGTTTAAGCCCGTTATTGTAGTAATCTACGTCCCAGCAAAGGACTGCATAGTCCATTGCCACCTGTATGTCCAGGATCCAGCGATACGGCACCAGTGGAAGAACATTCTGGAAGTCCACAAAGTCATTCTTCTCTTGTTTTGCAGTAAATGTTGCTTCATTATTGCTCCTTCCTACCTGCTCCTTCCTATTGTTAACATAAGCATATATATGATATTAAGCAACACCTACGGCGCAACAGGTCATTAAAATAAACTGAGTTCAGTAAAATGCTAAAACTATGTAATTAAGTTGTCATGCCTTAAGCTGAAGGATTGCCCTCCATGCGTCCTTTGTTTTTCTGTTTTGCACACACCCATTATAACCCTCCCCCCACTAGCCCCACACTCCTGCTGTTCACTGTCCCATAAAACACACACATCGCCTAGCATGCTCTAGCGAGTCATCCTCCAATCACACCTCTGGCGTGAATATTGGATCTGTTCACTTTTTCCACCTATACATCACACCTCATCGAGAGAACCATGCCTGAGAGGGATGGACAGATTTGGGCACAGCTTCTCCTTTAACAAAGGGATATTGTTTACAGGGGAGGAAAAAATGGAACCAGAGCCAAACCCTGCAACCCTGAGTCTTCATAAGCGTAAATCTGTCCGCGTGACGGATAATTGTCACCTTCGCATCTGTGGCGGCGTGCAAGTCTCTCGGCACCTCCTTCAGACATGGATCCTCCTTGTCCGTGTGTGGCACGTTGGAGTTTATTACGCAACGCATGTCAGCAGATGCTTGCGCATGCCGGGATGCTGGGTGCATGGGCATTACTGTCGCATTTTGTTTTTTTTTTTTTGCACAGCTCTTGGGGTAAGAAGCTTGGCTCGAGATGGAAATGTTGCAGCTTTGGATTTTGTGTAGAGATTACTTGTGGTACTTTAAAGACTTGCAGTTTTGATTAATATCAGGCAAATGGAGCCTGGATGAATGGATTTTGAATGTTGATTTTAAAATCGTAAAACATGTCAGCTGTTTTTTTTAGGATAGATCATCCATCCATCTATCCATCCATCTGTAACCACTTATTCACAGTACCAAGCAGGTTAATTATTGCAATATCTTCCTGAGATACAGGGGGAAAAAGTATTTTTTTGTATTGATTAATATTTTGATTTGACAGAAAAAGGAATTTGGCAAGGCCACACCCCTTCACATGTGATGTCATCTTAAAGAGGTGAAAGGAACTACAGGACTTAACAGAGTGGCATGTATAATATGAGCTAAAATGTAGTGTCCTCTACAGAGGTCTGTAATGAATTATTGGACCTCAGGAGAATATGCAAACTATCACCCATACAAACTAATTGAATGCTACACATTGGGTGTCATACACATTGTGTTCAATGATTGATGCAACACTAGACCACTTAAATAAATCAGAGTCGTTCAAAGGCAGCTTCCCCCATGCTTGTGATCATCTCAGACATGGCTGAAGCAACATCTGTCCTACCGCTGTGGTGACCAGAATCTTCCAGTCTCGGCTATTAAAGCTCACAGCTCTTTTTCCATTTATGAGTCCAATAAATCACGGCATAGTGCACGTTTACCTGGACGACTCACTCCATGTGGAGGAAGTCCGGCAGTTGGGCTGGCCTTTGGCAGCAGCACGTTTCCCACATGTTGCTCTGCTCACCTTTGACCTCTGGTCCCTCAAAAAGCTACACTGAGAAAGACCACCCAGGGAGGCCCTCAGGAGTGTTCCCTGGGGTTGGGGTGGGGCGTGGCTATCAGAGAAGCCCGTGCCTTAGGGAAACTGCAAAAAAGGTTAGTGGTTCTGCTGTTTTCCTCACTTAACTTACATAACATAAAGTCTGGAAGCTTCCGTAATGGATTTACATGGCATGCAGAGTAACAACAGACATGTCTTCATTTGAGGTTAGGCCGCGGTCCCTGTGCCTATCTGCATCTCCGTGTGTGGCTGCGGCACATCATTCATGGTGAGAAAGAATAATCAGAGCTTTCAAAATACAGGCTCCACCAGCTATGCCAAAATACCCATTTCATCCTGAACTCTGAGACATAAAATCCACATACAGCATTAAGCGCAGACAAAACGTGCTTTAAAGTATTAAATGGGATAGCGGAACTATAAACACACAAGACAGGAGAGACAAAAGTAAGCAGGAGGAAAGCGGAGTTACTGAAACATGGAAACAGGCGTGGAGTCAGAGACAAGTGTCCATATTCTTGGATTCTCACCGTAAATCCCGGCCTTTTATCACCTGTCGTAGAGCACTTCCAGACCAGTCTCCCAGACCAGTCTCCCAGGCGTGATAGTAACCCCCAGTAAAGCTGCCAGATCCTGCTCTGCTGCCCCCCCACAGGAAACTGAACTGTCCCGCAGGTCGCCCCCTTTTACGGCTCTGTGATGGGAAATGTGTCGCAACGAGTCTGGGAACAATTCACTGTGCTCTGGATTTCAGATTAAACATGATGTCGAGCGAGAAACTTGCCGTTCAACCTGCCAAGACACACACACACACACACACACACACACACATGTAGGGTAAACATATCCTTATTTGGACTGCTCATACACACACACATACACACACACACACACACACATATATATTTGTATTTATCCATCCATTCTTTTCTATGGAAAAAAAACCTAATGCCAACATGACCACCTTAACCCCTACCCATCCCTAACCTCAACCATAAGTAATCAAACAAACTACAAGACTTGTGGCATTTTTAGTTATTTGATTGCAGTCACAGATTTTTATAAATCTGAGGTTATCCATATGGCAACCTAAAAAATGTCTCCAAAAGTAAGGAAGTTTCAGGTTTTACCACGCTTTGGGGACATTTTGGTCCTGTGGGAATGATTCTATAAGGCTATAAAGGACCCGGTGGAGACGGTGTACTCCAACAGTCCCCAAGTGTGATCTACACAAACGCACAGACACACACACACACACACACACACACACACACATACACACAACTTCTTGAATAAAGGATCAGAAGCTCTAGACTTATTTAGATTTACTCCACATTTCTATGATTTCATTTACCTGTTAGTTACGTGTCTGTCTGGTTTTATTTTAATCCCATATATGAAGCACTTTGAGCTGCATTCCATGCATGACTAGTGCAATATAAATAAAGATGACAATTATTATTATTATTATAATTATTTTATTATAACCAGGAATGTAACTAGAGATTTTAGAAGCCTTTAGTGATTTTAATAAAAATGGAGGCAAACACACTATTTAAACTAATCAGTTTACAATAATTTAGGGGGCTAAAGAACATTTTGTGGGGGGGGGGGGGGAGTTGGGGGGTTGAAGCCCTAGCAATGCCCCTATCTTCAACCCTATTGGGCACCCCTGCAGTGACCCCCCCCCCCCCGCATTGTTTCTATGAGATGACAGGGGCCTGAAGGGCAGCATGACGGAGGCCCGAGTGTGTACAAGCAGGGGCAAGCACTCAATCAGGGAGACAATGGCGGGGGGGGGGGGGGGGGAGGGGCAGGAAACACCGAGACACGTATCACATGGGCTGGTACAATGGGTGCGGTGTGCTGGGGAGCCTGCAGCAGATTGGGTTACCTAACACCCCCCCACCCCTCCCCCCACTTACCTGCCTGCTGCTGCACTTTGCAGAGAGAAAGCTGCTAGCAGCCAAGATTGATAGGATGGGTATAACCGAATAGGATAGACAGCTAGAAATGTGTATTTGTGTGTGTGTGTGGGTTAGGTATATATTATATTGTGGAGACCAAATGTCCCCACAATGTGATAAAAACTAAAAACCTGTTATTTTGACTTTATGGGGACATTTTTTTATTCCCCATAAGGGGAAACTCAATTGTATAAAAATCTGTCTGCAATCAAAATGCCAAAGGTCTTGTATTTAAACAAATGGCTGAGCAGGGGTTAAGGCTGTCATGGATGGGATTAGGGTTATGCCCAAAGAAATGAATGGACGGTCCCCTCAAAGATATCAAAATACAAACATGTGTGTGTGTGTGTGTGTGTGTTTTGGCAGTGTGGGCTACTAGTTTTTCACCTGATATTACATCATTACAAAGGTAGGGAAACTCGATGGCAGCACAACACTGTGTGCGCCACGGACATGAGGTCAATGCCCTCAAGTTTACAGGTTCCAGCCTGAAAGATGGCCAGAACTTACTTAAGCAATACTGTTTAATACCCACATGAGTAAAATAGTACATGCTTTACTTTAATTCAATTAATGAAATACAGTGTCTATCTCTGCTAAAGTAATTTCAGCAAATAAAAAATATCTCCTAGTCCAAATTTCTTCAAAGTATTTATTTCCTGACATTTTACATCTTACATGTTTAGACATGCCTTTTGATTAATTTAAAATACCAGATGGGCGAGCCAAACAACGCAAGCTCATAACTCGCAGCTGTCTTTTGGACATGAATACTGTATCCTTTGCCCTATTAAATCATACATTTTAGTGAGTAAAATCCAGGCTTTGGCCACAGAGGAAGAAAGACGCTGAGGGGCAGATGCTGGAAGAAGAATCTGTCCGTAATAATGCACATTTGTATTGTAAATAGCAAGGCAGATGGATGGAAAGTCAGTGAGGAACTTGTACTTTAGTAAATCACTTTTATTTAATAAGGATCGCGAGAGGCCTCCACTTATGTGCCTGTACATGATATTTTCCATGGCTAAACTATACCTAATGACTTGACATTACAGTGAAACGATTGAAGTGGATGGTTCTGTATAGTGCTTGGTTGTCTTGAAAAATGCTATACAAATGTATTATTCATTCATTCATTCATACTAGTAGTTGGTGGCACAGGGACTGCTTAATATTACATTATTTACTTCTTCAGTTATTGACTTTAGTTTGAAGAAACTTAATTTGCACATGATTTACAAAAACCTGATAGGGGTCTCAAATTTAAATCCCCAGGCATCACCTCTGGATTTGAAACTCGCAACCTTTAGGAAAGCAGGCGGGATCTTTAACCACCATGCCACCTGCTGGCCATTATGATGAGCACTCAGTCTGAGGGGGGGGAGTAACAGGTTGACCCTGTGGCAGATGGCATCACAGGGTGTCGGATATCCTGAGGTCACATCTCTCCCATGGCCAAGGTCCCTGTGCCAGCTGTGACTGCAGCACTTAGTTATGGGGCATCAATGCAACATGATCACGCAAGGTATTCGACCAGAACCTAAGGGAGTGAGGTGCCCGCAGAATTATGCTGTACTGTGTCAAGTCCAATGGGTCAAGTACATTAACCGGAAAGAGAGATATAGTAATAGTGCTTTGGGCCACCATGATACGACCTGTGGCCATTTCTGACCAGTCTCCGACTGATTGAGCACAGGGTGGGATTTAGTGTGGAGTATATGACGACTCCAGGGGGGGGTCAGGTGACATGCAAGCAGACGGAGTCAAAGTGAGTCGTTTATTTGCCACAGAGGGATTCCGAAAGTGGAGTAAAGAACGTATCGACCAGGACAGAAATGATGGGGGGGGGGGTCATGTTTACAACAGAGGATTACGCTAAACAGCTGGCGGTGTCCTCTAACCAAGAGACTTTGTTATCAGCTCATTTGCTGGGTTATTCATCAGCAACAGTATATGCGATTTTCTTACTGTCCATATAATGCACATTTGATTCATTTTTAATTTATTGTATTCACTTTAGTAACACAAATGAGAAGTATGTCACGGTAAAAGTTAACTTTTCGTTATTGTTTTGAATGTTATATAATGCTGTGCTATTTACAACTATGCAAAAATTTATTGCATTAATTGTTTTAGCTTATATATTAACTTCAACACTGATTCAATCGAGAGCATTGTCTGTTCCCTTTAAGGGAGGAACTTTGCTGTTCAGAGAAGTTTACAGATGATGTTAACCTCACCCAGGCTGGTTCCCAGCCAGGAACAGATTACATACCTGTACTTTTACCCAGAACACCCCATTCTAAGAGGGACTTGCAGTACAGCCGTGGAACAAGGAAAGTATCCAGTCTGGACAAAGGTGTGAAAAACTCAAGTAATTCTATATCAAAGGGAAGTTTTTGTGTTTCTGATAAATCTGATATTTTTTTGGAACACCACAGCAGAATGGAGGTTGAAACTTGGGACGTCTCACATGAAAGTTTCCAAGGTTGACGTTTCCCCACTTTACAGTTTCTTCATGGAAAGCACCCCTTTGTTTTTGGGCTGTTAGTCTGATATTGGTGGTGGGGGACTCCCTCTGATCTCCCCAGTGTGTTGCTTGTGCAGGTGTGATGTTCTCGCAGTTACTAGAGAACTTCTTCATGACATTCCCCCATGAGCATTCCCAATCCAGTATTCCCACACTTCTTGTGGTCTGGAACCATTAACTTGTTGCAGCTTCTGCAGCAAGGTCATGCACATTTAGGAACTTCAGAAATCCACACACACAAGCAGAAATTTATTGGCATATGATTTATTGGTTGTTATGGAATCATCTGTTGAAGACGCATCTAAATGGTGAGATATTGCAATACACTTAGCAGGCTGGGTTTAATTAGTCATGTAGTTTAATTCCCTAAAGTAATTCAGATTTCCACCAAATTTATGCAATACCTCCCTCTCCAGGAGCCGGCACCTTATCGTGGTGGAGGGGTTTGCATGTTCCAATGGTCCCAGGAGCTAAGTTCCCTGGGGCTTTTTGCCCCTGGTAGGGTCACATAAGGCAAACAGGTCCTGGGTGAGGAACCAGACGAAGTGCGGCTCATTAAACCCCTTATGATGAGTAAAAACATAGACTCATGTTTTCTCTTGCCTGGATGCGGGTCACCGGGGTGTGTCATCAGACTGTGACCTTTGGCTCTCACTAGAGCAGTTTGCAGCTGAGTGTGAAGCGGCTGGGATGAAAATCAGCACCTCTCTCTGGGTGGAGGAGTTTAATTTTCTCGGGGTCTTGCTCACAAGTGAGGGAAGGATGGAAGGAGATTGACAGGAGGAAGGGTGCGGCGTTAACAGTGATGTGGGCGCTGCATCTGTCTGTCGTGGTGAAGAAAGAGCTGAGCCAAAAGGCAAGGCTCTTGAATTATTAGACGATCTATGTTCCTACCCTCACCTATGGTCATGAGCTGTGGGTAGTGACAAAAAGAACGAGATCGCAAGTGCAAGCAGCCGATTTGGTTTCCTCCGCACTGTGGCTGAGCTCTCCCTTAGAGATAGGGTGAGGAGCTCGGTCATTCGGGATGGTCACAGAGTAGATCCGCTGCTCCTCTGCATCGAGAAGAGCCAGATGAGGAGGCTCGGGCATCTGGTCAGGATGCCCCCTGGACACCTCCCTGGTGAGGTGTTCCAGACATGTCCCACTGGGAGGAGGCCCTGGGGAAAATCCAGGATACACTGGAGAGACTATGTCTTCTGGCAGGCCTGTGAATGCCTGGGAATTTCCCCAGAGGAACTTGATGAAGTGGCCGGGGAGAGGGAAGTCTGGGTTTCCCTGCTTAGACTGCTGCCCCTGCGACCCGACCCGGAGAAGTGGTAGGAGATGGATAGATGGATTTATGCAATACCTCATTGTTTATCTGATATTTAGCAAATGTGGATTTTTTTTTACAACTAAACAATGTGTGTTTAGGCTTCATGTAGAGAAGTACCATTCATCTGTCACAATCGTATAGGTATATAATAGGTATAGAGTGACTATGCACCTGGCTACCATCCCTAAATGCACAGGGGGTTGGTCGCCAGATAGAGAGAGAAATTTCCCTTGCAGGATAATCTCCCATACCATGGTTATAGAGCTTGCTTGTGGAGTTGTAATCAAAGTTCTGTCAGTGCCATAGACTACTGCTCAAGGTGGAGGTGTGCAGTCTCAGAAACATTGGCTTGTGTGCAGAAGGTTCCAGAATGTGACCCAGTCAATGCTCAGGAGTATTTTAGAGGGCAAGTGGTGGAGTCAAGGGTGACACAATTGATCTCTGGTCTGAAGACCTGCTTGTACAAGGTTGCATAAGATCTCGTCCCGGTCATAGCAGAACAGTCAAAAAAAACCTTCAGATTACTGTGCCATTGAAACTACCCCCCCCCCCCCCCCCCCCCCCCCCACCCGACCCACCCCAGAAGACCACCCCGGGGACGGGGCCCCCCCACGCGCGCCTCGGGTTGGAGG
>JAODKE010000038.1:9777168-9801033 GCA_026779605.1 Mormyrus hasselquistii
ACAAATTGACCTCTGGTTTGAAGACCTGCTTGGAAAAGGGTGCAAAAGAACCCGCCCCGGTCATAGCAAAACAGTCAAAAAAAACCTTCAAATTACTGTGCCATTGAAACTCCCCCCCCCCCCCCCACCCCCATACCATGACATCCGCTGAAATTCAGGCAGAGGAGGAGGTCCTCCACTGCTGCCCTTTGGATTCAGTAGGAAAATCTGAAGCTTTTCCTGGAGGTGTAGGGTCATGGTCCGATTCAGTAGGTGTGTTGGAGGGTAGGAAAAAAAATACCAAGAAACCAGGAAACCAAATTACAGTTCTAGTCTTGAGGTTGTAGTCTACAGCTCACATCTTATGCCTTCTTCCCAGTTTTTATTAAATTTTCATTATTTTCCAGTGACTTTCATTGTCCATACATCCATCCATCCATCTTCCAGTTCAGCAAAAATCCATGGTGATGCTCTGCTGTCTGTGACCTTACAGTTTTCTGCAGAGGGAAAGTACATTTCACAAGTGTAAGGGAACAATTCCACTCTTGGGCTTGAAATATGTGACCTCTTCTTTTATAGTTTCAGTTGCTTAACCACTAAACCAGGGCCTGCTATGAGTGTTAACGCGTCCCAGTCTGAAAACAGCCTTCGCCTCAAACACGTTTTTCATTTTCCCCAGCGCCTGGTTGACTCTTTGTGTTCTGACACTTGCATAGCGCCAGGCTGTTATTATGGGTCGCTGCCTGTGGAAGAGTCTGTGATCACATGGCCCCCCTGGGGGGAGCAGAAGGAAGGCAGGCTTCTGGGAGCGTCATCTGTCAGCAGCCCCCACCCCACCCCATACCAAATGATGTCACCCTTCAGTCCCCAGCTCCAGCAGCTTGCTGTAAAAACTGAACCACTTGTTGCCCCGCAGGCTTGAACATCACCTGGCCAGAGGAAAGACAGAGGTGATTACATTAGACACTTTTTTACAATCCGTTTTCCAGCTTCCTGAAAACACAGTGATGAGTCTACCTGCTCATTAAAACTCAATATAAGTTCTCTTGGTATGCCCATTCATTCACTTTCCATTCATCCATCCATTCATCTATCCATCCATCTTCTAGATAACTTTGCCTTAGGCAGGGTCGCAAGGAATAACAATGCAAGAAATAAATTGGAATCATCCAATAAGAGGTCATGCACCATTTTCACACCTACAGACAATTTGGTAACTCCAGTTCACCTTAGCATGTTTTTGGCTGCTGGGTGAAACCAGAAAACCTAGAGGAGACCCCATTTCAGCACAGGAATAACATGCAAACTACATGCACACATGTAGATCTGGGGTGGAGACTTGAACCCTAGTCCCAGTGGTATGAGGCGACCGCTCCACCATGCTGCCCTTTAACATATTTTATTCCAAATATTCTATTGACTAGAGACGAACTGTAAATAGATATACAGTTGCTAATTCTACAATGAATCCACCAAAGGGACCAATATGAAAATGGCATCACAATGGCTGCAAGAAAATGATTGGCTGGTTCCACCATCAGCCTCTGAATTGCTCGATGCATCACTGTGCCGTCGCTCTCTGACTTGGTTCTCTGGATCGGGCTATTTGCTGTGTCCCCTCAACACATAGAGAATGAGGCCAAATTTCGTAGCACTTTGGTTAGTACTGGTAGCATAATGCATAGCATCAGGTAGCTCAGTGGGAAGCATTCTGGCATTCTACAGCCCCAATCACCCCCTCAGCTCATTGTCAGGCTGAATAATCTCACTGCATTCATGGGGGATTCCCCTGGGTTCGCCCCTTTCTTCCCACAGTCCAAAAAGTGTGAATTGGTGTCACTAAATTTACTCTAAGCATGAGTGCTCAGTGATAGACTGTTACCCCACCCGGGGTGTCCCCCTGCCTACTCTCCTGCCTTTCCAGGAGAGGTTCCGGCTTCGCTGTGACCCAGTACTGGCTAAGCAGCTGTAGATACTGTAATAATCACGGTAATAAATATCCAGTCTGAGTATGAAGGTTTTAAAGCCTCCCCCCAGGGACCATTGGCATGGTTTTCTCCGCTCTGACGCAGGACAACAGCGAGCTGAGACTGCCTGCCACCTGTTTGCCACTGCCAACAGGTGACAGCGGGCGGGTGGTGCGTGGGAAAGCGGCTTGCGATTAGTGACACTGCTAAAATGGCCTACTGCAAACAGCGAAAGCGTCCATTGTGGTGCCCAATGAGTTTGATAGCCTCTGTGTCTTTTTGCAGCACTTAATACAACCCAGTATGCACATTTTTAAAGAAAAATGCGTTCATTCGTGAGACTTGAGTCACGGGTGAATGTGCATGACCCCATTTTTTAAATGGAAAAAACATTTTATCAAAATAATGCTATTCCAGGACATATCAAAATGTTTCTCTTCTTCTGTAGACTCATGTGTCGATCATATGTGTTAGTTTGTCATTCAGAAATTTATCTCCTGGATTTTTCATTCTTAATTTTATCCTGAGTTGATTCAAGGTGTTTGTTCTGGAATGTTCCACATCGGCCACATGGTAAATGTACACAGCTGTGGAGGCCCATATTTAGTTAACAGCAAAAAAGAAAACGTCCGGTTAAACACAAAGGACTTGGAAATGTTCCCTGCACTGGGTGTGCCGCTTTAGTTAACATGTAACCGCCCCGGCAGGTAGGTCACAAGCTCGTGCTGCATATCGGGGCCCCAGCCGTCTTCAAAATGAGCTTGAGCTGACCTGCGGCCTGTTGCCGTGACGATAAGGCCGACTTTGTAAGAGAATCCTAGCTACGCATATGGGGGGAGGGGTCCTCGCAAAAAGTACAAATGTCTCCTAATTGGAGAAAACAGAGTGGAAGGTGGGGGTTACTCTGTCAAAGCCAATTTGCCGTTAAAATCAGCTGTTGGTGGCAGAGAGTCATCATGCTGATGAAGAGCTGGGTATTTATAGTCTGAAGGGGGCGCCATCTGGCACAGTTTCTAAGCACATATCTGTCATTTACATTGAGCCGGAGGCCTCAAAAACGTCACCGTGGTACCTCAAATGAGGCTGACAGATTCTCCGGGGGGTAGTAGAAGGACAATTAGAGGACCTCCCCTGAAATATCACCAGACGATTGCGTCTCACGGTGGGAGTGAGAGGCAGGAGGGGGACCAAGCTAGGTCTGGCCAACAATGGGGCCAAAGTTAAAAACCATCTGTCGCGGGGCAGATCGGAGATCGCCGCTCGCTCAGTGGGTCCCCGTGATTTCAGAGCCAGTGCTCGGATTTCAATCCTCCGCTAATCCATGACCCAGTAACGATAAAAAAAACACAAAGTATTTTAAACGCTAGAAGGGAGACGTAGTTTACGAGCAAGGCTGGAGCATGACGCGGCATCACCGCGGACGCCTGATACCCGATACAGGCCACAATCAGCCCGGGACGAGTTGCCGTTTTGGGCCTGAAACGCGACGGTAAACAGTCGAGTGGCAAGGAAACTGACAACGGCAGCTGGGCTTTTACACTTTTGTTTTGTGACCCCAGGGCGGCTCGACTGCGATGAAAAGCCGCACTGCGTGTTGGGGCCCGGGATAAGGGCACAGATGCATGCCCACAAGCAAACACAGTTTATATATTCCTGTCATTGTGGGGACTCTCCATTCATTTCTATGGGTACAACACTAATCCTAACTGTGATAACCCCTACCCAGCCCAATCCTTTATCGCTATTAGCCATACAAAACTATAATATTTTAGTTTTTTGATTGCATTCACAGGTTTTTTTAAATTGAGGTTTATATTGTGGGGATCTGAACATTCTCCCCACAAGCTAAAAAGTAACAAGTTTTACCACATTGTGGGGACATTTGGTTTCCATAATGTGGTAAATACAAACCTGCAAACGAGTTTGTATTCATATCTTTGAGGGGAAGGTCCATGCATTTCTACTGACAAAATCCTAATCTCAACTATGACAGCCCTAACCAACCCTTACCTTAACCACACGTAAAACTCTTGACATTTTTGGTTTTTTGATTGCTGCCACAATTTTTTTTATAAAAATGAGTTCCTCCTTTTGAGAACTGAAAATGTGGTCCCCACGATGTGAAAATAACATGTTTTTATTATATTGCTCAGACATTTGGTCCCAGTAATGTATTATATCCATAACCCCCCGACACACACACACACACACCGGGATTTAGGCACTGGCCTGGATAGGAGCCCCTTAACTTCAAAAGCCAATGTCACTCAGGTCATTCATACTGGGAGGTCTGTCTCTAATGAGAGCGATTACAAATGCTGGCAGCCCCCCCCCAATCTTGCACCACTTCCTCTCTTCCTCCCTGTCAGTTTTGCTTTTAGTCTGTCCTGCTTCCCCGGCACATCTTTTGTTTCCCTCTGCCTTCCTCTACCTCTACCCTGACGTTTTTGCCTTTGTTCCCCCTATCTCTCTCTGTCCCAGACCCCCCTCCCTTTTTGTCGGGGCCCCTTCATGTTCCCGCCACTGTGCTTCCTGTTGTTCATTTACCTGCGTGCAGCTTTTCAGTGGGATCAGTGTCTCTAACATTTACAAACCTGGACAGCCCCCCCAACCTGTCTGCCCTTTTCACTGCTCTCTCTCTCTCTCTGCTCTGTCCAGTTCCCTTCCCTCCATACCTGCTCCTGCTTTCGCTCTTCTCTCTCATTCCATTTCTCGTTCGCATGACCACCGCACCTCCTTCTCTTTCTTTCTCTCTGTCTCCAGTGACTACACTTTACCCCCCTGTCCTTCCTTGACCCCTCCAATCCCCAGCCCATAGGTCCCAAAGCCCTTAGAAAGTTTTTTACAAAGAGAAAAGGAGAAAAGAATGATTATCCATTAAAGGTGTCTACCTACAGAAAGGACCACTGCCAGAGAATGTATGTATGACATTGTTCATAGTGTAAGGCTGGCACTGCTGTGATACTGTATTGTGAGGTTATTTTCCCATCATGCATCTGTGACACTTGTTGCAATTGACTCCGCATTTACATAATTAAAAAACAAAACATGAAAGAAAAAAGGAATAACGGTTTTTAGCTAGGACAGGTGCTCAGATAACGACACTGCACACCTTACCCTGTCTCCTGCATCCTCACTCGCATGCATTATTATAATGCGACTTTTGAGCGTGTTTCTTAAGTTACTCTGTGAATGTTTTATGTTTTAGGCCCCTTGGATTGTCTCCTGTCGCTGTCCTATGCCAATCCCAATCTAATCTCCACAAACCTGTTTGTGGCAATGAATCTAATGCTGCAGTCAGATGGATTCAAGGAGGATTCAAGATTTTTTCTTTGCCACATGCAAGGTATACAGACCTGGAGTGAACAGAAAGGTGATCAACTTCACCATAATAAAAAAATGACATATCAAATAAATGAATAAAAATGACAAAAAAATCATCAGAAGAATGAAGAAGGAATTAAGAAATGGGAACAACAGATCTTGAAAGGGAGTGAGGGATTGATGTCATTTAATTTTATGTATAAATGTGCTGTAATTTGCTTGACTAAAAAAAAAACCTTTAGTCAACAAGAAAATGGGAAGGCTAGCAGCCGGGATGGGGGAGGGGGGATTGATATGGGCCCAGGAGTGTGACAAAGGGAATTTGTTCCTATGCATTCTGTTTGAATTGAGTGGCTTTATGCAGCACCGTGTGTGAAGAGGTGGAGGTGGGTATGTATGGCGGCGAGCGTATGAATGAGAATCTCATAGGGATGTTGAGTGAATGAGCGTGAAAGAAAGAAGGAGCAAGACTGGCTCTCTGGGAGGGGGTTGGCCCAACGCAGATGGGACACACATTCCCGGGGCAGGACGCTCACCTGTCTGATATCAGTCACCAGGGTAATTCAACTTCAAATCGCTGTCTCTGGCGTTTCCCCCAATCTCAAGCAAAATCCCACATGTCTATAGGCACAGTTAGGCTCAGGAAGAATGTTGATACCAGCAAGAGTCTGTTAAGCTGTGTTTGCAGAGCATGAGACTATGTCGTTTACAAATGACAGATCATGGAGATTCGCCTGGCTGCTCTTGAGATGTATGAAGACATAGGCAATCGTGCATTGGCTGCCATCATAAGACAAATATTGACTGGGAAAACAGATCTGCAGCCATGTGCAGTTGGGTTTCTTGCACATGCCGTTCTCGCGTGAGTGCAGACGTAAAATCTGGGTAGTGTTTTGGGTCAATGGTCGGCAACAGAGCCTACAAAAGAGAATCCTGTTGGTGGCTGGGTGGGGAGGGGTGTAGTGCGCTGTTGAACCCATTCGACGGGAAGCTGGGGGTGGGGGTCAAAGGTCAACAGTGCACTCTCAAGTTTCAAAGGCAGCAGAGGGAAAGTGAGCTTTGGGATGGCCCTAATTAAAGGGCTGCCATTTCTGCTGTGGTGTTTTCAAGGCTGGCTCCGCAGTCCCACAAATAGCTTCCGCAATTAAAATGAAGTGGAAGTGATTACCTTCTCCATTAAGGGGTAATAAGTGGCAGGACAGTGGTGGCATGGTTCACATCACAGTGTCTGCTCACCATGTTCCCATGGAGCACCAAACACCCAAAGGCACGCACACCATTATGGAGGACCGAGAACACAGTTAGCGCAGTGCAGATCTAGAGAGCCAAGTTTTTAACTGATTAATTAGCCACAGAAAGGATGTCCATAACTCAGCTCACCCCGTCTGGGGAAGCCATTACTCCAGAGGTTGGGCTCCATTCCCAGTGTGTCATTTACCACATAGATAAACATGCCAACTATCTTTTTAGAAGCGTCCCTGTCGGAAATGGAAGGTTGGTTTCGTATGTGTGTGTGTATGTGTGTGTGTATGCATGGGCCGGGGGGGGGTTAAAGAGGAAAGAAGCTTCTGGAACTGGAACTTGAACCTGGCATGGAGGGTGGGTGTTGTGGGGGTGGAAGTGGAGATAGCAGGAAAGGATGATGTTATGCTGGAGCTCAGCGTGATACGTGATGGAAACAAGATTGTCTGAGCATGGCAGCAAAAGGGTTGGGGAGGCACCCCCCCCCTCCGAAGCTGACGCTAATGAGAAACAGGGAACAGCGAGTGACATGGGAAATTAACAAGGACAGAATGGTACGGAGTTATCCTGAAAAGACCAGCTTGTTAAGTCAAGTGACTTAACTGGCGTTTCACACACATGAAATGAAACTGTGTTTCTGCCAAGCATTGAACAGCTAGAACAAAGAATAGCTGAGAAATAAACATTGAACAACAACATTAATAATACACAATGGTACACAACAGTGTGCAATTCAACAGTAATAGAAAACAGGTACAAGAGAGTGTTTATACAGCCTTTACTGAGGTTATGATGGGTTTACATTCTGATAAACTTATCGTAAGGCAAAAATATTGTAAGGAGAAGATGCATTTTGATATAGTACACCTAATCATAGCCTAACCTAGCCTACCTTAAACATGCTTAGAACACTTACATTAGCCTACATTTGGGCAAAATTATTATCACAAATCCTATTTTATAATAAAGTGTTGAATATCTCTTGTAATTTATTGAATAATAAATTGAAAGTGAAAAACATTTACCCATTGTGAAGTCGAAATATCGTAACACGGACTATTGTAACCCGTGGAGCGGCTGTATATACAGACAGTTAATCAGTACTGGGAATGATGCAAGTGTCTTTTAGGCAGGAAAATTAAAGCGACATTCACCTGAGAAAGAAGAAAGAAAAGGGGGATGGAAAGAGAAAGGAACAGCAAAGAAAGAGAGAGACGTAGAGCAGAGATGAGAAGTAAAGTATTGTGCTTGCATAGCTGAGAGTAGTACAAATTTCATCAGGTTTAAAAAAGGGGACCACCTCAGCTCAACCAATCAAAAACAGGCAGTAGGAGGGCAGGGGTAGGGTAGGAGGACACACAATCAAAGCCATTCATTGGGCAATAAGATTACAAACATTTGGGCAACTGTAATTGTATGCTTTTGGAGGGGTGAGCTCATGCAGAACATCTAAGAATGTTGTTGGGCTTCTGGATGCCCCCAAAAACGTACGCTATCAGCCCCCAGCATTTAAAGCGCCCGATCCACGGATCCACAGATGAAAGTGACAGGAAGCATATTACTGGATACCTCACCGAAGTAATCAAGAAAATCTTTCAAGCACAATGGATGGAAAAACAATTAGCCTGAGTGCGTTGTGTTTTGTGTGTGAGTGAACAAACTCAAAGGCATCGGATGGAGCTGATAATGCTGACCAACATCCAGTACCTACGTCAACATCTTCATATCTGGCTGACAGGCCACTCCCTCGGGGGCGAGTGCATTTTGCAGCAAGTGGGTCGATGAGATCTTATTAAGCATATGGTGGGAGATCAAAGGGTCTGGAGGGGGACTGGCAGGCAAGGGGGGAAACCGGCAGGCGTGGGGCGGGGGGGTCCCAATAAAACAAGTCAGCTCACCAATAAAATTATGTGTGTGCCGCTGGAGGGCATGGGCAGGGAAATGTGTGAATGGGGTGAAATCTTTCCACCAATAGGCTCAATACTTTCATGCGGCCAATCAGATAGACTCACGCTGGCTGGATGCCCCTATGAGCCAATTACAAATAATCACATCTAGATGCTAAACAAAACGACTGGGCCAAATAAGTACTACAGCCATATTGCAAATTCAAATACTGCCCATTATCATTGCACAAAGGGAGCAGATTCAGACAGAAGTTCAACTGCCCTGTAATCAACGCCTTTGAAAGTTAACCACACACTTTCATCACAGGTGCTCTCTGCATCCTGTCAGCGCTCACATCGGACTACAAAGGGTCTTAAAACTGAAAATAAAAACATCAACAAACTTTGCCTTCAATCACTGTGGAACAATGATTAACTAGAATTTTCAGTGAGAAAAAAAATCCTCTGGGAAGTCTTTCAGTTACAGTTTGTTATCAGGCTTTAGTCAGGTGTGAGATATGGAGTCACTGATTCCCTTTGCGTAACGTAACTGCATGTTGGACACCAACGTCCTCCAATCAGCCGATAAGCGCCGTGAGTTTGCTTAGTAAGTCATATCTATGGGTGTAAAGATACGATTACAGTGTAGCTGTGCTCTTTTTGGTTTCTTCAAGTCAAACGAGTTACGTTAAATCGGAGCCCGTCCTTTCTCCACCTCCGCGGACATGACCTGAGTGATAAGCATGGCGTGCACATGTGAGCGGCAAGGCATTATGGGTTCAAAAGCTTCTGGAACCCCGCACTCGATCCATGACCTCGAAGGTAAGTGTGGATGCCTGCGGCTCATTCGAGGATGGGAAGGACAGCCTCCCCACCGGCTTTGGTCAGGCTTAAACCCAGAACCAGATAACGGCTTGGGCTGTTATCTGCTGTTACAAGATTGTTGCTAGGATACACAGAACCTCTAAATGTGTTTAGATGGATGGATGGATGAATGGATGCAGTAAGATTTGGTCATTTTTATAAATATTTTTGGATACAGAAGAAGTGAAAAACCTTTTGTATTCATTTATTTTCCATATAAACAGTGAGGAAAATGGGTGAGAGTAGCATATTATAATAATATGATGGATGGTTGGCATTTACTTTATGAATCTGACTGCACTACTAGCTAATTATTGTNNNNGAATATGGAAGAACTAATAAAACAAGGACAGGAAGGTGCAGCAGAAGGTGAGCAAAACAGTCACCCCCATACGCCCCCCTACCCCCCGCATGTGTGCCTGTCCCCCTGCTATTTTATCTCCGGCAGAGCTGCTTTCTTGCTGCTCTGGTTCAACCTGAGAAGCGTCTGCAGGCCAGATGTGCATGGGAGACTTTCGAAGCCGACACAGACACCTGCCGTCCCATACACACCGCACTAGGTCTGTTTAACTGAAACTGGGGTCCCGATTCTACCCAAAACACATACAAACACACTCACACCGAAACACATTCGCGCTGTTTCCATTTCTGTGTTTTGTGGGACTTCTCGCTGACTTTTGCTTTGATGCAGCTGGCAAGCCTTTGCTGCAGTGAAAGAAAATGAAATAAATAACAATCGGTACAAAACAACAAGCAGTGGCTTTACTTAAAACGGGCACTTTTCTTGGACGCCCCACATGTAACCAAAAGGACCATAAAATCTCAGCACACTCACTGAATCAGACAAAAAACAGCCACTGACATTCTGGACAGCTCTTGGGGGGCTCATGACAGCTTGACGACAAGCCTTTGGAGTGTTGTGTTCCCATAGAGAAGCAAGCGTAAGAGTGGCCAATCACATGTCCCAATGAGGCATGGGAGGGGCTTATAATGGCTCATTGAACAATCGTCTCCCTTTCTCACAATCAGCAGTATGACAAGTTGTCAGCTCTGTGAATTTCTTACAAAGGATCTTGGAGGCAGGGAGCAAGGTCCAGAAAGTGTGAAATGACTAAACATCCTTTTCATACACTATGTAAGAATTGTTTTTATATAAAAGAACAATAACAAACGACTCAAACACAATCACCAGCCAGAAAGGAAAAAAAAAAAAACACATACACAGTGAAATACCAGCCTTCTTACACAGTTTTTAAATTAAGCCCAGATGTTAAACAAAGCATCAGATGATGCCTTTGCCAAGATTATGTGTGAATTGGGCTGTAGGTTCCTCACCAGTTACATCATGGTACACTAGAGTCATGCTTCTCAAATAAACTTATAAAATACTCAGTATGACATAAACATAGATGCACATAACATATACTCACAAATGTCAGTGAATACTAACCCATTAATCTCTGTGCTGTTCAGAATTCCACAACTTCAGACAAGCCGCCAACAATCAGAAGTGAGCACTTATTTCACCCAGTGTTCCTGTGAACAGCTTCAACAGCTTCCACATGCTTGTTTACAGAGTAAATTTATGTATATGAGAAGACAGTGATGTAATAAGATTACATGGCCAGCTCATGCTATTTTACTCTAACCAGGATCAAAATACTTTTGAAATATTCATGCTGGGTATATAACACGTAATCTCTTGTTTCACGCTGACGGTTTACGGCACGTGAATCAAACTGCAGCAAACTGGTGTCATCTGGCCTGTGTTTGCGCAGTGTGTGTTATGAAGTCCACAATTGGGGCTTTTTGCACTAATAACTCTCCAGCATTTTAAATCAAATACGTAACATTAAAGTTTATGTCAGTTCCATCCCTTTTTTAGAAGGAAAAAATGAATTGAAGTCACATCGATTTCTCTTCACGCAGACACATGCACAAAAATGAGACTCACTGCTTTTAGTACCTTTCCAGAGCTTTCCGTCATGAGAAATTGTTTTTAACAAATCTGACAAACGGTTTAGGATGATCTAAAAAACAGATCTCTGTGGGGTCTCTGCGGAAGTCTCCCTCTGTCTCTAAATACCTCAGGGTATTTTGAAAGGAGATCAGTATAAGATCTCAGCTGTTTTCCTTCCCTGCCTCGGAAGATCATGTATCTTGTGCTAAGATCTCAATTATTACTCAGATCGCTCATTGAAAAAGCCCTTTATAACCGCATTTCTAGCCAAATTATCAAAGACAACAAAGGAAATCTATAAATGAAATATTTCCTCACAAAATGCTTTGACTACAAATAGTTTTCTTATCAGTGAGTCTGATCCGTAGCAACGGGCAATCAATGTTGTGTTTTTAGTGAATGAATTTGGTGTAGACAGGACAGCACCCTGTCTCAGGTACTGCAGTAATAAATTTAGCTGCATAACGTTAAATCACTAGTGTTAAGTCACATTACACACAGAAACTATTATAATCAAAATGTCCTCTATACTTCTATTTCCACATCCATTATATTATAGTAACTGTAACCCTTATTATTATGAATAACAATAGTCTTCCTCTAAATAACTATTCAGCGAGCATCCTGTTTACACGTAGCAAAGCCAAAAATACAAATTAAATGTAAATGACAAAGTGCAACAGCCAATAGCGGCACAGTGCAGCTACCAAAAGAGGATTATGGTTCTGTTTTAAGAAATAAGAGTCTAGACCACAGTGTCATCGCAGAGTCAAGACATGCGGCATCAGACTAAGTTCAGAGATGAGTCTCTGTCTTCAATGAGTTAAGTTGATTGTAGCTTTGCTTAAAAAATAACATCCAGTAGTGCTTGAACTTTTTCAATTTCTGAGCATGGAGGAACAGGGGCAACTTGTTTTGTAACAATTTTTATGTTCAGGATTTTATGGCCTGGACTTGGCTGCCCATTGCCTCACAAATTCTCCCAAGGGTGGTATTATGACCCGTTGCTTACTGTTACAAAGAAGAAAAAATATCATCAACATCAACCCCTGAGTAGATTGAGTAAAGAAGAATATAAATACTAATAAGATTTTCATATTTTACAATTTGACTTTTTGTATTGCTTAAATTCACTCAACATTTATCACAAGCTCATGCCTTGACCTCAAATAGAGATGAAGAATCATAATTGTAATATATATCACTACTATTCATATTTCCCATATCACAGAAGGCTTTTTCAGCTCTTGAAACTTGAGCTGATGGTCTCCTGATGGTCTTAGCAGACATCTTCAGCTTCCTATAGTTTCTCTCCTTGACCTTTCCCTATATAGTTGTTTTAAGAAAACACCTGAAAACTGAAACTGCATTCGTGTTTTTCAGAATAAGTGCTTGATAAGGCAGATAAAATGATATCGTATTTTGTCACTTTTCATTCATGGCAGCTATGTGAACATCACACACTACTATCCTTGGTTGAAACTCAGATGTGGTACACACAGAGATTCGCGTCTGTCCACTGTAATGAGTTGTATATAAAAAGCTCAATGTTGTCCCAGGAATGCCTCATTAAATGGGTCCTCTTAGTCGAGAGAACACTCAGAACCCAAATAATTCCAGAAAGGAAGGGGATACTGGAGAAGGATTTCACATTTATTTAGAGATTATCATGTCATTCGTATTCTCATCCAGAATAACGAGATGCAAGATTTACAAAGCAGTGACAAACTCGCTTATTTCTGATCACATTCTGAGTTTGAAGACGAGAACACAATGGAAGATTTTTGTCATCATTATTAAACAAATCTACATTTAATTACCCTGATAGTGATAATATAATAAAGAAATCATTGCATGAAAATGAAGAATTCAACAAATTCTTGTCAATCTTATCCATTTTGCCATTGATTTGATCAGTGGTTACAGTTTATTGCCTTACAAACATGTGATTAAAACACAAAGAGACATTACGGCTTCTTAAAAATGAGAAGCAATACATTTTCTATATTATTTTCATAGTAGTCGCCCTAGTAGGGCTTTGTTCTTTGCAGGTTATAAAGCGTCTAATATCAGAACGTGACTGTTCCAGAAAGATCCAGCGCTGGTCCGACCAGTAAACTCATTTGCAAAAGGATAAAGACAGCAGGAAAGCAGTGGTGGTAAAGATCAGTACTGGTCTAGGAGGTAGGACATAACTGTAAGAGGGCAGAGCATGCTAATCAAGGGGCAGAGCATGAATCTGTGGTAAACATCAATAGAAAAGGAGACAAAAAGATAAACTCTGGCATGTTTGTGGGGCCACATTACGCAAACTGGGGGCTGTTTTTGTGTAGCCAAAAACGTAATCACAAAAGTGCAAAAGCATTGGGGCCAGGTCGTGCTCTGAGACAGAAGTTGGCGTTTCAGATCAATCCGAACTCAGTTGTGGCAATACAGTCAAGTAGCTATTTAATTTGGTAAGATGATACCCTGCAGTCTGAAAATTTACCTGGCAAGGGATGTTCAGGGATTTTATCTGTAACAGACCCATACATCATTATAAACTTAGAAGTTTAGTGTGTGTCTCCTGCAGCTGAGGCTATTGACAGCTGAGGCTAAAGATACCAAAAAGGAGGTCAGAGGTTGTGAAGGCCTTGGAAAGCACCGAACCATGCACCGCCATCCTGAGCACACAGCTGCGTAAACCAACACTTTTCTGAGCCGTGGTTCACCTGGTGGACTACAACTGATCAGACCAGTATGGTCACAAATTAACCCATTATTAATCCAATGTACTTTGACAAAATGAAGAGAGAAAAAAAACATTCATAGAGATAGATAGATTTTTTCCCCCAGAGACAAAAAGGACAGGGGGAGTATAAATATGTGATATACAATAGGAATGGAAAACAAAGGACTAGCATATCCAGTCACAAGGACACAAAACAAACAAACAAACTCAGAACCCTCCTCCCGGCTCCATAAGGATCTGGGGAACCTCACCATTGTCCAAAGGAGGTCATGATCTGATCACTGTAGCTTTGAATGTAGTTGGACGTTACACCGCATGGGAACCTTCAGTCCCAAGTCCTGTGAATAGGTTTCCATTCTAGGTCTCGCCACTGCCCTCCCCAGTGTCCTTTAAAATAGAAGTTGAGGTTCCATTTGCAAGCACTGACTGGTCAAGCTCTTGGGGGGGGAGGGTGAAGGAGTACTCATGAAGGAGTCAGCTAATCATGTTTCGCTTTCATCTGCTATTGAGATTCATGACCTGAGCACTCGATTTGGGCATGACTCGACCCAAGAGGTTCAGAAGTAGACGTGTCATGGTGTGAGTCACTCACAGTCCTTCAGCCGTTGCTCCAGAGGGCTGGAACCACATCACTGTACACAGACATACTTCTTCCACCAAGACTTGGACAGGGTCTTCATCTTGACCGCCGTGCTCCTCACCTTCCGCTCCCGCCGAGCACGGCGGTCTGCATGCCGCAGCCCTGCTGCGATGGCGGCATCGAAAACATCCTTCAGGTTCTTCTGCGTCAGCGCTGAGCACTCCACGTAGGCCACAGCACCAACCTTGTCGGCAAGAGCACGCGCGTCCTCCTCGGCCACCGGGCGCTCACGGCGCTTGGCCAGCTCGATCAGCACCTTCACATCCTGCCGTAGGTCACACTGCGTGCCCACCAGCAGAACAGGAACCCCGGGGCAACGGCGCCTGATCTCGGGCACCCACTTCTCCCACACGTTCTGGAAGGAGGCTGGGCTCACTACGCTGAAGCAGAGCAGAAGAGCGTCTGTGCGGGGGTAGCAGAAGTGGCGCAGTTTGTCGAACTCATCCTGGGGAGGGGAATATGCGGGTGAGCAAATGGCAGAAGAACTTCTCCAAATGAATAGTCAATGCCCAAGACTACAGTTCACAGACGATCAATCTGAGTGCAGATAAAATATCCAAACGACTACTGAATCCCTCTGCTAAGTGGATTAGATCAATAAAACCTTCCTCTACAACAAAAGAAAACAAGCAGTTTATGGATATGACCAATTTGCAGCAAATTGTAAATCAAGAGGCACGGCAGCAAAGCAGCTCCTGTCACATATGCACAGATGCATTTCCCCTAACAAGTCAGCGCAGGTATATGGAGAGGTGTTACTAGGGAACAAAATACAAAATGTTGAAATTAGCTTTTATCCCATGTGCTCCACCCCCCTCCTGTTGGCCTACTGTTCCTGGGGCACGTCTGGCCAAACTGGAGACGTTGACACGGAGTCACACAATTCTGAATACAGGACCTCACTAATCCTTCAGAATCGCAGATTAAGTCGGGCAGGATCTCAAGACAAAATCATCCCCCCCACCCCCGCCTCTCACACACTGTTAAATCTGCAGAAACCTCCCTGAACGTGGCAGAGAAGGGTTCTCAGCACAGACATGTTTCTAGACTGTGACCGTGGTCTTTACCTCTCCTACGTGTTATTAGTGTGTGATGCCCATCCTAGCTTGGTGGTGGTACTGGGGGATGTGTAGGAGCTCGTATCTTCTCGTGTTTGTTCTAGCTTGTCTGACAAAGGATCGAGCACTTATCCCTATGTACCGACAGGGTGGAGCCTCGTCGTTGTCATGTTAACGGTGATAAAGGGTCGCAATGACTTGCATTTCGGGCCCAACCGCAGCCACGAAGCGTGTCTCTCCTGAGACAAAACAACACCCTTTCCACGCCTCCTCCTGGGGGCCCTTCCAAGCTTTTAATTGTGTCGAGTCGCCTGCCAACTCGACCAGAGCATTGCACAAGCAGCAGTTGCCAAACTGTTCTCCTCCTGAATGAATGCGACGACGCAACCGACAAGGCGAAGGAGCTAGAATTTACACTCGAGGGCAGATCTTTTGGTTTCTCATGTGAGATAGCAAGAACTGACTGTTCCCAGGTCTCTTTACTCTTCCCTCCCTTGCCATTGGCACAAATCCTGCACCGAGGTCAACTGATCTTGGTACATGGTATCTTAGCAGCACACAAGTCTGCTCTCTTCTTTCCCCTTTCTGTTCCAAAGAGCCGTGGCAAATGATAGCGCTTGTCTCTACTCCAAAAAAAGAAAAAAAAAATCGTGGCGCCTGCAAGCACACCTAGTGATGTCAGAGCCCTAAGGCATGCAGGAACTACTCAGAGAGAAAGGACACAAGACAATCCAGGAAGGCCCAGCATCAGCCTGAGAACACTATGACTCAAGCAGTTTTAAGAACTGTCCTCCATACTCAGTGGATTATAACAGCAGATTCGTGGAAAGATAATCAACAGGGCCTTAAGTTGTTAAAGAACATTATCAGCGTGAAAACATTTCAGATAAGGAAATATAGGATCTCTGACCAAAATTTGTTCTCATCACCCATAACAAAGGAGCAAAAAGTAGGGTATACTTTAATTACAGCAGTAGCATTAAATTAGCTCTAAATGTATCTTCAAAGATTTAATTACTCAGGGATATTAAAAATACATGCACATACAGAGCACACAAATCTCATTTCATAGCTTGCACTTACCACCTTTTGTTGTATTTTTGCGTACTTGATAAACATTAATTTGTAAAACTGTAGTTCTAGATAAGAGCCATGATGGAGAACACAACTACGATCTTCAGGAGTGTGGCATCAAAAACACCCAATGTCCATCTCCAGGAGTCTTTTTCACAAAGCAGGATTTCTTACTTAGTTGGATAACTTGTTGGATTTAAGGTAGTCTGGGCTAAATGTAAGTGAACAAAGATAAATTCTATTTAGTGCAGACTACCTTAAATCTGAGAAGCTATCCGCAAGATAGCATGCTTTGTGAAACAGGCCTCTAGTTGGCTTTTCCCGGCACCCACCTGGCCAGCAGTGTCACAGAGCTGCAGCCTCACCGGGTTTCCGTCCACCTGCACCACAGCTGTAAAAGAGGGGGGGGGGAGGGGGTTCAAAATGTCAGACCCAGACAGCTCAGGGGTTGTTAGTCTACCCACATTCCTCACTACCAGCCATGACCGTCTGCAAACACAATGGCCTATAGTTTCCCCAAGATCAGACCGGGCTTCCGGATTCTAAATCCACTTTGCCGTACATCATACGAACAAACCTCATCGCAGCCAGAAATGGAGTCGGCCTGCTCAAGAATGAAGGCCGTTGACGCAACCAGGCTAGTCCCACTAAAACCCAAATCCCTCAATGACCCCTATATAGCAAGGAGCACATAAATGGTGCCCTTGTCCCTTCCATGCATGTTCTCCTTCTTTCCCTCTCTTTCTACAAGTCCACAGTCATCAGCAGTGGGGGCTTCCGCCTCCACGTCTTTCTGCCAGAGGTGTTTATAAGGATGGGCAGCCTGTAACTCACACAATAGGAGGAAGGGAAAAAAATCTGCCTATGTCCCTCATACAGTCTGCCAGGCTACTCAGTCGCAGTCGAGGCCACAGAAAAGCAGACCACAATCTAGTGTATACACAAGGAACGTGCGAGTAACTAATCACGACTCCCGCTCGTACCTGGTCTCTCACATAAGCCAGCAGCAGGGCTATGACATCACATGTCTGAGCACAGCCCACCGTGAAATAGATATTCTGTCACGGTACCTGAAGGAGAATCCATCGGAAGTGATTCCCCGACCAATGCTGCGATTCAGCGCCATGTTGGCTTATCCGACGATATCGCAACATAAAAAAAAAAAAATTAAAAACCCTTATTGGTAAACAACACATGTTGGTAAAAAAAAAATCTTTTTCTCATTTAAAATTCTAGAACCTACTTTGTGGTTAAATACCCGAAGATGGTGACCCCAGCCAGAGATAAGGAGCCCACAGGCATGTGTGCAGGCAGGGACCCAGAACAGGTGATATATCTTCAAGGATCAAAATCACTACTATGCCTGCTTCCAGATAGTAAAACAAAAGGGGAACTTTCAATCTGATTAAGAAGGATAAAAATCATTCTGCAAGGACTGATAATTTGTGTCTCAACCCAACCCCCCCCCCCCCCCAACCTACTACATTATTGTACATCAACATTTTAATCAGCATTATAATCAAAAAGGACTGCAGGGGATTCCAAAGTGAAAGTCTCTCCTTGTTTGAAATGAGAATCTAGGACGATATTCCAGAAAAAAACACCTAAGAGAGAAACCTGGAAAGGACATCTGCACTCTGATTTGGCAACATGGATAGCAGGATTTACAGCTGGCCTGCTTCCCGGCTGTGACTCTGCAGCTGTGCAGAGAGACAGCAGAAGGCAGCAGTGCGGCGGGTGGCCCCCGGATCAAAGGGCTGCGCGAGATGCAATTGTCCTCTGGGCTGTTATTTACATTATTACTTTGTGTTGCAGCTGCTTTTAATAGGAAAGTAGGTGACACACACAAACAGGTGGACAATGCACTTAACTGCCCTGTCGTCGGCGGGGGGGTCTCCAACGCCCCTAAGAGGACCCGTCCCTGTAACCTCTCTCAGAAATCGAGTCTCTCCCCCATTACGTCTTAACTGCAGCCACATCACGTTTAGATTTTTTCCTGACATCGTTTTACGTGATTCAATCAAATTCTGCCCAATATTTAACAAGTTAAAAAATACATTAATATATTAAATTAATAAAAATATTTATATAAAAGGTATTGCATTTGGAGTTTTAGCTTCATGTCATGGCACAGGTATTACACAACTGTTATATGAAGTATAAATCACCGCGTTCCGTTTTGCGCCGCGTGTCCAGAACTTTGACCTCAGTAGGCAAAACAAACTGTAACATCCCAACATCATATTTCTGTACTCCATAATAAGGATATTTTTTTAAAAGGAAGTATCTAAGTTTACTCGCACACTTTATCTAAATTTCCTATTAATACGCGCTCAAGTTGTACGCGAGTGATAAGGCGATAAATTAAGTTAAAAAAAATCAACTAAGCAATGTAATGACATTCTTGGTCGGAGGAAAAATTACCTGAGAAGTCATCGAAAGCCGTGGGTACATACTTGGTGGGGTAGCCGTTGGTGGTGTAGCTGACCACCAAGCTCGTCTTACCCACCGCACCGTCGCCCAGCAGCACGCACTTCAGGAGCCGCTCACCAGCTTCCGCGGGACGCCCCGCTCTGGGTTTGTGTGGCGGCACCGGCGGTGCCATCAATTTGCTGTAATCCACCGAGTTCGGAGACGGCATTACTGATTTTTCACGCCCTTTTCCTCACCCAAGACAAGAAAACTTTTTTTTAACCATCAAAAAAATCTATTAGGCGAAACAACTACTTTATCGTCCCCTTTTAATTACATACGAATTGTGCCAATACACCTTAAAATATTCATACAAAAAAAAAAAAAAATTAAAGCAGTTCACTGTCTAACTTCCCAGACTTAGTAGTCAGTCCTCCAGGTTTTCAAACTGGCTTTTGCCTAGGTTTTGCTATTTAAACCCTGGCTCGATTTGCCTATTCCCTCCCACTCTGCCTCCGTTTTCGATTCCAAGCGTGCGCACACGGGGCCCGGCTTAAGTTCAAATGTTCGAAACATCATTGATTAAAAACTATGAATTGTATAAGAATCGTTTAAGTCTCCTCTGTTAACGTAGTAGCAAAACCTTTACCCATCTGGAATAATATGCGTATACTACATAAAAACATCGTACCCTATTAAGTAATATGTGGCATATTGTTTAGAAGTTTTTTGTTACTCAAAATTTGATCCCTGAAAACATTTTTTCAAAAACAGCACCACAAAAGGTAATTAATTAATATATAAGATCTAATGTTTAATTAATGTTATTAAACTAAACTTTGTTTTTAATAACCGATTAAACACATTAATAGGTCGAGGCAAATGCGAATATCACTGGCAAACGCTGGTAAAAATGAATGAAAAACTATCATCCGTAATTAACCCACTATTTTAAGGAATCGCTGCCTAGCGATACTGGGTAAATATATCCCCCGTAAAAGGCGAGATTCTTTATAAAATAATAGATGGGACCTCTCCAAGAATACCGCAAGCCTTAAGGTCAGTGAAAAAAAATATAAATAACCCTGGTAACAATAATTTAAAATATCTGTTTAAAATTATTGACATATTAATAAAGCATAAACTAGAAAGTACGAACTGGTCCAGTTCACGTAGGCTTAATCTATATATAAAATAATACACTAGTTATTTTAAAAACATGAGCGGACTTGCCTGCCACCCTGCATGGGCTGTTCTTACCACGTGCGATTTGTTCTTGCGTTTACTGCGCGTTTAGTAGAGACGCTTTCTCAGTCAACTCTAACGTTGCGGTTACTCGCGACTTCATTAGTTATTCATCAACACGCTATATTTGACAAATAGATCGTAGTAGGTCTACTTGTTTTTTGAATTCTCGATATTGTTCATTCACTTGTCTACTTTACAAACACAAGTAGCCATTAATAAGAGTATGATGCATTGGCAGAGCAGCCCAGAGGGTTCGTATCCCACAAGGGACATGGCAGTTGAAACGTATTAATCAGTTTTAATATTAATAGTTTATCGATGTTATAATTTTAAGCAAACCGTAAGTCCGGGTGTTTTTATCATGGATTTGTTTTCCCCGCTGTTTACTTACCTACAGCAAAACCTCGAAGATCAAAACCGCTACTCTTAATCAGATTTCAACGATTTTACTAAACAAGCCATTTTGATTCAATAATAGTAAATTGTCTAGCTGTACAATTTCCAAAAGAAATACATATGAATGTAAAACAATATTTAAAAATATTATGACACTTGATCCCAGCATTGATTTTCGTAAAACTTAATATAGAGATGTGAGTAATACGTCGTTTCTGGCAGGCGAAGGTTGCCAGACTTTTGTCAGCCATATTATGCGCTGTCAACGAGCGCCATCTTACGGTTAAATTTAATGCAGCTATACCATCTCTGCACGAAATATTAAATGTGTCCTCGGGCAAGAATCGTTTATTTAAGTTGGATGTGCTCGGTATTGAGAGAATTGTCCTGTCCTGTCCTGTCTGCCATTTACCTGTTTGGCCAGCAGGTGGCGCTAGTAATCCCTTTCCTAGTGTTTGAAACTTTCCTGACCGCTTATGTCCCACACCCAAGCCTTGTTATTCCTAGCCTGCACTTTTGTCAATGGCCTGCACCTGTTTCTTGCCATTGTGGAGTTTGTTTAAAATAAAATGACATACACAAGTACTCAGGTGAACTCTTCTTAATATTGCTTAATGTAATCCACGCATTATCAACCATTCCTGCAAAAACAACAATGGATGGTGCATCACAAAAATGCTTTTATCCATAGATTTTTTTCATCTCTTTATTGCAAGAATCAATTATATTATTTGTATGTAATTACAAAAAGTAATCCTAAACAGATTATTCATAAATTCATCACAGTACAGTAAAGTTTGTTAGATCATACTTGTTTTTCTCAGTCAAGTCAAAGTCTCTTACATGTTCATGTACCTTCCTTCGATCACCATTGATAAGGCTACAGTAGATCATCTCCGCACCACTAGAGGGTGCTTACGTTTTGGACATCATTTTCACAAAATACTCTCAAACTCTGAAGAACCTTGGTGCAGTTGGATGTTTTAAGTTTATATCAGAACCACAGTTCTATTCTGATCAAGGGGGAATTCAGTTAGTCCCAGCCTCAGGTAAAAGTGACTGTATCTGGATGAGATACCACTGTCTCTGCATATCTGAGCGCACGAGGAAAGTGCAAGGACACTGCGGCGTGGCAAAAACTGGAGTGACCCATCCTTTTCTACTGACCATTTCATTTCGCAAAGGCACGCACAAAAGTACCTCTGTGCACAAATGTACATGCATACATACATCTGAGCATACACACGGAACCAGATTTTTAAAGCAAATGAGTAAAATACGAACATTAAGGCAAGCGAAAAATCAACCCACCTCTAAATGACATTCTGCAGCATAGCTCCACTAAACTTTCATTGTGTATTACCAGTTCGTAATGTAATACATGCACATGACAGACCATTGGACGCAAGCGCCCGTTAAAGGGGTACCGGGAGACTCCGCTCCTTTGGGTGCAGCTCTGTGGCGAGTCTTTAGTCTACCTAAATAAATACCGAAATACATTTGATACATTTTAAAATATTACTTGATTTATGTATGCTTTATTTATCAATTGATTTTTATATATTTGTAAGAATTTTAAGTGCCCGATATTTATGCAATGTTTGGGAAATATTAAAATGAGATTTAACATTTATTATCATTAAATTTTAGTAACAACGTATTATACTTGTTCATCGCAGTCTTAAAATATTCAAAAGGTACTTCTAACATTATAGTAGGCTATCATATATAAATACTAAAAACCACTGTTCGATTAGTCTTGCAGCTACTTTCTGATGAAGTAATGTTCTGGAACCACTAGCTACACTCCCCGGACATATATTTGTACAGCTCTTAAAACGTTGCTACTGATTCTTCTGTTCTTCACATTGAACGTCCCCACGTCAGCCTGATTATAATTAATAAATGTACTTTGATGATGGGCTAGAGACTAATCCTGAAATGGGGTAAGATCAGCACTCGTGGGTTTGGGCCTCCCTGATAGTAGAGCTGTCAATTTTCATACAGTCGAAACTAAACCTGAAAAGATCTAGATCAATGCCGTGGGCTCACCGCAGCTATGGACCCAGGCTGTGTGTCATCTCGTGATTGAGAGCCACTGTTGAGTGGTAGTGACATCATTCAACCACTAGGGGATAGTGTTTAAGCTGGCCAGCTGCTGGCTGCATAAGCGAGCGGTAGAGGGCGAGCTCTCTACCTTAGAGGCACGATGGGAGACACTGCACGCAGCCAGATCTGATGAAAGAAGCATCATCAAGAAGAAGAATAAGGAGTGTCGCCATGACTGATTTTTCCATATATTGCGTAATGAACTCATCCTATTGGAATCTGAAGAATAACTGATATGGCCAATAGGACACGTATAGAGGGGAATGATGTAAGCTGATATAACCGTGTAATGCTTGGTTGTGTACCCTGCTATGACTGTTTCCCATTCCCACTGATTTCCTCCATAATTCAGTTAAAGCCGTGATCATGTTCAGCTGAGCCTGTTTTCCACCCCCCCGGGAACAAGGCTATGAATCCTCCCAAACTCATGTCAGCCGAACTGGGAGTGTGAGTCATTCCAAGATCCTCACACGCCTGACTGTCTCCAGGAAAAGGAAGTGGAAACGTAGTAAAAGGAGACTTATGTATTTTAATTGCACTCTTGGGTGACAGACTAAGAAAGCTGCAGGTTTCCACTTGACATCAGGCCAACGCACCAAGCGTCACATTGGAATCCATCACCTCTGTGCTCGGAAGCCTGATGGTTCGCCTGCTTATCGGTCCCTCTTCCCGGCCAAGACTCCAGTCTTGCGTCGGCTCAGGGAGTTTCCCAGCTAACCGTCGAATGATGTCATAATGTTGTGGCTCCTCTGATTGGATGAAGGTCCCTTGCAGGCCTGCCTGTGTTCTGACCTTCCGCCAAGGACTGGAGCTGCCTTTTTCATAGAGCAGCAGTGTTTCTTTGTCTCACTGGTCCAGTGAGACTTCTTACTCCCACTGGATCCCACCAGAAATTCCAGGACCAAAGATTCCGACACCTCCCCCCCCCCCAACCATCTATTTCTATGAGGCTCATCCTTTCCCCCCCTCCCTCCC
>JAODKE010000038.1:9801849-9827225 GCA_026779605.1 Mormyrus hasselquistii
TACATGAGTTTAATTGAAAAACAAAATATTTAATCTTTATGACACTTAAATATGATTTGCATAATAATTTGGAACATAGTGTATAATATAGCCATGATTATTATGTATTACAAAAGTATAGTGCTTTATAGATGACAGTATTCATAATGCATAGTAAACACGGCTATAATGTATTATACCTTTTTATAAATAGTCATAGCCGTGTTTATAATATTTTGATTATAAATGTGTTATAATGTTTTATAATGCATTATGAAGGTATCTATAATGCATTTATATGACTGCTTTAAGTAAAGTGTTACTGGAATGATCTTTATATTCCAGTCTCCTTGCATGGAAGTAACTATAACATCGACAAAAGTAAATTTTTAGACTCTTATTATCAGGCTTGTTTGAATAATGTTTCAGATACTGGTATTATACTCACATATCTTTGACATTATCTATATGCGCCTTGACCGCTGCCAGAAAATTGTCAATCTGTGCCTGTTATTATAAAGAGAAGATTGTGTGAGTCACAAATATCAATGCAGTGCATTGTGTAAAATTTAAATCCAATCAAAAACTTAATATTAAATTCCATTAAGGCCCTTCCCAGTACATGGGCTGGACAGAAAGTCAGTCAAGTAAGTCACAGGAGGGAGGAAAACAGAGATATGATCACAGGGAGAATATGCTGATGCCAAACCCAGAGAGCCAGGATAGGGATCAAACCCACAGGCCATGAGGCGTGAGCCACCCCATGAGCCACGGTGCCACCTATTTGTTGCAATTTTCCGTATTCAGTGGCAGTTCTGGTATCCATGGCGCCCTGTGTTAAATCCGACTCAGATGCTCGGATGTGCAGTTGTGTGGGCGCCTTTTGAATGATGCTGCCCCGGGCAACTGCCCATCTCGCCCTTGCTAAGACCCACCCATGCTCATGTTTTAGGTAAGGCTATTGCCAACTCACACGTCCCATCTCTCAGTAATATTTTCAGAGTGGTATTTTGTCAGTGGGTAGTAATTGATAGTGGCATGGTGTGTCCACCAGTAACAGCCTATGCCAACAAAAAGTTCTCCTGGTCTTTGTCATGTGACAAAAAAGATTCTGAATAACCTGATAATAGAGCTGGGCTTTTGAAGCCCAAACCCCCAACCTATTTCCATAGGTTATCCAGTGTTTCCGAACCCAGTCCTCCTGGACTTCCAGACACTCCACATTTTTGCTCCCTCTGAGCCTTCAGCCAATCAAAATCTCAGAATGCCTAATATGGGCGTGTTAGGAGCTGGATGGTAACAAAAATATGGACTGTCTGGGAGTCCCTGAAGACTGGGTTGGACAATAGTGGGCTAAACGTCTATATCCTCTTTCCATTTGGAGTGTGTGGTTTAGTTCACTCAATGTCTCCCAAGTATTGACTTAGCAGCAGGAACTGACTGTGGGGTTTATTTTAGATTTGGTAAACAGTTAGTCCTAAAGACTAAAATATCATTTTTTATGCCTGAAAATCAACTGCAATAAGGACAAAAGGTGGATTTGTCACTCTTGACCAAAGCAAAGTCATGAAAACAGCGTAGACCTACTGTAATACAAGATATGTAATAAGAAAAGATAGGCAGCAAATATGTCACACTCTGACATTCATTCCTCCCATCAATAGTCATTAATAAGTCATAAGCACATGTTTGTGCTTGAGCCTAGGGAGAGTCATACCTTGCGTTGTCTGTAGAACAGCGGGATTGAGAAGACAGAGATGACACCTGAGGTGGCAACAGACGGATAAAAGATGTAGGAGGTGATGCACAGTTTGCCTGTCTATACTTCAGGGAACATAGATTATAAAATACCCACTGTTGTGATTTTCCACTGTTTTTTACAAGCACTTCTCACACTAAACAATTGAAAAAACAATTGAACAGGCGGTTTAGTTTGTAAGAAAAATAACATGGTGGTGTGCAAAGGGACAATTTAATAGGAGAAGAGTATGAGTGTAGTATTAGTAGAAAAAAAATAAAAGTAGCAACATACGTTTAAAGCTAATGGTAAATAAAAATAACCTAATAGAGAAGTGGTGAGTGTGAGTATATTGAGAGAATGAGCAGAGTGACTGTGTGTTTTTTTATCGAAAGTGGAGTGAGAGTGATGTGCGAGGAAAGACAAGGAGAGAGATCATAGCAATGGTTGCCATGGGACACACCCATCTGAAGGAGCTTACCGATGATCATGATGGTTAGTCCATTGACGATGGCTCCCACGTACGTCAGCAGATATGCCAGCACCAGGAACTAACACAAGCAAAAACACGAAATGCATCACACTACTGCAGTGCTTATCGCTCTGCGTATCAGATAATTAACTACCTGTAACTGGACAGTTTACTTAGATAGAAAGCAGTTTGTTCCAGGTGTAAATCAATTGGCAATTGAGAGGAAAATGAACAACAGGGCAGCACTTTTGCACAGTCCAGTACCCCACTGTGGGCAGTGATGGCTTGACGCTTAGGAAAGCGCACTAATCGAAAGATTGCAGGTTTGAATCCCCCACCAACAAGTCACCACAGAGGTACCCTGAGCAAGGTACAGTCCCCAAGCACTGCTCCCCGGGCCCTGAAATTAGCTGCCCCCTGCTATGTCACGAAAGTCACATATGGGTTAAATGCAGAGGACACATTTTGTTGTTGCGCACTGTGTGGTGTGTTAACAATGACCACTGATCACAAAATTCTAATTCAGTATCTCTTCCTTGACAGTTTGATTAAAGTGCAGTGTGTCTTGCAGAGGTTTATTCTGCAACCACTCAGGTTTCCTCCATTGCGTCACAGTCTGCCTGCCTTTCTGTTGAACTCTCTCTCGCTCCCTTAAAGGTCTCATGTGTCGCATGTCACATAACTGTCAGTTCAGAGTTCAGCATCATGGCTGATATCAAATGGCTGGATCAAATAGCCAGGCAATAAGAGGCACGTATGTTAGTATATTACATCATTCAAATGGCACATCGATGCTACTGAACGGAGCAGCAGATTAATTTTATTAAAAATATCAGGGTCCTTGTCAGGGGCCCAGGTGTGACATGATTACTCTGCTGAAGGACATGAACCAATGACCTTCTATATGGAAGTTTAAATCCCTATCCTGCTAAGCCACACATAAACCTGTTTAATGAGGATGATTATCACACATTTAGCCAGCTATTCATGGAAACAAATAGAACCTGAAAAAATATATGTGCTCTTTGCACTCTAAATTAGTACTGAGCAAAAAAAAAAAAAAAAGCGACGCGAAGAAGGAGGATTAAAGTAAGGATGAGAGAGAAATAGCAGAGACAGACTGATGGAGAGAGGATGAAAGGACACAAATTTCACTTTGCACTTTGTAATCTCTTGACATTGACAGTTCAGCTTTTGTCAAACCTGGCCTCCTTCCCGACAAGCGTGTGCAATTACAACAATTATCCTTACAAAAGCCATCATTTTCAGCTGGGCTGCAATCAGTGTGACATCTCCATGACCAGGCCGCTTCTCGCTAATGCGCTATGCTGGTTAGCGCGGCCATGAACCGGATGATGCCAATGTGGCCAGCCAGCCTGCTCAGCCATTGAGTTAATGAGCTACCCCCTGATGAGTGGGTGAGCAAGCCTGGAAAGGGGGAGGGGCTAGGCTGAGCTGAGGGGTAGGGCTGCGCATCGGTGCACCGAGTGCCCAACGTCCAAAACGCGGGCAGATCGAGGGATAGAGACGAGCAGCTACTTAATGAGAAGCACAAAAGACAATGGAAAGCAGAGGATAGTAATAAGTACTTACATAGAGGGAGACAGGCAAAAAGGCATGTTTTGGGTATCTACATCACACTAGGCCTTGTGTGACTCACACACCAGATTTTTGGCGTATAAATATCAGCAACATACCTTGAAAGAGTTGACTAGGTTGGCAACGAGGAGGAGCCTCTTCATCTCCGCAAATGTGGAGAACGTCAGGACGATAGTGCGCCGCATGTAATGATCTGCCTTTTCCCCAGTCAGGCTGATATCATAGTCGAGATACCGCCTGAAGAGAGAGAGACAGTCCGGGAGGAACAGCAGAGAGCACACATTCCATGCTGTGGGTCCGTGTTCCATTCTAAACACCACTATGCCTACCACTATACTGACACAAAATGAACCTTTAGCTTTCAACCTAAGGGGGGTAATTATTCAGCATTACATAAAATTTACCTAAGCAGCTTGACCAAAAGGGCTGAAAGTTACAGGCAGGCCTGCTTTTCAGCCCTTTCAAAAATCCATTTGCTAAATTAATACTATCCAATATTTTTTGGTAGTAACCAAAGGTTTGGAATTGGTGGTGGGTATTAGCAAGTAAATGCACGTTTTCCCTATGTAGGATCGATAAGGAAAAATATTCTTAACCAAGTAATATCTAATCACTCATCCATCCATCCATCCATCCATCCATCCATCCATCCATCCATCCACTATTGTTGGAAACACAGGGCTAATGGGATGCCAGTAGTAAAACATTCCTATTTATACATACATTTAGTAAAAAATCATAGCTGCAGAGTTAAAATATCAACATCAGAAGAACCAGCATTATAAAGCATACTCAGAGACCCCCTCTCCTCCCCCCAGAGCATGCGACTGGGGGGTGTCCTACATGTGGCTTGCCCGCCCCAGAGTTAGGTGTCCCAAAAAAGCAGCCCACTCACTGGAAGGGGTGCACGCCATCCCCCCACTGCAGTGCGTGAAGCACGTGGTAGTAGATGCGGACAGAGATGGTGAAGCACATGGTGACCAGGCACAGGGTGGACACCACGGTGATGATGCTGAGCTGGAAGAGGGAGAGCAGACCCACCACGAGCCCTGTGAAGAGCATGCCTGTGCGCTCCATGTCCTTCCAGTAGATCAGGTCCAGGACTACGGGGGCGGGGGGTTGGGGGAAGAAAGAGGAGAACGTGGGAGAGGACACCAAAAAAGGGATGGGGGACAACAAAGATGGAGGGATGTGTTATGAAACAGGAGTAGAGGCAATTTATCTGAAATCGGCAGATAAAATGAAAGCGACCCAGAGAGGCAACAGTAAAGCAAAACAATAATGGAGGCAGAAGAGGAGAGAGACGTCCTCTGGCAGAGCGTGGCCTTTTAGCACAGAAGCCATTTTTAAAAGGTTGGGGGAAATATGATTACACTAAAGCTGTCAAAGAGGAATCAGATGAACGTGGGATATTACCCACAGTTCCCAATGCCTCAGCACCTTCTCTGCTTCTAAGCTATTGAAGCACTGGTTGTAGGATATTTTGGCGGGGGTTCTCTTGCCCCCACTTGCCTCGGAAATGTGGAAAGCCTGCTGGGGGGGGGGGGGGGAGTAGCGACGATTGGAGCGTTTCAGAATTCCAGGTTGGTTAAATATAGAGAGCGCAGGAAGGGAATGGCTGGTCAGGGTGGGGGGCTTGGTGAAAGACCCAGAAATTGAATGCTGCCACTAAAAGCACCTGCTGACAGCCTTCAATCCCCCCCACCCAGTCTGGCTCCCCCATCTCCCCCAAGCACAGCAGGAGCTGCCACTGGCTCTGGGCAGCCCCCGCTGGGACAGCTGTAACAGTAGATACAGCGGGAGCAGTTATCCTTCTGCCTTCCCCCATCCCTCCCCCCCCCCCATATCAGAGCTTTCTCCACACAATGCAAACACAGCCTCGAGTTTCACTTTAACATACATTAGTTTTTTTCTGCTGTTAACCTGAAATATTTGCAGATGATATCATTTCACCTTTCAGCCATGGGCAGCTTTACATATATCCTGGAAGGTCGGAGGACCGAGCGTTCAATGCAAATACAGCCAATTTGCCTGCGTTGAGCTAATTTTCAAACTTAACCAGCATTCAGTGAAGCTTAGCCAATCCTCA
The DNA here is from genome assembly GCA_026779605.1 of Mormyrus hasselquistii. Taxonomy (NCBI): domain Eukaryota; kingdom Metazoa; phylum Chordata; class Actinopteri; order Osteoglossiformes; family Mormyridae; genus Mormyrus; species Mormyrus hasselquistii. The sequence continues at coordinate 9,807,727 of JAODKE010000038.1, forward strand.
TATTGCTCACAATGTATTCAGTCACTGCTGAGTTCTCCTGTGAAGCTGCAGGACAGACGGGCAGCGGGGGCCACATTGACGGCGGAGATGTTCCCTTAGCACCTGGTGCCCGTAAGCATGACAGAGGATAGACCAACTGCAGCGCTATTCATAAAACATGACACCTGTCCCTCGAACAGATGGATGCAGAGTCCTCCATAAGCGAGAGCTGCCACGCTGAAAGCCAGAACCACATTATCATCACGCCGAAAAAAAAAAAGTATATATCATAATCGAGTACTGCTTTAATGCACTACTGATATTTGTTTATTTAAAATTTTTAAATAATTGTAGTGTGATCAACAAGCTATTTCTGACCCTTTAGCAGTGACTCTCAGGTCTTGAATAATTCTGAATGGGTGAGTTGTGAATTTTAAGTACAACAATTTGTAGGCAGGCACACAAACACAGACAGATAGCATGCAGCCACACACAATCTGACAAAAGCTGCCTTCCACCCACTGAAAGTCATAGTCTCTGGTTAAAATCACAGCGTGGAATCCTTTTAAAGTAAACAACTGCAGCGTCTCTGCAACTTCTGACCTACAAATCCAAGAGCAGCTTATTAAAAAGAAATGCGAACAGATAGCTCATGTCTTCCAAATCAAAATAATGGATAGATCCATCTGATCTGATGTGGCATGTTCCAAATTCACGACTCACTCAACTACAGACTAAGTACTGCTGACACCTGTCATACAACTTCAATAAATATCACCCTCGGAGTCCTTCTCTTTCTTACAGAAGATCCAAAAGATCTCAGTAATATCTGTGTCTCTGCAAGAGTGATCTGTCGTCCTACCAAGGACTGAATCATGACTCATCCTCAGAAGTGTAGAACAAGCTCACTGCTCCACAGGCAGAAGAACACAATGGCTTCTCATTGTCGGCCATTGCTAAAGCCCGCTTCCTGGCTTAGATGCCAACCAAATGGCCCCCAGACTCCCATCTTTTTGTGATTCGGGCATTAATCTCATTTTCCGGGCTTCTCTCCCTCACCTTTGTCCGTCATTTTGGCCGCTTGGTCTAGCTGATCCCTCTTGTCGCAGACCCCCCGACTGGCTAAGGCCCTTGGGGCTGTTTTTGGCTACTCCTGCCCAGTCAGCAGTACTGCTGTCCTAATTATATCCGGCCAATTGTACACACCCCCTCACCCCCCCCCAGAAGACACACACACACACACACACAGACACGTGCAGACACACACAGGTTTGTAATTATATCTTTGTGGGGAATCATATTTTTCTATGGGGAAAACTGTAATCCCCATATGATGACCTTAACCCCTACCCATAACCCTAATCGTAAGTAACCAAAATGGTCCCCACGATGTTAAAAAAAGCTTTTATTACATTGTGGGACACATTATTTACAGCCTCACCTCATATCATCTCTCAAACCTCTCAAATCTCAAACTCTCATAGATACTAGCATAACAAATTGCTTATTTAAAAGTGCAGTGCTGTCAGAGCAATGAGTGATTCAGCAATCAGTCACACTTTGCTGAAAGGAAACAGATACGCAAACTGATGCCCACTGCTTCACTGTAATAAAACTGAAAGACAGGCCTTGTGTTATAAATTGGCTAATTTGTCTACATCCTCTTGATCCCAGGTCACGCAGATTCTGATTCTGCTGTTCTATCTCTACCATACAAATGCAAGTGCCTATGATTTTATCAGCTTGCCTTCAATTCTGGATATTTTGAGAACTTCAAGGGAATTCACAGTGTGCTGTGCTACCACTGACAGTAAAAATGTGAAGTTGTGGAGAGTTAACATTATATGCTATAATAATACTGTTGTTTTACACACTAGGACACAACCAATGTCATTATGAGAAGAATCCACAAACTCAAACAGCCTAGAAAGAAAATCCAGAAGCATAATCAAAGAGGTAGATACAATGGCCTTCTACCTTCTGTCTGCATCCACTGTGTTGTGTCCTCCGATAGGCTTAACTCTGAGTACAAGTGCTCACTCCCCGGCTCTTCCTGAGTGCTTTGGCCAATAGAAGAAGATGAAGTAGATGATGTCACGTCAGTGATCCCACCACCTGGTTGCTCAGCTACGAGGAATGTGTCTATGGTTTCCATGGCAACAGGAGAGCTTTCTCCAGCACATGAAACTGCAGAGTGGAACACATGGCATAACAAACTCTCAACAAAAGTACAGCATGTAGAAACTTTTCAAAAAACTTACACATAAGCAAGTATGTCATTGCTACGGCCAAGAGAAATATTTCAATTCATGTACATTTTCATTTTAGATTTTTAAGCAAGGGTGTAGATTTGGGCAAGGATGGTACAAACATAACCCTACCAATATTGTGGGAGTACTGTGTGTGTTTAGAGGGGGCGGAAGCTCAGGGCTGATATGGTCCCTACCAATACTGAAACCAAACCTATGCCTGTCATGACCTGCGCGTCCAGTCCTTACATGTGCCACGCCCACCTCGTTACCCACGTGTAAATTCCCATCGTACCAGCTGTCTTGCGTTTATTCTAATGTCATGTGCTGAATTTAGTCCGCATTCAAGTCTGTTTCCCTAGGTTTGTCATTGATGTTACAATACCTTATATTTAGGAATTTAAGAAACTATTATGAATGCTAATTGTGAGTGTGATGATCATTTTAAAAATGAACAAAACAATAAATGTAAACAGGTATATGCACCTATGTGTTTTGAATCCAAATCAATTTGTACAATGGTACAATGTCCAATGTAAATTTGTCAAAATTTTAACAAGGAATTTCCAGTCCTTCCAGAAGCACTCCTGTTCTACTCAAGGCACAAAGTAACTATTAAGTAATTATTCAGTCATACTATAAATTACTTAAAAACATAGTACTTAAACCTCAACAAACACAGTTATCAATAAAGAGTAAAGGGTATCATTTGCATTGCTTTAGCTAACATACTGTGGTTGTTCACTCTCAGGGGCTAAGTATGGGCATGTAATTAAAGTGAGGAAAAACAAGTGCTGGTATTCCCCTTGTTATTTAGTACCAGCTGCCAGTACTCCCCTTGTTATTCAGTACCAGATGCTGGTACTCCCTTTGATATTCAGTACCAGGTGCCAGTGCTCCCCTTTTTATTCAATGGCAGATGCCAGCACTCCCCTTGTTATTCAGCACCTGGTGCCAGTACTCCCCTTGTTATTCAGTACCAGGTGCTGGTACTCCCTTTGATATTCAGTACCAGGTGCCAGTGCTCCCCTTTATATTCAATGGCAGATGCCGGCACTCCCCTTGTTATTCAGTACCAGGTGCCAGTACTCCCATTGTTATTCAGCACCAGGTGCCGGTATTCTCCTTGTTATTCAGTACTAGGTGCTGGTACTCCCGTTGTATTCAGTACCAGGTGTCGGTGCTCCCCTTATTATTCAGTACCAAGTGCCAGTACTCCCCTTGTTATTCAGTACCAGGTGCCGGTACTCCCCTTGTTATTCAGCACCGGGTGCCGATATTCCCCTTATTATTCAGTAGTAGGTGCTGGTACTCTTGGGGGCAAGGTGACATTTTGCCAGGTGGCTTAGGATTTTTCGCTATAAACCTCAGTCTGATCACTATATCATCTGCCATTACTGAACTGCCCATCTTTTTCAAGGTTAATCCACACAAATGCAAAACAAGATCTCATTCCTTAGTTACAGCCTCATAGAGATCCATCATTGGTGTGCTGCAAAGCATTGCTCCAAGCCATGATTAAACGTGGAGATACAGTATTATGGAAATGTTGAGTTGCTAATGAAGGCAGTGGAAAATGCTGACTGGCCTAGCCCAAAACTCCTGCTATGATCTCTTAGGAACCAAGCAGCATGGTTTCTGGCAGCAGCATGGTTCTGTGTTTAAGTTCTTCTATAATGTAACATTGTTCTGAAGCTGCTTACCTTGGTGGCTGTCTGAAAGGTCAAGCTGCTGGGATTGTGAGGACTGTCCCTGCTCACTGCCCTCTACTGCAGGCTCCTCGTCCTTAAGGTCCATCGGAGGCATAGATGAAAATGGAGGCTGCAGTGTCAATTCAAGGCTTGAGGAAGGGCCAGGCTCCTCCCCAGGTGTCCCCTCTGCCTCATCCTCCATCTCTGCCTCCATCTCCATTTCCTCAGGTAGAAAAGAGTCAGGCATCCATTCCTCTTGAGGCGAATCGAGAGGAGGAAGTGTCTCTGAGGTATCTGCACGTGTCAGGGCCGTCCGGCCTCCCCGACCCCACATCCTGCGCCGACCCCCCCCCAAGGAGTCCCATCGTGAAGCCCCACCCAGGTCTGGCTCTGAGAAGGCTATGTATGAGAAAGTGAGCTCAAAAGAGTTCTGTCGGGGTGTTCCCCACACCGATGGGCTGCTGGCCCCGCCTTCATCGTCATCAATACCGTCATCGTCATCAGACCACTCCCGTGCTGTCTGCAACTCTGGGAAGTCTGACTCCTCGTTGCCACCTGAAATCAATGAGAAACATGTTACTGTGGCTGCTCATCCATCCATCCACACATCCATATACTTTTCTTCCATACTGAATAATAAGTACATGGTACATCAAGGATATGGAGCTATACAGATATAAAATGTTTCATTCGTACTGGACATATTACATTACTATCCATCCATCCATCCATCCATTCATCCATCCATCCATCCATCCATTTTTCTTGAGAACTGTTCAGATATTATAAAACATATCAAAATATACTACGTGTGCCACATCTTAAATTTCACTTCAGTCTATCCATTCATCCATCCCTCCATCCATCCATTTTCCATAACCACTTATCCATCACAGGGTACACTGAGCCTGGAGCCCATCCCAGGAAGCGTAGAGCAGAAGGCAGGAGACATCACATCATCACATCACTGCGATTTAAAATATTCTTGATAGTAACACCTTATATTAAGCCTAAGGAAAGCAGCAGTATTAACTGAGAAAATTATTGTTTCAGTTTGGCAGAATGCAAAATTACAGATCAAATTGGGGTATTATTTTGTTATTTTAGGAAGAAGAATGAGAGGAAAGAGAAGCTGATTGTGTCAAGTCAAAATCATAGACAAGACTGTCTGGCTGGTCCAACAGAAAAATAGCGCTAATCTGTGTGCTAAAAGCTGGAGTCCTTAGGAAACACCAGCTCACGGTTTCCTGAAGCTGAAAGACAAAGCCGGGGCGGGTGGATCCTTACCATCAGTGCAGGGAGGTGTAGAGTCAGGTGTCGAAGAGACAGAACCAAATTCCTCTGGAACGAGAGTCAGAAGCAGAGAGGATCAGCACTGAGTTCACTTCTCATTCTCTATAGCAGTGTTTTCCTAGCCAGGCCATGTTTTGCCCCCTCCCAGCTCATGAGGACTGTTTGGCAGGGAGCTGGGAGGGAGCAAAAACATGGACTGGATGGGGGGTCAAAAGGACCGGGTTTAGAAACACTGCCCTACAGTACCTAAGACAGGGCATAGACTCCAATGCTGAAATATGCTTCAGTGCCACAAAGCTTTATTTATGAATGACAGAGATGATCTCAAAAACAGCATTAGCCGAACATAGCATTTCAGATCGCAACCCACACAGGCAGATGCGCGTTTTCATGTGACTGTTCTTAGGTGAGCTCCAGCCTGCATGGAGCAGAGAAGGTAAAAGACCGACCCATTAATCAGCAAGCTGCAATAGTGTGCTGCAGCGTGACAGAACACCATCGCAGCATGGATTGCCAGCTATCCCCTTAAACTGCGTGCAAAACATTTTACGGGCTGAGGAAGAAGAAACAAAATGGTTGCCTCCCTGAAGCCGCTGGATCAAACAGTAGAAGTATGATAAAATAAGAGAATAGAGTTCATTGTTAATGTATAAACATTACAGAGATATTTATCATTTAGACTACCCTGTTTTGGTTGCTGAAGGAGGGTCAATGAACCATTTCGTCCTGTGGGACATTAACTGTAATTAACACCAACTTAAGCTTGGACTCCGAAAACTCTGGACTTCCTGCGCTGGTTGAAGGAGACCCGGAAAGTAATCGACTGGCTAAGTGACCCCCGGAAACGGCACTTGGGCGAACCCCAGAGCTTCTGGACAAGATCCAGCTGACTGATGCATTTGGATGGGATGGTTCTGCCTTGGGGTGGGGGGGTCACAGCAGCGGCGGCGCAGCATCGCAGGAAACCATGCAAGTGACACATCCACATGCAAGCGTCAACCTCCACCCCCTTCTACACCCCTCTGTTGAGCGAGGGGCTCGTTCTGTCAAATGCATCGGTGCGCCGGGCTTTCTAGCGCATTTATACAGGGAAGGCGGGACCTCGGCACCCTGCCACCCATCCCAATGTGTTTGCTGCAAGCCATGCTCCCAGCGAGATGATGGGAGGAGGGGGTGGGTAGACCATCAACAGTAGCACGGATGCACCAAGAGCTACACCAACAGACAGGAAGACGGCAATAAAGACAAAAGATACGCACTGCAGTGGGAGAATCCCAGCACCTGACCCATGCTCCATTAAGACTCTCCGGGGCCCCTTCAGACTGGCCCTCCCCTCACTGCCGGCCGGTCGCTCCTCTCTGTGGACGACTCTCCCCCGGCTCCCTCTTCCGTCCCCCTCTCTCCTTTCCTTTCTTCTTCCCTCGATGCACTGCCGTCATCCAGGCTCACTCTCGCTCGTTCGCTTCCACACCCTCCCTCTCCCTCTCTCTCTCCCCGGGCCCCTCCCTCTCTCTATCCCTCCCTCCCGCTCTGTGTATTGAATGCAGGGGAGAGGCGCAGGAGAGAGGGAGGGGGGAGTGTGTTTGTGCCTCTGTGCACATGTGCTCCTCCGCCCTATTCATTCAAGGACGACTGTCGGTGTGTATTGATATGTAACACTTCTTATTCTGGACATTTATGTGTGAAGCCTGTCAGTTTGTCTGTATATACGCGCATGCTCTCTGCCTCTTATGAATTTTAATTAAGTGACCATTTTACTCTAGTTTTATTGTTCCAGGGCTCACTGTAAACAAAGGGAGCCCAGATTCATTATAGTAAATGCTATTACAACGTGCTAAGAAATAGGCAACCAAATAGAATACTACCTAAATACTAAGTCATATTTATCCTATAGTCAATTCCCTTATAATCAACACAATTCTGAATAGATAGGGAAAGAACACACATGTGATCATGAGTCAACTGGCAACTGCACCAGAGGCCTAGTGCTTTTCTTTCAAATACAAGTGGTCACATGGTATGTCAGCTGATCCACATGTCACTACAGAGGCTGACATGGGCCAAAAATGAGCCAATGACTGATATCCTGAAAATCAAATGAGCATTACTCCCAATGCAACATCATTCTCATTTAAGGTTTTTTTTTTGATCAAACATTTTGTGAAATTTTGTGAATCAAAAACAGCATTTATATATACAGGAGGTGGACAAGATAATGGAGAAACTGTATAAAAAGGGATTTAACTTTGAGGTAACTAAATCACAATTACAAAAGGGTCATATTTCAGTTTGAATGTCAATTAACGGTATGTATTACTTATAAATTAGGTGTAACAATCAGCACTTTTTTGTTTTCAACATGAGATAACTGAGTTCCAAAGAGGCCAAACAGCCAGCACCTGAAATACAGATGAGACAACATTAAATAAGATACTCCATTGATCCCATGGGAAAATTTTAAAATAGTCTTTGAAACCATCATGCATATAGAAAAACAGGCAAACTGAAGCAGTAAAAATTACCATTGAAGGCAGTGGAAAATGCTGACTGGCCTAGCCCAAAACTTACCATGCATCAAAGCTTGAGAACCAAGGTAGACAGACACTTAAGACATGATAGTGGCTCCGTGTTTCAGCCTTGAAAACTGAACGTTGTGACCTACAGTGAGCTGGATTTTATGGCTAGACTGACATTTGAAAGCTGCCTGCATCCAGGCCAAAGTACAATGAGGCGTAACATTGTGGATGGAGCATAAATGCAGCCTGTGATCTGTGGAATGAGGCAATATGGTCTGATGAGTTTTACTTTGCAGCCTTATTTTCTTACATCTGTGTGGTTTTAGCCAAAGGAGTCATACCGTAAAGTAATATATTCATTGTGTCACTTTTATGTAATTGTATAATAATTTATTTTATTTTTTAAGATGAGTGAGAGACATGCTATATTTACACATGTAGACAGATAAGCAGACAGACAGACTTACTTTATTGATTCCTGGGGGAAATTTGCTGATTGGTTTAATATTTAGAAGTGAGCATCTACCAGATCAAACACCCTTGATTTAAGATGAACTAAAAGTTAGTCTGCAACATAACACACCTCTCAATCAAGAAGATAACTCACAGTTTCATGCCATTCAAATAATTTTGATATGAAGTAACAAAGAGTACCAGCCATTCATATAACACTGTGACAGGTACGACGTCCATCCATCTTCCATAAGTACCAACCCAGGGTTGTGGGCCCGCAACCTCTTCCAGAACGTAAAGTGAACAAGACAAGTGATATCGTGGATGCAAGCTGTCAGTCTGTTACAGGGCAGACAAAATTGCAAAGGCATCCTGTAGACACTTAGGTGTAGCTTGGGGTGTAGCTCAATGGGTTAAAGCCCTTGCCTAGAAGGTTGTGGGTTCAAGTCCCATGGTCAGCAGAGTAATTGTGTCACTGCTGGGCCATTAAAGCACACTGGCTTACCCTGTCTTTTGTGCCCAAGCTGATGTTCTGCACGTGTATGGTGCTGTGGACAAAAATGTGCACTTAAAGAAATAAACGTTACTGTGATTTCACCTGATCTGAGTTATATAAACTCCATCCACATCAGTTTTAGAGTTTAGTTAAAACAGAAGTATTTGAGCAAATTTATTAGTTTTTATAGATTTTTTTATTTAGGTGTAAATTGTGTAGGCCACTCTGTTTTGGGAAGTGAAATATATGACTTGAGAATTTATAATGAAATGAAATAATGCTTTATTTGCCATTTGCACTAGCACATTATAAATATATTGATATATTGGAATGCTTCTTTTTGCATATCCCATCTTGCTCTCTTTTGACATACACACACTTTTATATACAGTACCAGACAAAAGTTTGGACGCGCCAAGCTGCCTACAAAGGAGAGCAATAGTATCGCATCACATGACCTGGCCACCTGACCAAAACACAGTAGAGATGGTTTTGGAGGAGTCTGACCAAAGAGTGAAGGAACAGTGGCCAGTGAGTGCTTAGCGAATATGAAACCTCCTTCAGAACAGCTGAAAAAGTATCCCAGGAGGCCACCTCATGGAACTGGCATAGAGGAGACAGTACGGTCAGCCAGTCCCTGGAGCAGTTTGGGTTAAGGGCCTTGCTCATTGGCCCAATGGCGAGATTGCGCTGCCGACTGTCACGACCTGCGGTGCACAGACCAGGGAAACAGGCAAAGGAGATAAAAACCAGGGTAAAATAAATAGATTTAAATGGGAACTGACAGGGTATAAGGAAACAACACTACAATGACAGAACTCCGGAAATGAATCTGAAACGCAGACTAATTACACTGAACTAATAAGGTCAACTTGAAACAGCTGATAAACACTGGGAATCCACACGAGGTTAACAAGGGGGGCGTGGTACAGGAGGAGCGGCACGATTGGCGTGTGACACGGACCTTGGGGTTCGAACCAGGAACCCTCTGAGTCACAACCCATAGAGCTGCCCTCCAACAAATAATAATTTAATACTTTTTTGGCCAGTGCATAACCTCTATTTTTTATTTTATAGTTTTGATGTCTTTATAATTGTTCTAAAATGTAGAGAATAGTACAAATAAATCTTTCTATGGGTAGGTATGTCCAAACTTTTGACTGGTGCTTGGGGTCCAATCACAGGGTCAGTGCTTTCATCTGGTGCCCTGGGAGCATTTCTGGTTTTATAAAGTTGAACTTTGATAAAGTTGTATACATGTACTCTGCTTCTGGCTGAACAGCCCCCCCAATTTGGGATCTAACCATCAACACCTAGTTCACAGGTAGTCTGAAGAGGTCGTCTAGACTCAAGTGCAGGGAAAAACCAGGATATACTAGAAAAAGATCAAAAATCAAGCCATTGAGTGATCGGTGAGAGAAAGAAAAAAAGACAGCTCACAGACCTCAGTCAGGGATCTAGAATGGTAAGCAAAAGAATAGACATTGTGGTAGCAATTGATCAAAGAGGGACAGGCAAAGAGTGAAAGAGTAACAAGAATAAAATGCCTGTCCTAACATCAAAAAACTCCATGCTGTTTAAAGATGAACCCAATGAGGCAGAATTAATAGATATTCCCTGTCTTAATAAGGAACTTTGTTTTTTCCCTGTGGCAGCGTTTGCGATAAGTGTATCACGTCGCCCTCTTGTGTCCAGGTGGACCTATAACAATTTGCATGAAATAGTAGCAGTCAGTAGTTACTCCTGTATAACTGAATGTGTTTATTATTCCTAAAGGTACTAAAGATTTAAACACATTCCTTGCTGTGTCATTGAAAGAAATATTTTAATTGCTACTTATTCAGAACAAAAAGACAGTGACATGAATGCAATTGCGCATTGAGAGGTCAGGTGCATTACACTTGGAGCACACTCAGTGTGTCATGGTAGTGCTGAGTAGTGCTGACCAATAGCTGAGTCACCTCTCCTGTATTATCTGACACAATATATTGCTTTCATGGCAGTTTGCTGGGTGGTTATGGAACAGCAGGATTCGGGGTGCCGTGCATTAGCCAGCTCATTGAAGAAGGCGGAGATTAGAAACGGGGGAGGGGATGCTGTGTAGGGATAAGAGCACAGGAATAGATGGATTAATTGCGACTTAGAATGTCATGGACGGTGCCTGAGCGAGGGTGATTCTTCGGGGCAAAAGAAAACAACACTCTATGGCAGCCATGAGGACGAGTCGCAGGGCGAGCAAGGCGGAGGTGCCCTCCTTCCTGCGGCAGATCATCAAGGAGACAGAGAGGATGGTCGCATTTTTCTTTAAGGGGACCCAGGGGCAAGATGGGGATGAGGAAGGGGAGGAGGATGATGACGAAGAGTCCAGTGTCTATCTGGATCGGCCCGTCCTGGAGAAGCGCCTGGCGGAGGGGAGTGACAGGTGTGGCATTAGCTACGCGGTGGGCAGCATGCAGGGCTGGAGGTCCCGCATGGAGGACGCACACACCTGCATCCCCGAGATGGCCGCAGACATGTACGGCTGGGGTTACTACGCTGTGTACGACGGGCATGCAGGCAGCACGGTAGCCGAATACTGCTCCAGACACCTGCTGGATCACATACTGGCCACAGGTTATACCGCCTCCGTTTCCTGCTTTTGGTCTACAGTGAATAGTAATTTTTAGTTAGATTTGTGAATGAGTATCCATGACACTACACTCTTAAATCATGCAGGCTGTCCCAGGGTTAAGAAGGTCTGGCTTAAGGACACCTCGTGCTTACAAACAGACTGCCATACAGTGCATTATATAAAAAATTTGGGTTTAATACAGTGGTCCATGATAACGAACGCGCACACTACTTTGTGACGCTCATGAAAACACTGTGCTGCCTCGGTGGTTCGTGAACTCGAGGTTCAACACAGCATGCTGTATACTTACGTTTATTATTTCTACATAATAATTATTGTTGTTACTGCTAATCAAATTAAAACAAAGTCCCATCCCTGCTGTCAATAGTCAGATATTTCAGAAATTGAAATCAGCTATTTATTTACTCTGTAAAAATGTCTTAAAATTAAAATTGTGAAAAATGTAGAGTTTTCTATGAAAACCATTTATAACATTGAGTAGTAATGTAGGCCTCGATTCCCTAATAATATGTGGTTGATATTTTTAACTTGAACAATACTAGTTGAATTATGCCTAAAACAAGGTACAGTGACCCAGGGACCAAAACAGCCCCTAAACTGCCACACCTCAAAATGCTCATGGTACTTGCACTATATTGACAGGGACATGCCCCTACCATCCATACCCAAATCTACGGCCTTGGCTCAGTGGGTAGTACAGCTACCTCACACCTCTAGGGTTTGGGATTTAATCATTTTGATATGCAAATTCTTTATGTAGTGTTTTCCCCCTGCAGGCAGAATTAAAGCGGAAGATGACCCAGCAGAGGTTAAAGAAGGGATCCGAGAGGGTTTCCTGAACATTGACAGGCACATGCACAGTCTGGCCCGCAGTGCATGCTGGGATTGCAGCGGTTCCACCGCTGCTGCTGTCATGCTCTCGCCATGCCACATCTACCTCATCAACTGTGGCGACTCGCGGGTGCTGCTGTGCCGCCACGGCCTCGTCTGCTTCTACACCGAAGACCACAAGCCATGCAACCCGCGCGAGAAGGCGCGCATCCAGAATGCGGGCGGCTCCGTCACCCTGCAGCGCGTCAACGGCTCGCTGGCCGTCTCCCGGGCCCTGGGCGACTTTGACTTCAAAGAGGTCTCCTGGCGGCCACAGACGGAGCAGCTAGTCTCACCCGAGCCCGAAGTGTTCCAGCTGGAGCGCTCACCCGCAGACGAGTTCCTCGTGGTGGCTTGCGATGGCGTGTGGGATGCCATAGACAACGAGGAACTCTGTGCTTTTGTGCACGACCGGATGCAGGTCACTGATGACCTGCAGGAGGTTTGCGCTCAGGTCATAGACCTCTGTCTCTACAAGGTCAGTGATGGGTTACGACTCCCTGCATACATCCATAATGCCTTGAGAAGAAAATGCATGTCAACACCCATTTATGTTACATTTACATTTATTTAACAGACATATTTACCCAAAGTGTATACTTTATTATTTTGTGGAGGGGAGGGGAAGCAGAGTCAGTGCATAGAGTAATTGGAAGCCTTGGTCAAGGACCCATTGATGAAATCACCCTGCTGACCATGAAAATTGAACCTTCCAATCACAGGCATAGTTCCCTAACCAAGAGGATGGGACCCATTGATAAAGTGCTAATCCAAGCGGGGGGCCAGGGGACAGGATTTCTAATATATCCCAAATATAATATCTCTGTGCAGGAAAGAAACAGTTTAAAATCACTCTCGTCCCCACAATCCATTTCAGGGATGTGAGTGTGTGATGTGTGCGCAAGTGTGCCTTCAGGAAGTGGGTACTAGCAGATACTTGCTGTGGGGAACAGAGAAAAAAGCACAGACCCAAAGCTGAACCCTGCATCCAGTGTGAGATTCACTGACATGCTGTTGTGTCCATAAGCCCCTTTCACTAAGTGAAGGTTGATCTTCTGTCCTCTGAGGAGCGGGATTAGCAAACAAGTGCAGGCTATGCAGTTGAAGGATTAGGGGAGAATTTGTGACCAAATGCAAGCCAAAGCTGCTTTGACAGGGGTGACTGCTTGCCCTTTTTCAGAGAGCGACCTGGTTTATCAGTGAAACGGCCCCTGCATTATGGAGAATAAACCCCCTCATCATACCGCTCCATCCATCCTGCATCCTCCAAGCATCCCAAACCCCTACGATTGACTTGTTGGTTTTGTTTTTCCCAATCTGGTCCTTGGGCATCCGTGTTTTTGCTCCTTCCTAGCTCCAAGTAGGTAGGAAAAATGTGGGCTGTTTAGCAGGGAGGTAAAAATGCAGGCTGTGGGGGTCCCCGAGGACCCAGTAGGGAAAACCTTATCCAGAGGTATGATTTTTGCTTCGGATGTGAGAGGTCCTGGGTTCTAAGCCCCAACGAGCTGGTGTGTCTGCAGTCCCCTTCAGGATTACTAAAGTATTTGTCTCTACCCTTCTGCTTTGTACCATTGCTAGTTTACTTACTCAGGTATTACTCCGTGCGAGCTGAAACACAACAATAAAAATGCATGCTAGCATTGTCAAAAGCTTAAGACGATCTCACTTTCCCTCTCAGCCCACAGCCTGAACATTTAACACCACGACAGACAAGACCAACAAAGTCCTTGTGAGAATCCTAAATTAACCCAATCTCATTACAAATTGGTCCCTGACCTTGACTGAAGTGCTGTCCAGACCCACAGCAGCCCCAGTCAAATCAAATGAAGCTACGAACTCATGCCAAACTGTAAATAAACCCGCCGACTGCAGCTGCCTGCAGACTCCATGCGCACATTAGCAGAACAAAAACCCCTTTGGTCGTGTTTTTTTCAATCTCACACCTTGTCCTTGGGTAGGTGCCCCTGGCATTTGGCAAAAGCGGAGGTGTGGTCCAGAATGTTCCCTTTGTTCAGTCACCATAACAACAGCCGTGCTCCTGGGAAGCTTGAGGACCTGAATAAAAGACAGGATGTTCTTGAGGATTTTGGTAGCCAGGGGTTGACAATGACTTGACGGCACCCAATGATTATTAAAATAGTGATTAATTGTTCCAGCTGTTATTTTCATTTTAATCATCACTACAGTGGAGGTTCAAGACCATTTCAAGTGGGGGGCCAGACTGGGACCAGTTGTTCTGTTGGCAGAGATTAGATGCATTTGACCTTTATGTTCTCCATTTATTACTTATACTAGATTGCCAGCTTTAATTAGCAAAATACTATTTTTAAAACCAAAAATTTATTTATGCAATGCTTTGCAATCACATTTTACAGTTTTTACACACATGTAACTCTGATTTCTTGTTTAGACTGTCTTCCTTCCACAATTTTTTCCATAGTTAACTTCTCTTTTAACCAACTGAAGCAACTCGAGCACCCGGTGCAGTCGTGTTAAGGGTCTGTCAAGAAAATGTGTTTATGTATGTGTTTCGTCTGTTCCAAGCGCAAAACATTTTAGCGCACATAAACAATGTAAATAATAATAATAATAATAATAATATAGACCCTCTGTACTAAATTTCCTACAGGAACTTCAGGCACATAGTAACAAAGATCACATCTCTCCCCCAAACAGGGTAGTTTGGACAATATCAGCATTATCATCATTTGCTTCCCTGGCGCCCCCAAGGTGTCACCAGAGGCACTGCAACGGGAAGCTGCCCTTGAACAGTTTATTGAGAGCAAAGTAGCAGGTAGAGACAAACTGCACTGGATGAATGGTGAAGATAATTATTATACAAGTTATCATTTGATACTATTGTGTGTGACAGTAGGTTTAGTGTGAAGCCATGTACATTTAGAACATTTGGTTTCCACATAAGGATACATTGCTCTGGTTCCGCAGACATCTACCAAGAGCTAAGATCAGAAGACCAGGACCCTGACCTCCTAAAGGTGATGAAGCACCTGACCTCGGAGAACATACCCGGACTACCACCAGGTGGCGGCATAACCAGCAAGTGAGAGAACACAGGGAGATTGGGGAGGGGGAGTATATAAGGTTTATAAGATTCATGTTCCACTTGAATGGATGTTCCATTCAATTGAGTAGAGACAGAAAATTAGAATACTAGAGGTGGCAGTGATTAAATGTCAAGCACTGTGCTTATTAACAGCATAACGGGATGCTTCTTGCCTACACGGCTACCCGTTATCTTGCTTGATTTCTTGATTCGTTTTTGCAGGCGAGACTGCATCATAGTCTCCTACCAGAAACAGGTGCTAAAATACAAGAAATTCACGGTAAGGGAACAGAAGTGAAAGTTACTGCAAACTATTTTCTTAACTTTCTTGCAGGTTAATGATAAATAAACACGTTACGATGATTATTTGTAGGAGTTAAAAATCTCGTATGTGGATGTTTACCAGAGATGCACTGCTTCAGAATTGAAAACTCATATTTGTAATTATTTGTAATTGAAAAATTGTAATTCTAAAATTGTGCCAGTAAAGTAATTAAATAAAGGCTCCACTCAGAGGATCCATTTAATCCTAGAGTGCCAACCACTGACCCAACATGTCATTCCAGGACATCAGCGGTCCTGAAGACTCGAGCTAGATGCGGTTCCTGTGGAAACAATATCATCAGCCCTGCATCTCCCTAGCAACAGCTCTGACTTTGCTAAAAAGAGGGACCCTAAGTCTCAGAGGATGACCCACCGTCAGCTACAAAGACAGATTTTCTGTATGCTACCTACTGAACAAAGGGTAGCCCTACCAGAGGGGAACGTCCAAAATGGATGTGCGATATATTAAGTGTTTGTTGTCCCATCTGAGTACTACAGGTGCTCCTGGACTCTGAGTCTGTAAAGCTCGAGCAGTAAGCAAAAAACCTTCTCCACACATAAATTTCTCTTAACGTGTCTAAAGAGGTAAATGCAAGCACAGCGATAACAACATCGGTAGAATTTTGCAAACTTTTTCACAAAAACTATGTGTATCTGTTTTTTTTTTTTTCATAGCTTCAGACCCACAATGCTTTACCAGGGAGCCATCTAGCTGCAACATGTTATAAAATAAATCCAGAACTAACACAACACCTTGGCAACTTAAATAGTAATGACAATACTTCAATGACAATAATTTACTCCTTAGTATAATGTGAAATGCAAAAATGAAATAGAAGCTTACATCCGATATATAGCCTACTGACGAAGGCAAGTCAGATGCACGATCTTCTCTGAAGTCAAAGCGAACTTAGTTGGTCCTTTTCTCGGCATGATCGAATTTTCTTTCACACTCCTGTACTATATATTACATGTATTAGGTGGGGTGTGCAGTAATAAAATTACTGTATAAGTATTCATTGCAAGAAATATAAAGAAAATAAAGAAAGAAAATAAACCACTGAAATACGTTTGTCGGATTCTGTCACTTCATTCATTCAACATTAATTAGTTTGTTTGGCCATCATACATGAATACCATACCGCATACTGCAGGTTTAACGTCAGCGTGCCGCCGATGCCCCATTCTGGTTCTGGCTTATTGCCCGGAACCGCGATCAGGCAGGACGAAGCTGGGCAGAATGTCTTAGCGGAGTGTGGCGGCCGCTGACACGCCCGTGCTAACTGTCATGTTTAATATAAAAGCCAAATGCAAGCCCACGCTAATCACAAAAGAGAAAGACAAGGGCAGGACCAGAGAGCGCAAAACAAGAGGGAAAATCAGAAGAAAGGCAAGATTCTGCAGGAAATCAGGTACTGAGTAATTACTGTAAAGTTTATAAATAAGTGACTCTAATTTATGTCCTGTTTTGTACTATTGTTTTTGTATCTCTAGGAATTAAATGAATAAAATGTCACGGAATAAAATCAATATTGCACTGTGGTAGAGTGATCAGAAATTTTAATTGAATGAAAAGATAATGGACAGTTGCGTTCTGTACTTTGCTAGTGGATAAATGCGCGTACACTTTTTTATTTTGCGTTTAGATATATACCTCGTTCGCTTTGTTCTTTACTATGTTATGTAACGAGTCGTTTTTTCATTCATATGAATGAAGTTCATTTAATAAAAATCAAAATACTGATCATGTAGTATATGGATAATACGTTCCGTAATAAGAAGCACAATATCATACGGCAACAAAGTCTGTAAAAAGTTAAAATGTATTTACAAGTTTCAATTTATGGCTAAATGCTTATTAAAAATCAAATATTGAAAACTGAAATAGACCTGCAGGCAATTCACTGTTGTGTTTCTAATTGAAACAGGTATTAATAACAATCAATCAAATTATGAATGATAATTATTAATTATGATTAATTAATACCCCTCGTGGAGTATTCGTTTTTAACACGCTTTTACTGCCTTTGGCTCGTTTCTTCCCAGCTTCAGTCAGAGAAAATGTCACCGGGGGCAGAAGGTGACCTCAGCTCTGTCAGCATGGCAACCAGAAGAGCCGCAGGTTCGACCATGTGCGGTCCGGGGGGGTCTGAGACGGTCCCCCTTCTAATATCAGGCATCGCGTCGAATTCCCGGCTTCGCTTGGCACCCATGAATAAAAAGGAGCTGCTGTTGGTGGTCGGGAGCCCTGGATGGAGGAAGCTGCACGCCCTTCTCGGGTCGCTCTTCTGGGTCGGCTGGTTGACAACGTTAGGCGTGGCCATTGTCGTCATTGCACAGAGTCCCAACCCTGTGGCGCCACGTCTACGCTGGTGGCAGAGGGCGCCCTTCTGCCGGCTACAGGCAGCCCTGTTCTTGGACTCTGGGCATACGGGAGCGAGAGCGATTAACGGTGAGTAACTAGCACTGTGCGTCGGTCGGGATGGGGGAATGAGCACAGCACACACCATAAGCCAGACGGCAAACATGACTGGCTCTTTTTTCCTGCTTTACCCTAGTGTCACTGGCGTGCCTCAAACCCCATTCAAAAAAACTCAGACGTCTAAGAAAGTGACAATAATTGATACCTATCAGCAGAGGCACATTAACGCGGTCAGAGGCACATGTTGAGCCCCCCGCTAATTTGGTGAAGGCAGATTGGAGGCTGTTGGAGATCTTGAGCCACATAAAAACATTATATTTGGCGCCCCAACCCAGACCAATCGAATTAAGCTCCAAATCTTTTAGGGCTCCTCCGGGACCCCTAACTCCACCCCCACTTTACAGCACTCCTGGGTGATGGAAAAATTTGTTGACCTGGGGAGGGGGGAGGGGTGGCGATGGTAAAAGCGAGCCCCCTTTATGAGACCCATTTTAGCAGAGGCCTATCTGGCAAAAGGACAGAAAGTTCTACGGTGGAAAGGAATTACTTTAATTCACTGAACAATAGCAGAGAGGTAAGAGAGTTCAGGGTGAACTCTGTACTGGCATTGCTCCAGGTTGCTCTTTCGAGACCAACTGCAAAATCCAGGAAGTAACACAGCAGATATAGGCAGTGTTACGTAAGGAGAGGCCACTCATCACTGGCATATTAATGGACACTGTACATCAAGACAATTACATCACTTCACCAACTAATAAACTGCTTCACAGATTTAGAAGAACCATTATGACATTCAAGTCTGTGGCTACACAATATGCCAGTGAAATGTGGTCCAGAAGACTAAAATGAATCCTCCCCATGTTTCTTTGCAAACGGCCTTTCCTTACTATAAAACACATCTGATGTAATTTATCTGGATGTGGGAAAGTAGGTTACGCCGAGCGTGTCTGAGGAAGCCTAGGGTAGATTTCTAGGAAATGTGCTATTTGAAACTCCAGGAAACACTTCAGCTGGCACAGAAGTGGGGATTTCCTTGCCTGGTCACAGTTTTGTTCTCACACCATCTCAGACCACATAATCTCACAGAATTCATTTGAAAACATCAAAGATCCCCCTCTCCTGGACTATTCCATTCCATAATGACATGCACTCGTGCCATGTTACCATGATGACTTAAACCCCCTGGTTACTCTCCTTGTTGTGAGGTCTTGTGTCGTTTTTTCCGTCCGAGTGTTCATTTTTGTATCTCTGGTGTTTGACCTCTTGAATTATTTGTCATTTTCTCCTTTTGCGATCATCCCTCATTTTCAGTTTGCACCTGATCTAACTGTGGCCCAGGCTTACTTGGGTGATGCTTGGGTGTTTCTTTCAACTTGGATGTTCAGTAGCTGTTGACAGGTCTACAGGAACCATGGACTGGAATGATTATGTTCCACATTTCACATACTATGTTCTTGGTCACCAATAAAATGAACTGCAGTGACACTAAAGGCAATAATCAAATAATATA
>JAODKE010000038.1:9859674-9873702 GCA_026779605.1 Mormyrus hasselquistii
CATTGAAGCAACTGCCATGTGATTGGTTGATTAGATAATTGCATTAATGAGAAATTGAACAGGTGTTCCTAATAATCATTTAGGTGAGTGTATAAGCTCCAGCCTGCAGAGACCCTCACGCAGCGCATGATCCAACCTGCGGGTGGCATGTGGTTAGTTGTCCTGTTAGAGTGACACAGCTAATGTGGTGACCCCAGTGCACGTCTAATCGGAAACAATAGCCAGAGGTATCAAGGATCCCGTAAAGGCCTGTCGATAAAAACAATAATTTGATAAAACAGATTAGCAGCCATGAGTCTGCAGAGAATAAAAGCAGGCATCCACATTTCATGGCCCAGAATCCTAAGAGTTTCCTGGAACAGAGCAGTTTCATATAGGTTTGTAATACAGCAGGCACCCCCAAGGCTAAGCATCTGAGCAAGGGTCCCTCCTCCGATGAAACAGATGCTACACAGCCACCCACAGAGACACTCTCAGCTGGGCAGTCTGTATCTGTGAAGACTGAGACCACCTGGTCAGCACAGAGCTTCAGCGGTACAGTAATGCTGAGGAAGCTTGTCAGACAGGCCTTGAATGACGGAAGAGGAGAGACTGCAGCTTGTGAAGTCCACTTAAGGAGTGAATTTGGCTGTGGGGGAGATGCTAGTCCTCAGGGGTTTAAATCTGCAGTCAGTCATTGGGTTTGTTTTGAAAAGACACGTTTGCATTTGTTTGGGAGAGGTTCTCTCGCTCTTATTTTTTTTTAAATAGTATTTCAGGTTTATTTATTAAGAGCTCACTGTGTTAGTGCTGAGGTCACAGCCTAGGAAATCAGTCCCTGCCAGTCAATGACATGTCAATGACATTAACAGGTTTGCGAAAAAAACTAACAACGTAAAATGATGCTAATTCTTTCCCCTTATGATGCTTTGAAAGAAATGCCCTTTGTGATCGAACTGCCAAAAAAAAATATATATATATTATTTTATGGTGACAGCAAGCCTTCTGTTCCATGTCAGCTTTATAGAAGCCGTTCGATCTTATTTTGGTAGTCACCCTCCTTCTCTTTCTTGTAAATGTTGTTTAATTGAATATTTTCAGTACCTCTTCTGGGTGTTACTATATTAGTCAGAATCTAAAAGGCTCCATCTGGGCGGATTACTCTCCTTTATCCTCTTACCTTAATATCCCCCATCCATTTCTTGTCCTTACTTCTGGCTGTTGAAGAGTCACTCTACACTCCACCGGGGACGGGAAATAAGGGCAGCTCACCTGAGGCGGTGTCGGTCCGCCCAGTCGGTCTCAGCGGGACTTTATCGGATTTTACTGCAGGGATCGCCGCTTACCAGCCGTGGCACGGAGGTCCCGCTGTTCTGAAAGCCGCTTCCTGAAATCAGCCCTCGTTTTATGACATCTGTAACTTTGACAGGTCCGTCAGTGATGGGTCTGCTCAGTACTAAGAGAGCTCTGCTCATCACACTGCTGCTGTTCATCTCCGCGATCCAAGTTTATTATTGTTCAAAAAGGCAGAATATTAGGAAATCAGGTAAGTGGCTCCGATTTCATGTTTTTAAGTATTAAAGTAGTTAAATGAACAAGAAGCGCGAGGCTTTGGATGTGTATAGAAGCCTATTGTCAGTAGTAGAATAGAATGAAAGTAGTAATACAAAGAAATACAACAGTAGTAATACGAAAAAAGCCTTTGGAAACAGGGTCCTAATTTGGCCAACGAAATCTTCAAATCAATGCATATAGCCATACGCGTATGTGTATAGGAGTCTCCTCACTTTCAGTAAACTTTGGCATGTGTTGCTGAAGGTTGCGGAAATGGGTCAGCGGGAGCGTAAGATGAAAGCGGAATCCCGATCTGCCGACTTGTGAACAGCATCGGGTCTTTCCTCGGTCGCCTTAGGCTGGTACTGCCTATTCGATATACTTGCACACAAACAGAGTAATTTATCAAAGTTTTTTAATAAAAAAAAAACAGAAATAAACGGACCCAGATCATGGTTAGAATAACGTCGTTTGATACTCCGTGTGCGCTTCCCTACGCTCTTGCTCTTTTTAATATATACAGGCACGCTTCAGTTGACAATAATTGGTGAGAATAATTTTCACTACCCCTAGCGTCTCGAGACTTCCCACAGCCAGGCTTCTTGACCTTAGAAAATAATTAAGAAGCGTCTTCCATTACAATTCCCTTTGGTCTGAATCAATAATATAAACAGTGAAATGATCTTTTAGTTCATTTTTCACCTTAGAAAGGCCGTTTCATTTGGAGAGCAACATGGTATCTCATCAAAAGAAATTAAACTGAATCTCAGGCCATCGTATTGGGACTTTGCTGTTGTAAATAAAATTCACCCAAATTACGTCTGGTCTCCTTAGAGAAGCACTCCATCTAATGAAGCATTCTAGGAGCCTCCTGCAGATGTTCAGCCCAGATGTTCAACACCAGCCAGAACAGCTGCTTGCTTATTATCCATAATGATGTTGACATGTCTGGCAGATGCATGGCATATGTCTAATGTTATGTGCATAATTTGTACAGAATGAAGACTAAAGAATATGAAAAAGATATGGCAGATTGCACAGTATCGGTTCAACCTGGTTTTTATAACCTATAAGCTTTATAGCCTATCAGTGGACAGTGTCATGCTAACACATTCTGGAAAAATAAGTCATAGTTCACCGTTTAAGGAATTCGCATGAATGCGGTGCTCGGCCAGGAGGGTGGGGGATGAAGGTTGGATGCGCCTGGGATGCTGATCGGGGCTCGGATACCTTTGGAGGACATCATCGCTCAGGAGGGTATCACCTGAAATACGCAGGAAGGCTCCATATGACATGATGTCCAGCTTAGGATCAACATCTGGCCACATCAAAAACAAAATTCAGCGGAAATGTTCACAGTCATGTGGTCCCCAGGAAGCGAAAATAAACACCCGAAGCACAACGGATGCACACGTGCACCCTGATCTGAGCCCGTCTGGCACTCCAAACTGCCCATTACCGCTTACGCTCTCCATGTGCTGTAGTGCTAGCTGACTGTAAGGCTTTTCACGAACAACTGAGTTCCTGTGCCGTAGCTGTTTACTTGTGACCTCAAAGGACCTCCCGGATGAATTCTCTGGAGCAGTGCATTTCCTCACCATGACAAGGGATGAGGCAAGGTGATCAAAGATGACTGGATATGCCAGGTGGAGTTAGAGCGCATAGCGTGTGTTTGGGTTGGGGCGGGGGTCACTGTTGGCTTGCTTAGACCTTTGCTCCACATGTATGGCGACCTTGCAGTGATCTCGTTCACCGTGTTTGGATGTTACTGGTCTTTGCTGTCATTTACGAAATGCCTCACCGTGGTTCCTATGTAGCGCTGGAGCTCTTCTGCAGCTGGACAGTGCATAGCTTGCCTGGAGTGTGACATGCCTTGTCCCCTCGTTTTGCTTCACAGAACGCCTCTCTCCACCCTTAGACGTCCAGCTGAAGGTGCTGAACTGCACAGCCTTCCGGGTCCAGTGGAAAATGGCCCAGAAACACACCAGCACCGTCGCTGGGTACAAGGTAACCAAAACCCAGACTCTGCATTTTACTTTTTACATGATGAAGTGAATTAGAAACAGGACTGTCACCTGTTGGGCATTTGCTGTAAACGCAGATCCAGAAGGGTGCATCTGATTTAGAACAGAATACTTTTATTACTCTGGAGGAAATGGCTTGTTATTACAGACTATATAGCGCACAAGAATAGACACAGTACCATATACAATATTTTCATTATAAAAATGAATAAGAGATGCCAATAAAAAAAGTGGGTGAATATTTAAATGAATACAGTACTGTGGTCAGTAATGTTCCTAGATGACCCCAGGAGCTACGGTGGCCTTGTAGGAAACTTACATATCATTATTATTATTACTACTTAATAGGCTTTGCTAAGCATGTAAATTAATGCGGGCTTGTTTTTTACATATTAAGACACATTAATACCAACTAGTTTTAAGAATAGTGGAATGTTACACTTCTTTTCGTCCTCTGTCTGTGGCGCCCCCTGGATGGATGGCGCCCCCTGGATGGATGGCGCCCTGAGCATTTGCCCATATTGATGATGCCATGGGCCGGCCCTGTCTGCGGTGAAAAACGTTTGCATTTTGCTGATAATAAATTGCACGAAAAAAGATAAATGAATATATGGCTATTGATAGAAATAGGTCGTGTTGTACATGTGCTCTGAACGATATAAAAGCTTTGGATTGTGTTATAATTTCTGGGGGGAGAAAATGGGGAAGGCACACGTTGTTTTTTGTCTTTTTGTTTGCGGGTCAGTGATTTGAACCGGCCGATATTTTTTTTTCCGGGAGTTGGGGGGCATTAATGAAGCAGTGGTCCAATAGGAGTACTGATGTACTGATTTAGTCTAACTGACCTGGCAGTAGCGGCCTGGCTTTGGTGGTTGATTATTCATTGTCAGTAGGACAGCAGCATTGCCTCGTCACTCATAACTGAGCTGCCCTGAGAGGTGCCTGTGTAGAAACGGTCGTGCTGTTAGGGGTCATGAACAGGTGGAGCTCGTGCCAGTCGTTGCTTTTACTGGTGAAAAGAGCGATGAAACTCTTTTAATCATCCAGATGACATCTTTCAACAGTAATTTTGTTTCTGATCATTTTCCATCGGGCAAGAGCTCCCAAGACAAGAGTTTTTGGAAAAAACTGGCATGCGGGCTGAAGTGGCCTGTTGCATCATCATTCCGCTCAGCCAACAAAGGGGTTATGATAAGCAGAGAGTCTCTCTGATTGAATTTGGCTCTGGGAGGAGCAGAATAGTTCATTTAAAACTTTGCTTGGACTGTAATTGTGTTCATTAAGGGAGCACATTAACGTCCAGGCTGCTCCTGAGCTCCACATCAGGAGGACATCGCCCCCGGCTTCCCACAAGGCCCTTTGTGACTAATGTCAACAAATGCAAATGCAAATGCAAAAGAATGGAAAGTGCTTGAGGATCTAGGTTAAAGGCCAGCTCTCTAGACCAGTGTTTCTCAACTTTTTTGCTCCCTCTGTGCTTGTCTGTTGTCTCCCAAGGACCGGATTGAAAAACAGTGCTCTAGACTTAATTACAAAGGCTCAGCATGGATGCCCTGATGAGCTGAATCACATTATTTACCTTCCTTCTGTACCCGAGGGGAGGTTTAGGTTAATGGTTAGCGGTGTGCTGTCTATACCAGCCTCACTGGGTTGTTGGTTTCAGACCAGGGTGTAGATTTGGGTATAGACAATAGGGACATGTCTCTCCCAATATTGTCGATGTACAGTGTGTGGTGGGGGGGGGGGGGGGGGGGTTTGGGGCTGTTTTGGTCCCTACTAATATTGAAACCAAACCTATGCCCTTGGCACTAGGGGAGATTAAGACTACCGTGAAGAGAATGAAAATAATTTGATGCATCCATGTTGTTTTTTGTTAAGCTACATAAATTCCACATAAATTGTAAGTTTTTGAACCTCACCATTTTAACACCATACAGAGTTCAGGAGTGAGGCAGTTGATGTGAGAGAAGCACCCATGTAAACAGAAAAGCTTCTGTTATTTTATTATAGATTGTTGTCAGTGCTCTTTGTTGACTCAACTGTGTAGCACGAGATCTGAGGGAGTGGAACGAGTGAAGCCAGAATAATAAGGATTTCCCTTTGTTAAAAGCTTCTGATGAAATGGCCGCAGTTGACTAAGCAAATCTGTTTTTTATCCAATCGGGATGCAAATCCGCTCCACACAGGCCAACCAGTTCTCTGGTTTCCCTCTTTTTTCTTGGTCATGCTTGGGATAGTGCCACATAGTTGTATTTTTGAAACTGTATTTTTGACTGTGTTGTGTTACGATCCAGCTGAAGGCAGCAACAAAAGAGAAGGGCATGTTTAACACAGAAAACTTGAGGATTTATTAAAGAAACCTAACAGCGGCAAAACTAAAAACATAGTCAATGACCATAAGTAATGCCAAACAATTTGGATGAGTGAGGAATGAGGTGCTGTGCTATGTAAAAAAAAAACACCCAACCAACCAATTCCCACTGAGGAGTACAGCTGTCTGTTCGCCCCACCCCCCCACCCCCCCAGTCCAGGTCTGACAGAGTTTTAAGATGATGACCCAGGTGAGGTAGACTTCAGGACAAGCTGGGAGATGCAATTGGATTGTCACGCGTCATATGTTTGTGTCTCAGTATGCCACGGTTAAATGTCTTATGTAAGAATGTACATTCTGTTTATTACTGTTTTTTGTACTATGACCAACAAAGTTTCATGTACTGTGACATGTGCATCATATATATAATGTGTGTGTGTGTGTGCTGTGGCTTGTAACCGCTACTGAGAAGGTCTTATTCAGAAGTGCGTCACAGGTCACAGGTCAGAAGTCTTAGGAAACGTTGTGGTTTTCATAGACATCCTGCTACTGTTTCCGCCTAAATGCGTATGGGAGCTTAGAAGGAAAATCTGGGTTTCATGATGAATGTTAAGGTCATGACCAAACCGATAACTGTCCATAATGGGTGGTTGTATGTTTCTGTCCTTCGACTGGCATCACCAGCAAGTTATACCCCTGCCTTGTGCCCTGTCCTTCCTGGCATAGGCTCCAGACTCACCACGATTTGTTATACTATAGCTGACCTTATTACTGCAAGAACTTTTACAGTTCACATGTCTATAAGACAGTCAGAATTAGTGCTGCATCTTTGAAATTGAAGAAATAAGGGATTACTCCCACCACTGCAGGAAATGTGTGAGAAATTGCAATACGGGGCACATCACATACGGGACGGTTGGGAACTCTAATTGGAATACACATCTGTTACCGGGACAGAACAGCTGTGGAGCATGACTCTGTGCGCCGACTCACGGCTAACCCGCCAGCCAGCATGCCTTGAGTCAGAGACGGCCTCTGGGGAGTGAGTGGGAGGATTGAACGAGGTCTTCGTCAGTCAGGCGGCAGATGCTCTCGCCTTCGCTCGTTTCCCAAAGTGTGTCACAGGCAGGAGATGTGTGCTCACTTCACTTTTATGTGTGGTTGCTGTACGGGAGCAGTTTTTTTAAATGATGAGGTGGTTTGAGGCTGATGCATGGAAGTTAACCGTTAAAATTGTTTCCGGGCACCTAAGTTTGTCAAATGCAGAAAGAGACGATTAAAATTTATTAGGCTGACTCAACATTCCAAAAACTTTGTTCAATCTAAATTTATAAAATTATATATATAATTCTAATTTTAAACTGTTCATATTTTTATAGACATTTGTTTATTATTTTTGCCTTGTTTTGACTATGTCATCATGCTGTATTTCAGTATAGCTGTAAGAATACAAGTTACAGTGACATCAAATATTTGTAACAATCTAAAAAAACTGCAGCCCCAAATTGTATTTTTAATAATAATAACAAGCTGAAGCCAGCTGCGGAATTTTAAATGTGATTTTTGCTTCTGAAGCTGAGAGCAATAAATTGTCTCTGAATGATTCACTGGCTACATGCACAAAGATCCTTTAAACACAGTAACCCCTCTGCATTTAAAATGCCATTTAATGCTTTTAAAACGTGAAAATCTGTTTGTAATTGACAAAGCTGTGTGAAATTGTGAAGCCTCATAGTGGATAAGCTTTTATGAGAGATGCAGGGATGGATAGGTGATGGATGGATGTGTGTAGAATACATGTCTACATATTCACATTGCTTTAATGGAATCTGATATTTGTGATGTGCTTATATTTTTACTTACAGGAATCGTCAGTAGAAAATTATCATTATTTGTGATAATGATTAATGATGAGAGAGATACTCACCAGTTGCAGAGGGTGCCAGCTAGTCAGATGGTAAAGAGAGTCCGGATGAGAAACACAAGTGGGTCAGGTTAGGAATGGGGGGGGGGGATTTATTTTCAGTAAATGGGAACACAGAAGCATGTGTACTGTAGGTACTAGTGGTTGCAAGTCTGTCATTGTTATGGTGCGAGTTTCTGTAAATGCTTCCCACGCGGATGAGTCTTGCAGTCATGCCTGTTTTAGGTCCCAGCATGCATCCTATAGCTTGCTAGTTGGCCCCGCCGCTTCCCAAACTTCAAGTGAGTGTATGTCACATCTCTTAAAGGTGCAGGGTCCTCCTCTCATCTGAGCTGGAGTGCACACAACGGATGTGTTGGTTTTGTGCTCCAGCAGCTGATCCTCTGTTACCTTTAACCCTCCCGTACTTATTTGAGGTCCTCCTCTGTCATTACTCCCATTGAGAAACTCAATGCTTTGAAACAGAGTGATCAGTCACACCTTTACGTTTTTTGCATAGGATTAATGTTAGAATGTTAGCTGAGGGGGAGGTTGATGATTTCCAGTGCCGCCGTTGCCCTGATACTGTCCCGGAGCCTGTCAGTGAGTGAACGGATGGACTTCATTATATGTGGCTATGTGTGGAAAGTTATGAAATGTGTTATATTCGTGGTTTTATTTATTTATTTATTTATTTATTTATTTTAGCATTTGTCTATTTGCAGGAGGGGTTGGGAGAGGGGGGGCTATTGAAGAGTGTGATTAATGGGTGCCGAAACGAAAAAGACGATGTTCTCTGCCTTGGCTCATTTGTGGCGCAGATTTGTGGTGAGTGTGACCTCATTCTCCATATCCGTGTGACGTTTGCAAAAGGCTGCAGTAAGGAGCCATCGCTGTCATCACCACGCATCGCAGCTTAGCGACGGTGAGCTGTCGAAGATGTCCAGCTCATCACAAGACGTGTGTCAGTAAACGCTCTGCTTCCTTCCTAGGTGTGCAACACTTTCGGAACAATGAGAGATGCATGGATGGATAGATGATGGATGGATGTGTGTACTTAAGAAGTAACTTAAGAAGTGATTTTTTTACGGAGTAAAGAGAATCCGGGTAACTCCCATCTCTCTTACTCCTAAAGTTCTGGTTCCTGTTTGCAGAAGTGTCCCAATCTCGGTCGTGAACCTTATCTGCTGTTCAGTTATATTTTGCAGATGATTTTGACCAAAGCAACAAATGTGAGGATCAGCCATCATCCCTGAATAAATTGGGGTTAAGGGTGTTGTTCAAGGGCTCAACAGTGATATCTTTTCTGACCATGGGTTTTGAGCCTGCAACCTTCCAGATATGGGCATAGATTCTTAACCCACCTGCTGAAATCCAGAAAAAAAAGCTCAGCTGTCCTTGAGAGGCACTCAGCTGCTGCTCGACAAACATGAAGTTCCTACCTGAGCACCCATGATATTTTCATAAGTACACAAAATCACCTCTCCCATATTTGTTTGAGCAGAAACCTTAACTGCTATTAATAAATCAACGGGGCAAAAGCAAGCAAATTCAGTGGAGCCTTTTTTTGTTAAGTTTATTTGATAACTGATCCAGTTAAGCCAGTCAGGCTAGCCTAGCAGTTGTGTTCATCCGCTTGGCGCTGTACCCTGGCAGCGATATGTCATTAAGTATGCCATGCAGGAGAACGAAGCAAGTTAAATACCACAATATGAGGTGCAATTTTTTAGTGTAACCATATAGTTTACCTGATTTGAGGCCAAAGATATTCAGTCACGGTCTTCCCACAGTGTTATTTTATTTTTATTTTATTAAAGCTTTGCAGTTTAGCCCAAATACAACAGGATGTCAAACCACAGTATCAACCTACAAAGGCAAAACTATGCTAACACGGAGAGTGAGAAAATTACCGTAATTTTCTTCAAAATCGAGCTGAGCTAAGATATTTTGTCACGAGATAAAACAGCCCGAGAGAATGATTTTGGTCAAAACTCAGTTTTGTTAATACATGCAGTTTTGTTTTTGCAGAACAGAGTAACATGCAACTATTGGTCACATGTCAGGGGGAGCGGACACCGTGTGGTTTTCGGGGGCGAGCCTGTTTACTGGTCTGCGCTCGCTGGAGTCTCGGAAAGTTCCTGACAGTTGCCGTGCATGTCACGACACACGCTGAGCTAATGTCAACAAATCCATCTTTAATGATACACAGGCGCTGTGCGGAAAGAGACACTGCCCCTCTTTCAGCGGCACGCGCAAATGTGACCTGCCAGGGACAGAAACGCCCGATTGGTCACATTTGCTCATTTATCTGATGCTCTGGACTTAGCATAAAGGGAATACTTGCAATTTTGGCGCTTCCCCTGGAATCTGGATCCATGGCATTTGTGTCATTAGCACCATGCTCTTTTTGTTGAGCTACAGGAGGAACAGTAGCTACATAGGTGGGAAAAATCAGAGCCTCATGGACCAAATGGTGAAGGGGCAAAGGCACTGAAGCTGTGCCAGTCGCTGGTTCGAGCCCAAGCCTTGGCGGAATAGTTACATGTAAGTGATCTCATGAGCATGGCCTCAGCTTTGGCGGATGCTGCACGCTGGCTGACCCTGTGGAGCTGTGGAGAGAAAGATGGGGTTGGGGGTGAAGAAGAAGAGTTCTAACATGCTTGTGTAAATAAAAGGAGTTATTTTTAAAAAAATAATCATGTTTTTAGTCATACTTGCGTCAGGTGGTTGTGTTGAATGGCCTAGTGCAGGAGTGGGTAATCCTGATACTGCAGTATTGATATCCAGCTGGTTTTCTGTCCTATCTGATCTCTGATCAACCACTACTGATCTCAGGTAGATAGTAACTCCATCAGGTAGGACGGAGAACCTGCACTGGATCAGGGTTGCTCACCCCTGGCCTATGGCTGCTATTAGCCATATTCTTTTTCTTGGCCTTCTCTTGCTCAACATGGAAACGGTTTATGTCAGCCGACCCTGAGTCATTCTGGGTTCCCACAAATTTATAGGGCTCCAGATGTCCACACTGCTGTAGATTTTAGAGCTACTCATGTCTACACATGTGACTTTGTTAGTATTTTCACTTTCAGTTTGTCTTTCTCCTATTTTTGGTGTCAAGCTGCATTCATTTTTCATCAATGAGTTTTCAACAGTCTCTGCACTGTTCACTGATTGTTTTAAATGTCCATGTCTATTTCAGCTGTTTATGTTTTTTTTTTGGAGTCCAATCTGTTTTTTATTTGGTGTAATAGCTACTTTTGACGTGTTTACTTAGTAAAAAAAAAAAAACAACATTATTTGTACACTTGTCCACACTTCTGCATAAATGAAAACATTCTTTTCTTCTGAGGCTGTATTGTGGTCAGTGTCTCTGTTGTATTATCGCAAAGTGATAATCGAAGTAGGATTTCTTCACACAGCAATGGAAATAGACGTCAGTTTGGATACGAAAGTGCAGATCAAATTTATTAAATAAAATGCTTTAATAATAAGTTTTCCATTGCTTAGGTTCGGTTGGAATGCATTTGTGCAGAGAGGAACAGCATCCAATCCAGACACAAGTTCCAAAGGGGGAAGTGCAGTAATACAGTTATGGTTAATAATAAACATGCAAGGAATGGTTAAGAAAAATAATGATAACTTCTCCATCTGAGCAAACTTGGAATGTTGAGTATCGTAACAGAGCCCACAGCTTCGTCTGAACTGCTGTGAGCAGGAGGAAGTTAGTGAGTGTTTGAAGGGGTGGCTTGTGGTCCAGTGGCTTAGGATGTTGGTTTGGGATCAGAAGGTCATATCTGGTACATAAATAAAGTGTAAGTGAGTTTTAGGCATTTGGCTGGTTGTAGATTTTTACTTTCTGGACCTGAAATGTCCACCTCTGTAAATTATTTTTATTTCGCACTACAACACATGTAAATCACTAAATTACTATTCAATTTAAACTTAGGGGAAGCTGTATATACTGTATTGTAAATTTTACGACTATTTTGTTGTCATGCAACTGTGTGTCACATGACTATTTTTGCCCAATTATATTTGAGTAAAAGCTAGGCTAATTTCATTAGCTCAAGGCGGATAATAAGTCCCCAGATACATTCAAGTCAGCAGTGTGAGAACATATTGGTCATCCAGTACAGTATAATATTTTATTTATTTTTTTAATTTAGTTTTGTTTACATACATTTTGGTTGGTTTACGTCACATTAAATTAACCTGACATCCTCTTTAGTGTTCTTCGTTATAGTGTTTCAAATCGTCTTTGATTAATAAGGCCCATAAACTTTTCCCGATTTTTTCTTATTCAGGTCAGGTTTAGGTTACTTTATTTGTACCCGCAGGTGGATTTGGTTTGCAGTGAATAGTCCTCATCCATAGACACACATGTCACACTAGACACTTGTCACAGGTGATTCATAGACAATACAAGACAATAACTATAAAATTATAACACAATACATACAGTTGAAATACAATACCATAAGACAAATAATACAAAAATAAAATAAATAAATAAAATTAAATAAAATATTGTTTTATTGTAACTGAAACTTCACCCCCCCCCCATGAAAAAAAATTAACAAAGTATGAACCGAACCGTGGTTCAAAGATTGACACCGATTTGTGTTTAATGTCATCTTCTGCTTTCTCCTCTCACAGAGTTTCTATTTGCTATCTTACAGCTGCGTCTGCTGAAGGGGCCTTGTCCAATTTCATATTCGGGTCTTTGAAATAAAGTCTGGTTAAGCCAGAATCCAGAGCTTTAGTCCCATCAGTGTCACGAACCTCTGCACCACAAGCAGTCAATCTGCTGATGTAATGCTCCTCTTTATCTGCTGAGTCACCGCATAGCCTTTTCTGTGTATATTCTGGTTCTTACAGCCAGCAGATGATAACAGGGTTGAAAATGGTGAGAAAAATTACAAGGGAAGCTGAAGAAAAGGGTCAAAAATGAGGAAGGAGGAAAAACAGCGTTCCTGGAAATTGTAAAGTAGAGGATGTGTACTATTAGGCACCCCGACCGAGTCACTAATAGAACAAATGCCTATGATGCATCTAGTTTCTACATTCCTTTAATCTCTCCATTATGGAATTTAAGAGTCAGCCCTGGGTTAATGATGTAATTTATGTGAAAAAGTAAGAGCCATTAATCAACATCTGCTCATGTGAGGCATTGTTAGAACTTCCCTAATGAGTGCAACAAAAAAAAATCCATTTGCCCACATGAGTCTGCTTATAAGAACATGTGTTAAATACGGTGAAATGTCTTTCAGGTGAGATTAAAATCTGGCCAACCTTGCTGTTACTTTCAGTTGAAAAAAAACAACAATAGAGGGTATCCTGTGTACCAGACTTTAGTTTGGCGTGGTTTAAGTAAATCGATTAGTTCAACGATCTCCATCTCAAACAGCCCTACAATCTCCCTCCTGTGGCTCCTGCAGTGTTGAGTAACTAGATGATTCAATACAGAACCTTTTTAAGGGAATTTTATTTGGGTTAGCTGTAATACATTCTGAAGACTGTGGGAGAGATCCAGTTGTTACCGCAATCGTTCAGGGGCCTTTTTCCTAGCAGGCCTGGTCAAATGTAGCCATATTCAAGCAGATGATCAGTTTACGTTTTCAGTTTTTCCTCTACAACAGAGGTGGGGGACCTGCTCCATGGAGAGCCACTGTGGGTGTAGGTTTTTGGGATAACCTCTCAATCAGCCAATAACAGTGGGTCCCCAGGACTTAAGTTGAGAACCCCTGCCTTTTCATTGGCTGACTGAGAGTTCATTTCAAAAACCTGCACCCAGAGTGACTGCATCCCTGCTCTATGACATTAACATAGTTGTACTGTCCCTCTGACTTTAAGGTCCAAAATGAAAGAGGGTCCTATACTTACCATCCGAAAGCAATGCTGGAATTCTTACAAAACTATGCTGCATTTTTAGAAAGTAGTATCTTTAGGTTTCTTGTCATATTAGAAGTAGCAAAGGTGGGCATAACGGCTGTGTGGAGACTCCTGCAAGAGCAGGATGCTTGACTGGGGGGGATGGGCGATATGGCCCAAACTTAATATCACGATATTTCCCCCCCGGCATGTTCCTGGTGAGCACTTTTATCTCACCCCATTGCTGACAGTTCAAATTCCCAGGTATTTCACCACTATATGGGACAGAAGTTCCAATCTCTGCGAGCCTTTAAGAACATAAGAAATATACAAACGAGAGGAGGCCATTCGGCCCATCAAGCTCGCTTGGGGAGAACTTAACTAAT
>JAODKE010000038.1:9873802-9889521 GCA_026779605.1 Mormyrus hasselquistii
TGCAAATTTCACTAGTTTACTGTATATATTGGTGTCTATATCATTTATGTAAATTAGGAACAATATTGGTCCTAAAAGCGGTGTACAATGGCTGGATCGATGCACCATTGTTACTTTCACAGTGAATTAACCTTGGATCACTTTCAAATATTTAATAGTTTCAAATCAATATTTATCGCTTATGCTTAGTATTCACATTACATCAAGGAATGTATTCAAGATTCTTTTGCTTTGAAATAATCTTTCATTATAGAATTGTGCATTAACTATACTATAATGGACGCCCTGGTGAATTAACCCATGTTCTGCTGTAGAAGAATATAAGAAAGTGAGATTAAGTCATCATGCAGCTGGCCCAGAAATATCCAGACCTGAGGACACAGCTGTGTTTCTGTAAAAGTGGATTCACCCCCCCACCCCCCCCCCCCCCCCCCACACACGCATAGGCCTATTATGGACCATGCATTGACTCCTGTCCTGGTTCCTGGCCCTTGTCATTGTCTGGGGGGTCTAAACCACCCTCACCCCCCTCTAGAGGTTCCCACCGCTGTCAGCTGAGCGTCTCCATTCACAGCCCACCAGCAGACGTGATGAATCATCTCAGTTTTGCAATGCCTTGGGGGGGTGGGGACAGAGAGGTTGGACAGGAGGTGGAGAAGGGAAGCCAACAAGTCAAGAAGTGAAACTCTGAGGTGTGAAAAAGAGGAGACTAACGTGGAATAGAAACAGGAAGAGGAGGAACGGAGCCGATGTCACAACCGCTTTTGCTAATCTGCGTTTTGGAGAAGTCGATGCAGAATGATGAACAGTCAGGATGGTGGACCTTGATAAGAGGGGTCGTGCATTAGCATTAAGAACCATTAAAGTTCCTCCTGGAATCTGGCAGCCCACCTGTGTCCTGAACAGCTCACCCCCATGAGCAAAGCTCTAGGAATACTATAACCGCATGTATCGATTTTTGAAGTCTTTGTTCCTTTTAGAACAAAACGCTTCCACTGTTACACAGTCATCTGTCATAATTTTTGGTCATAAGATACCAGGATGTACAAATTTAGAAGTTTTGCTTACAGTGATTTTTAATAATAAACAAATGAATGATTCATTGGTCAGTTGTGGAGCAGAGGCATGTTAGATTTAATCTCTTGCTGACTGAGTGTGTTAGTTTTGGCTGCCTTTGCAGCAGAAGGGGGGGGGGAGTAATCGTTAATGAGCGTGTGCTGAAAGAGGATCTGGGGACATTCCTGCAGGACCCTCAGTAATGGCCCTTGGTAACTCTCCATTACGGCACTGGTTTCCTGGGGCTGGAGTCATCACCATCCCCCTGTGGCTCTTTAATACCTCCGGGCTGTCAGAGCCCCAGGCAAGAAGAGAGTGAGCACACCGTTTCCTGACCCAGGGGTTTGAGATGTGACTCATTCTTGCCAAGTCACGTATGCTTATATACTATGCTTGGCATCTAATGTCTATTGATCACAGAATAGAGATGCTCTTTCTTCTGATCACAGTCCTAACCTGGTGAGTCTTCCACAATCATGTACCTGTCAACTGTAGAAACGTCCTTTTCAATTGTCATTGTAACATTTAGGCTTGGCTTATTTATTTTGGCACGTAGGGTACGCCGCTTTGAGCCTGTCATATTTCACAACCATCATCCTGGATATCCGTAGCCGCGTCCGTTTCCCATGCAATCCGTTCAGTTCACCTGCAGGATCTTTCAGCTCCAAAATGCAGCAAATTATTTCCTATGGCGCGAAGAGAAGTCTGACTTTAAAGTGCGGAATTATACGCAGATCTATCAATCAATAAATATTTGTATCAGGCCCACAGCCGTGCCTTTTTTCAGAGGCGACAGGGATGCTGTTTAGGAAAATTGTTCTGACACACGGAGGCTGGAGGTGTTTGTGGGGAGTTTGCTTTGACGACGTGCAACTCAGAGATGAAAACCTGTTTGTCCGACAATAAATCTCACAAGACAGCATGACACCAGCTGAAAAGGAGCCCAGCTCTGAGAAGGAGCGAGCTTGGTGTTCAGTTCCGCCATCTTAGGACAATGCTGTAAAAACCAGCTAATAGAAACACTTTTCCCTCGATGCAGAGCTGTGATTGAAATTCCCAACCTTTCGGCTTAGCAGTGACCTGTGACCAGCACAGGGAACCATAACTTCACTCTGAATTACAAATTCAGATTCAGATTACTTTATTTGTCCCCAAGGGGAAGCTTTTTGTGTTGCTGTAGCCATTTACATAAATCACAGAAACATACAGACACGAGATGGGCATAAGGGAAGGCGTAACACCAAATTACAAATGACAAAAATATGTACAGTATGTACAAATACTGTAAATGTACAAATACACAAAAATACCTTTTGTATACAAATTAAATTGTAAATGTGCATTGTCCGTTGTGTATTACCTCAGAGGAGGAAAGTTGTCTTCCACCACAAAGGTACTGGTAATTTCCATGGCCAGGAATGACCTCCAGTAACAATCTTTACTGCAGCGGAACTGAAGGAATCTCTAACTGAAAACACTCTGTTGTCTGGCCAGTAGGTTGTGGAGAGGGTGTGTAGTATTGTCCAAATTCTTGAACGTTACAAAATAATTTGAGGTGAGAGTGCCCCCAACGAGGAATCGGTTCAAATTTGGTATCGCCCCCAAATCAGTCAGCTAAGTCTAAGAGCCGAACCTGAAGGCAGACAGCCTTCAGTCATATTATTCATTCATCGCCTGTGCCCCTGTTCTCACACAGACCCGGACAGACATCTCGCCCAGTGACCTAGCAGTTAAAACCCTTATACACATGCACCAAGACACACCAGCTGCTAAATGTGGTCTGTGTATGTATAGGCATGCAGTGAATATGCAGTGACAAATTCTCATAGGATCCCAACCAGTGCCTTTTAAAACCCCTTCAGCGTGGCATTATAAGCATGCTCTCTCTATCTGATAGGGGTGGTGTGACGGCTCACTGAGTACTTCTGTTGCCTCATAACTCCAGTCTGCCCCCAGCTCTGTGTGTAGGCAGTAAGAACATGCTTTGTGCTCCCTGGTTCATTCCCATGGTGCAAAACATGCATCTCCAAATTGCACATAGTGTGTTATGAGTATGAGTATGCACTGCAATCGACTTACAGACCATTCTGGATGGCTGTACTGGATAATCAAATGGAAGATGGATAGATAGAAGATGGATGGATAATCATATCACATCCAGGCTGTCACATGCTCCAGTTTTCTCTTCCCTATTCCATCTGCACTGTGCTTTTGTTCTTTGGCATTTTTATTGCTGAACTCCTGAACATAATGAAATGATATGCAAGGAGGTGGAGTATCTGTCAAGCAGGGTCGGAACTTCAAATAAAACACAGAGCTGTCTGTCCTACTGTTATGGGATAAACATTAACCAGTGTAAAGTGT
This sequence comes from Mormyrus hasselquistii, assembly GCA_026779605.1. Classification (NCBI taxonomy): domain Eukaryota; kingdom Metazoa; phylum Chordata; class Actinopteri; order Osteoglossiformes; family Mormyridae; genus Mormyrus; species Mormyrus hasselquistii. Next base: position 9,877,223 of record JAODKE010000038.1, read on the forward strand.
GAGTTCTGCAAAGGTATACAACTGCTAGTCAGAACAGCCTATAAAAAGTTGAGAAATGAGAAATTAAGACTGAATTGCTACAGCAGCCTTTGATAACCTTGATTTAAGAGGGGAGTTTTCTGGTGAGAGTAGGGTGGTTGTCAAAACAAAATTGCACGTACGGCTTGCATTTAAGATCATTACTTAATATTCATGGATATTACACAAGCATTAAACCCCCTACTTCAAAGATTCACTTTCAAACTGAGTCTCTAATCATGTGCACATCAAACAAAATTGAAGAATATGTTAAAATATGTGTGAGAAATTAAAACCAAGCAGGTTTGCTGAAATAATTTAATTAGGCCCAGTGAAACAGGAAGATCAACCCCAAGCTGACCTTGCCAAAAGACAGCAATATAGCAATCATTTGCTGCCATGTTGGTCACATGATCCTGCTGGATTTGGAACGATTCAAAATTCCATCTGGCTGAGATCTTCGAAAAGTGTGGAACAGACGTTTGTTTTAATTGCTTTGGAGGATGATGTACTAATTTTCAGCAAGTGAAAGCCTTCAGTGAACTGAGACAGCTTGCTTTAAATCCAAAAAAGCACAAAATAAAAAACAACACAGTAAAAGATTATTTCCTAGGGAAAGCCGCTTTCACAGGCTTGATGGCTGATGTGGTTGAACGAGGCTGACTTTTACCAGATTAAGATAAAAAACGGCGACATAAGCGGCAGAGCATTCACAGATTAATGCCCGTCCTGATGTCTGACTGATATGGCACTTACTGTTTGTGATGCATTTTTCTGTATGAATGTGTGTGCAATCTGCTTTTGCTGGTGGGGGAGGCAGCATATGTGTGATGTTAATTAGTAAATAGAAATCTATCCATCTTCCAACCACTTATCCAGTATTGGGGGGTGGGTCTGAAGCCTTTTACACGTTTGAAAGTCTGGGTGTGGATGTCAGTGTGATCATTTTTGGGGATTTCTGGACATGTCTTCTGCTGTAATACTGGGAGGATGTGGGTGTTTCAGGTTGTTCTTTTGTTCATTTATTTTTTTGTTAGCTTTTAGCTGCTATATTTTTTTCCACCCTATCGTACTGTTGCTGCCTTATTCTTTTTTACATGCAAACATGTTGCACTATTGATATAAACCCTTGTATCCAGCCGTGCTGTTTTTCCTCTATCCTATGTTTTGCATTTTAAGCTAAGGTGACCAGATAGGAGACTTTGAGCTTAGGACAGGCTAAACTACTATTTCTGTGTGCTGATTGGTGAGTATCCTATAATGATGCAGCTGGATGAGTCTATCAATCAAGGAAACAAACCAATCAGAACAAAAGAAGAACTGAACAATTCAGCGAAGCACAGGAGCCTTTCAGTTTTAAAGTAGCTTGTAAAACCTGAAGTAGCTCATAGTTTCCTCCCTGACATGGATTATCTGGTTACCCTACTAAAGCACTGTGAACAGCCCCACTGTATACCTGTATATGACGATAAAGCCCACCTGGAACGGTCTGGCTCGGATGGGTTTAGGATTTGTTTTTGGTTCAGTCTTCTCAAATGGTTCCATATGTGTTAAAACTACCTACTTGCATCTTACTGTCTCTAAGTCCTTTATTCTGTTCACTGTCAGGATAGAGATTGTTCACTTGTACACTGTACATCTTTTAAAACTGTATGAGTCTATATTTCCGTTTCTACACTTCACAGAAATGAAAACGAGCGGGTGCTTAGAACAGGAAAACAAAGTGGCTAGTACATTAGTGTCACGGTATTTCTGAAACCAAACCTGCGTTCTTGCAGTTCAGACATTGAAAATTGCTCTCAGGAGTGTTTCAGTCTGTAACCTGAAGCACACTTCCTGCCTCTGGGCTAATTACTCTTTGTAAATGTTGATTAGCAGTGATGTAGAGGTTTTCTTTTCCATTTTGTAATGGAGGCTAATGCACCAAAACAGCAAAATTCAGAAGTGAGGTGAAAATGCCTCGAGCACCGCACGGAAAACGTCCTGGCCGTTCCGCGTCTGCTTCCCCAGCTCCATCCATTGGTTACTACATTACTTTTCAGAGCAGTCCATAGCAACATGTAAACATTTACACACGCTATAATAACATTCAACCAACAAAGATAATTCATTAAGGGACCATTTGGATAAAACACAAGAATGAGTTTGTGCATATAGTCCTAGAGATGAGAGCCTTGTACCAGCTGGCCAACAACCTAGAACTTACAGGCCAATTACCATTTCATAAATCTTGGTCTTTCTTTTTTTTATTTATTCCTTGTTTGTCTTTGGGCCTTAATTAAATGGTCGCTATGTTCATTTCCCATGTGAAAGTTCTAGATGGGTTAAAGGTTTGTCATGGTTCCACTCCTGTACTTAAAGCCTCGTTTGGTCTAGGTTTATCCATCACATTTTTGCTAATGGGTTCTCCCCGTAACTCTTCCACAGATCTGCGGCTTCATCAGTGCCGTGTCTCCAGGCGGCAACGACCAGCAGAACCTGACGGCGTTCCGCTTCTCCGCCTTCAACCCCATCGTGGACCCCTGGGTCTTCATCATTTGCCGCAAGGCTGTGTTCCGTCAACTGCGCTCACTGCTGCGCTGCCGTGTCCCGCGAGGGGCACTCAAGAACACTGCCCACAACACCCTCAATAGCCCTGCACAGGTCAGGCCGCTGCAGCCTTCTGGCACGCTCCCACTGCAGACTTTTTCCAGCATGCCCATGTGAACCCAGACTGGCTAATTGGACCCAGACCAGGAGGGGACAGGCCACGGGCTGCTGTGGATCAGCAAAGTGAAACTGAAGCAGCTCACCCAAGATTCAGAGGAAAGCCAGCATGGAGGCTGCCTGTCAGTCCAGGCACATGTCGTGGAGCTGAAAGCCTAGATTTCAAGATGTGAGGGATCGCGGCCCATCCCACTGAAGATATGGGACTGAGAAACGTGGCTGGGGTGGGATCAGAGATGAGAAAGCTAGCTGAGCAATGGGGTGGCCAATCACAAATAAAAACAAGTCAGAATCCAATGTCTATATGGGATGGTGTGTTGCAACTTTGGCTGAGGAGAAGTGGTACACTGCATTTTTACTGACTGAGGAGAAGTGACTCACCTGGCTTGTAGTGTTACCCTTTTACACTTTTTAGCCATAAGGGGCCAGTCACAGAAGCGGTATCAAACTGCACAAGGACCAAATGTGAGCCCACCGGGCAGAGGGGTGCCTGATGTTTCCATACATCCATAAAGCACTGTTTGGATGTCACTAGCAGAGAAAAACACAATGGCAAACTACTGTAACAGCCTTGCTTTACAATGGAAGCAGGGAATGGAACGTCAGGCACATCAGGTAGCTCCCTCACTGTCTGCCCCATCTGTGTCAGTATCTAGAAAACAATGACACCTGAACAGAGCTTCCCAAGTTTGGTGAGCTGTATTTTTTGGAGACGGCCTGAGATGAGCAGGCTGTGTATTGAATGTCATGCAGTTTTACTGAGAACCCAAGTTGTGTTTCACACACCCCTTTCTATAGCTAACCTGAAATTATAACATAATAAAGAATTGTTGTATTACTCTGGCTATATATTTTTAATGACAGAACCCTGAAATCCTCACTTCATAGCCTATAAACAGGTTACTTAAATAAGCTATAAAGTAACCTTTATTAACAGATTGCACAGTATTTCGGTTCCTCCAGTTTAAAAGACAGGCCAAGCAACCAAAACAATAATTGTCACAGAAATACAGATTGAGCCATTTTCTGAATTTCTGTTGTATTCTCGAGGATTGTACTCCCTTAGTCATTCTTAACTGGGGAGCTGCCTATTGTCATAACATTGTCATAACGTTTGGACGTGAGTATGAAGGGGAGACATGGGCACAGCCTGAGGAAGGCTTTAACTCTGTTCTGTCCCATGACCCTTGGCATTCCAGACACACTCAGCAGACCTGGGTGGCCCTACAGATGACATAGGCAGCTGCCTAGTATTCCATCTTCTGAGGGAGCACTGAAGTGAAGCTTGCCTCAGGCACCCGGCACTGTTCCTCAGTTAACTTAATCGCGCTACCTATACTTCAACAAGGGATTGTTCATCTTCGTCTCATGAGTTAGTGTGAAACAGAATACTTCAGAACACCGCAAAATGTCATATTTCATAGCATTATGTCAGTCTTCTGGCTTATTTAGATTTTTAAATAGTAGTATTTTAAGTGGAAAGCCCTGTTTAATACTAAACTGAAATCTTAACAAGTTAATTTCCCAACTCAGTATCTGTATGACAAGCCTGCTGTTAAAGGAAAAGCTTTAATCTCACATGAATAGAACTTGAGGAATTTGTGAGAAACAGATACTATGCCGGTACTATGTTGTGAACATAAATAATGCACAGTGACCGTCTCCAGAGAAATAACAATTGAGTTTGAAGAATAATTAGAGAATTATTTAGCTTAGCTGATGACAAAACTTGTTGCTAAAGATGTTAGAAGATCATTTGTGGTCCCCTGGATAATATATTCCTCCAGTCTGTGTCATCATGGTTACTCCGTTTGTTCAAGAATGTAAACATTTCATTCCCTATAAATCTAAGTGTAATCTCTCATTCTTTATTTTACATGGCAGAAGATACGCAGCTGAAATCACTTGACAGAGTTGTCAGTGTCCGTTTTGTTGTTATTGCAGAATAGAGTGTGAAGGTGGTATAACATTGTGCTTGACTAGTACAAGCCTGTTTGTATTTTGATACATTTCAAGTACCATGATTCTGTGTTCTGCTCAATTTTTATGGACAAAAAACATGAACTGGGATCTACCTTTCAAATGCCTCAGTGTGAAGTCCATATTTCGTGGAGGATTTTGGCTTCTCCTGCTCTGCCTAGCTCTTCTGTGATGAAGGTGGCCTGTGGGACCATTGGCTCTGTGTTGGGGAGGATGCTCTGAACTGCGCCAGAAACAGGAACCTACCCTTTGCACAACCGACTAATGCATGAGAGAGAGAGAGAGAGAGTGAGAAAGAGAGTATGGCGTTCCCTTAGAAGTTACCATTCGCTAACCTAATGAAATGTGATCATTTGCTTACAAACTTTCATTGTCTTCCTAGAGTTGTTTGATGAGTAGAATGGGACCAGTTTCCTCCTGCTGTTAATTGTTGTTTTTAAACTGCCCGTAATGTGAGATGACGTGTGTTCTCTGAGAGGCTCCAAACTCAATGTAACCCTGTGTTAGGTAAGTGATTTTGGAAGCTAAGTGCATCCTGTTTTAGGCAAGTTCATAGGTATACTGCTTCAGTGTTGGGCAAATAAAGGTAGACTTTAAGCCCCACTGTCCGAGTTTCCTCCCTGACACTGCAGGGTACCTGTGTCTGATCAAAAGCCACAACATTGCTTATGCATGGATGTCTCTGTGTGTATATTTGTTACCATGCCCAGCCATTGTAATCTCCTCATGGGCTCGTGTCTGTGACAGTGATTACAGGTGATTGCTATCTCAACTAATGGTTTCATACAGGATTGTGAATAATAATGGATTTCCACAGTATCGGCATGAATTTTATCGAATGTCTATACAGGTGTAAAATGTTAATAAATAATTTGAAAAGTATGGGTGGAGTGTCTATTTATACACATTGAGACATGTTAATTTCTGCCTGCCTGGACCAAGCAGTGTGAAGGACTTTGTTGAGATATGAGATAAGGTGATATGACGTATGGTACTAGTCAATAGTCTGGAAACACCCACTGAAAATCATTTGCTTTTCAGCAAGATAAGAAGGCTAAGCAGACTTTGAGGTTATGTAGCAAGTATTATCTTGTGAACAAGGACAGAGATGGAGTGCTGTGATGGATGACGTGGCCCCCACAATTCCCCAACCGAAACCCTACAGAGTTGGTTAGGGATGAGTTGGCTCAAAAAGGTAACAAGGTAGCCAACTTGTGGCCAGAGCTTGTGGAGACTCCTTCAGGATTGTTGGAGAAGCATTCCAGGTGGCTAAATCTGGGAGCTGGTTGAAAGAATGCCAATGTCTGCAATATTGTCATCAAAGCAAAAAAGACTTTTTAGTCTAAAATTTGAGGAAGTATTGAGATGTTGATCAAGTCTCTTGGTCATTGTAATATTTGATATGTATTACTTCACTGAAAACAGAGACTAATGCATTAAAAGCAGGCAAGTCCAGACTATCGACTGACACTGTATGTAAATATATGATGCAAAACATTTACAAACACATATAACCTCAGTGAAGCCTTTGAACATATAATGTACTGCCATGTGAGCAAAGGAAGGCCAGTTTTCTGTGTCACATGATCACATTTTAGTAAATCCCATGTTAATGTGGGTGTGTGAGCAGTCAAAGTGTCAAAAGACAGTGCGCAGTGGGGAGGGGGCGGTGATGGATTACAAAATGGGCAAGGAAGAACTGATACATCAACCATTACTGGGGAAGCTCTGTTATTGGTGAACACCACTATGAATCATGGGATACATCTGCAGCACAGGCAGCAGCATAATACGACCACTGCCGTCATCCAGAGAAAATCATGAGCTCATCACTTTCAGTCATAAAATGAACATGCATCCTGTTTCAAGGTCAACGGAAGGTTAAACTAGCAAATAAAAGTAAAAAAAAAAATATTGCATCCTAGAACAGGCTGGTCTTCTAGCATTCAGTCACTCCTGTTAAATCCAGCTCTCTCATTTCCAGTTTGCTTCTTAAACCCACATGGGATGTGAAGCCTTTCACCTTCTCTCACTTCTTTCTGGGCAGGGCTGGTGTTGCTGTAGAAAGAGGCTGCTAGGGGGAACGCTGAAGTGTAACACTGCATTGATGTTGAAAGAGATAAACTGGAGAAAAAGTCACTCTACTGTGAAAACAGGAAGAGAGTTTTCTGATGACACTGTCTGATATCTGATGGCAATCTGGAATTGAGGCCCGGTCATACTCGAGCAGCTAGCAGCTTTATCTGTTAAACTATATATTACCAAAACTATTTCTTTATTGTGGTGCCACTTCTGTAGATAATAGGTAGAGATTTAATTTACAAGGCATAGACTGGAAACTCGCAACAGATTCAGAGACAAATTGATCGCACTTATCTTTATTGGGCATGAGATGATTTTGTGAAGGTCACCTGCACCTCTACAGGAAAGAGGAAATGGTGGCAGAATGGGGGGGCACTGGCAGCCTCAGGAACAAATCAATTTGTGGCCCAACTTTCCAGGGAAACCATCTGAGGCAATCAGGAAGGCTCTGGCCGGCAAATATTGACAAGATTATGGGCTTTTTTTCAAATCCGGTGAGATGCCCGAGATGCCCATCTCCCCAACATTTCAGCGCTTTGTTAGTGCGGTCCTTGTCAGGTATGGGGAGCGTCCTCGCCCATGGGAAAGGGTCTCATGCCACGTCTGCATGCACTGCGCAGACTGTGTGGCCAGGCTGGGCTATGTATTCGGCCATTAATAAGGGAGAAGGTCCAAGTCTCTCAAGTATCCATAAAAATGAAGTAAATAAAGATTAGCAGGGCATGCATTTCCTTGCATTGTCCTTAGTGACCAGATAATCCAAGAAGGAATTGTTTCTCTTTAATCAGTATTTGTTTATTTGTGCATTTATTGCGACATAAGTGCAACATAAGGAGGTGATTTTGAGCAAGTGGAACTTGTGTGTTTACTCCTGCAGTCTGAAAGCATGCAGTTCGCTGAATCCGTGTCTCTTGCCTTGTGCCCTGTCCTGTCTGAGAGAAGCTCCATGCTTAGTGCAGCCTAATAATGGATAAGTGGCCCTGGAAGATAGATTGATGCCTGTATTCACTGGGACAAACTGGTCATAAGACTGCAGGAATATTGACCAAATTATGATCTTACGAAAGATAGCGTTTGTACCCTTAAAGCTAAAAAACCATCATGGTACATGATACTTCCTCTTATGTCATCTACAAACCTCACTGCTAATTTAAAAGCAAAACATAGTTAAATTAAAGGCAAGGATAGTTGTTTCAGTTCAGTGATTAATAAATCAATTGCTTATTCTTTAGGTAGGCTACATCTCTCAGGGAGGTGCAGTTAAGCCATATCCTAATGCATCATATGTGAAAAAGAAAGAAAACAGGCTACAAACAAAACAACAAAACATGTGAGAGTGAATGATTCTGCACTGTCTCCATATCAAAACACATTCACTACAGTACATATCATGAGACTGTATCTGATCATTTTGGCAATGCTACTCCAAATGACAATCTTCACTTTCTCGTCACTGAAGTGTTTGGAAAAGGTCAGAGACCCTCATTTATTCTGGAGTGGCAGAAACCTGTGCGTCTTTCCTAAGAAGTTATTTAAGTGTCCGTGGGCGGGCTAGAGTCTGCAGGGACCCAGAATATATCTGTAGGCAAGCAAGGGACCTGCGTTATGTTAAACGTGACTGCCAGGATTAAAACAGTCTTTCTTCTTGATCGACTGTTTATGTGATTGTCAAAGCTGCATCTTTGCCTCACGGGTACCAGGGATGACGTCAGGAGTCGTTTCACTGTTGCTTTTGCTGTAACGCTATGTTGGTTTCCCAGAAGTTAACGACTCTTTGTGTACAGTTCTTTCCAGTCATTTGCAGCATTGCTTCCTTTCTCTCTGTCTCTTTCTCAATTAAATGTCATTATAAATTATAAATATGGAACAGTCTTTGTTCTGCTTTGTTTCCTCCACACAGCACCATCAAACCCATAGCTGAATTTGTTTTGTCCTTGATTACGATTTCACCTCTCACAACAAAAGCGAGCCTCGCCAAACCACGCGTCCAAGCCTCTCTGAGGCAGGGCTCGCGTTCTGCTAGCATCGCTCTGCTCTGTAAACCGCATGCACCTCCACAGACACCCGCATGTAGCGTGGGCGTCACCAAACACAACCTTGTCATGTTCTAGGTCAACATGAAAGATGAAAAACAGGCACACCAGGGACGACCCTGTGGGCTTGCTTACAGGATCCTATAGGTACCCCGAAGGAGGTTTGAGAAGGGAACACTGAGTAAATATCTGCCAGAGGCAAAGGTTAAGGATGTGGAACGGGGACGTGGCCTTCTGGGAGTAGTTCTTTGTCATCAGATTTGGACATTTTGGTATGCTGGACTAGGGCTGAGATTTCAAATGTTGATTGGGGCCCCTAAACAGAAGCACCCACACCAACAGACAAATATATCCAGACAAAATACACATACTGATATTCCAAGGGAGCGGGAAGTACCAGGAGTACAACTGTATCAAATCAGAACCATTTTAGCCCCATTTAATGCCTAGTTGTGATAAACTGAGACAGTGATTAGAAGCCTACATGGCACGGGGGGAGGGGGCTATGCTGTATTTTCCATTGCAAATCCACACATCTAGGTTCAAACATGGGCCGGGAGCAAACAGAACATGCAGTGATTCATTTTGCGTATGGCTGGTTCGTGACTCGCTAAGACGCTGTAACATTTTCATGTAAGCATTCACTTCGCTTACTACATTTCTGCCCACAAGCAACTAAATTGCACTCCACTTTGTCTCTCTAAGTGCCTATAGGCCACATTTTCTTAATGGAATCAATGAGGGTATCCCTGGTTGTAGTTAAGGATATGCATCTTTTCAGATTATTGGCTATATCTGGGGCAAATGAAGGATCGGGCAAGCTGGGAAACACCTTATATAGCAGCATGTATCTAGTGGACAAAATAGGAATCTGTTTAGGAAAGACAAAAAAGGTCACAGTTTCAAAAAGAAAGTCACCAAGTATTTTGGTTGGAGATACAACTCCCTCTAGTGTTGATATTTAAATCTACACCAACGTCTTGTACGACCGGCTGCATACTAAAAACCCCATTCAAACCGTATTTTATATTTTTTTTACGATGAAAAAGCATTTATTTATCTGATAGATGAATGAATTTGGGAAAAACATATTTATTTTTGATAATTAACACACCTAACAGAAAGGGGTTGCGCGAGGTTTTGCAAACCTCAGGAAGTTACAGACAGCATTTCATTTTAAATAAAAAAATCATGCATTTGATCACGCCGTAGATGGAGCTGCTGCGCTCTCATTTTCGCGACCTGGGGCAGGTGGACATGGCGGTCGGTGGGAGCAGTTTACACAGCTCAATTGGTACGTGCAAACTGATTCATGACAGCTTCAACAAACACACAGCATCCGCCAGGTGGGAGAAAGGAAGCCAAAAGGCCACGGCACAACCTCAAACAAATTTGTTCTTGAAATTGATGCGTTCACTGCTGGTCACCGATAACATGGTAGCAGGAGTGGAACCAACTGGGCTACTTCAGTACAGTAAAATTCAATAAAAAAAATCTAGTCCGACGTGATTTTTTTTCTACTAGCAAGCAGACTAGGGTCCAATTTTCTGTACTCGATCTTAGTCTAAATTGGTCGCGTTGGCCAAGTGGAGATCTGATAAACCTCTCGACACGCCCACTACTCCAGGCTATATCGACCTATACTTGTTTACGTGGGCGTGCATAATTTCCAGCCCAGCGTGACAGTGCTTTGGTGAGACGAATATTTTAAAAACCGGTAAGGAAGATAAATGAATTGGCCATTAATTTGCGATAATACTTGCTATAGGACATAGTAGATATTCACTGTTAACCCTGATAAAATGAAAACCATAATATATAAATATTACTTTTTTTTCCCCAATAAGAAACTGTATACAGATGTGAAAGGGGCATATCTCTATGCAGACACAGGCTTATTCAGGTAAAGGTTTTCAAGCAATACATTAAGTAAACCACCCTATATGTGCCAGTATCTGGGGTTGTGTGTGGCTCTGCAGGTTACATTTAGATTCAAGAGATTTATTTGTCACATACAGTACAACATGCAGTGAAATGTATCTCTGTCACCCTTATTTGGCTGTGCAAAAATAGAAGAAAAAAAAGGTAAGTAGTAAAGTAGGAGTAAAAAAGAAATTACAATATAAAAAATACAATCTATGAAAACAAATATAATCTAAAATATACAATCTAAAATCTATAGTGTAATGGCAAGGATGTACAGACTAAAGTGAATGTGCAATATTTGTGCATTCCAGTACATTTATGTTTAATCAGCAAACACCCTAAGTGATGTTAAGACACTCTACCAATGATCAGAAGGTTGGTTGTTCAATTCCCATGTCTGGCAGTGATTTCATTATCATGCAAGTAATATCTTCATAATAGTGGTCCGTTCGTGATATAACTTTTTAGCTTAACTCAGAACCTACAGCATCTTGGAATACCATGCAAAAGGACAGCCATACACAAAATGCTGCGAGTATAGTTTTTATTTTATTGGAAAACATTGATATTTCACAGCTGATATTTTGGACGCAACTTTCACAAATTTGAACAGCAACAGTTCATAGTCAATTTCTACATTGTTCCTCTGCAGCCACAATCCATTCAGCTTTTTAACCCACAAGTTAAACGACTTAAAACCTTCCAGCAACACAGGAGCCGTCCCCCTATACTACATCATCATCTCTCCAAGCACAGCATGTCTCTCCGCCTTTGCAAGCTTAAAAGCTGACAAGCTCAAATGTGTAACATTCATTTGCCAGCTCTCTCATCCAAACCCCTTCCCAAAAAAAATAAATAAAAATAAAAAAAACAAAACCTCAACAGTACGGTTTAGTGGTACAGCAAAGCAGAGCATGGAACAAGTCCAGTATCGCTACGACGTGAGGGTCTGAAACCACGACGAGAGGAAGAGACAGTTGGTAGCAGCAGCAACAGCAGCAAAATTTGGTTTTTTCCCTCCTCAATCAGAACAGATTTGAAGTCATTGTACACAAAAGTGCAAATATTTATATAACTACTATGTTTTCTAAAAGTCTTCTTGCAAAAAAATAAATAAATAAAACTGAGGCTCAACATTATGGCACAATTCAAAACCAAGAAAACTAAACATAATTCACAGGCCATACTAATATTTAGATTAGGCAATGCTTAAAGTTTACGACACACTTAATATTGACTGTTACACACTTAAAAAGCATAACATTTACAGTTGTACTGATATTTATCTGTATGTTTAGATATTTACAGCAATGTGCTCTAAACTGAATGCGATGTTGTCGTTATCCACGTCTTTTTAAGTTTTACACCAACAACACACGAGCACACTGCTCTACCCAAGCGTGGCGCTGCATTGATGTTAGATGGTAGTGATAGCGCAACTAAACAGAACAGGTAAAAATTAAGTTAAACTTGCAGGTCGTCTCACTAGCCTGGCATGGCGGCCAGTGAGAGCTGAGGGTCTTAATCCCATTAGTGACGCTCCAGTTCCCTGCA
>JAODKE010000038.1:9896317-9914001 GCA_026779605.1 Mormyrus hasselquistii
GGGGGTATGTAACGGGGGGGGGACTGGGGGGGATGAAGATCATTCACGAACAACAAGCTGCAGTACAGTCGTATTTTTATGGTGCAATATGCAACGGCACCGTGCGCGCACGTCTGCGAAGATAAGTTAAACGAGTGCGGAACAATTTCTAGTCCTATGATGTGGGGGTGACGCTTGTTGCTCAAAGCATACTGCAGCCATCAAGGAAACAAGCCCTGTCAAGCAACACGTTTGGAAAAATTGCTTTGCCCGATCAAAACTTCAGCGACAACGTATATTTCCAAAAAGCAGTCGTGAAGTGCAACGTACAGCTGGCTATTTCAAAGGTGCAGGTTACAAACTCTGTAGTCCGACATCCATATCGATAGACAGCAAGGCAGTTGCTGGAGGCATGGTTTTGCCTATTTTTAACACCACTGACTAACGCTAGCTACGCCCCCTCCACGCTACCCCACATCCAACTTACCATGCAGGACTGATATTATATAAAAGTATCACCACATATGCAAGATACCTACGAGCTTTAAACATTAACACAGCTGCCTGAACGGATGCGTTTTATATGTACTGCAAGGCACGGGTAGTGAGCAGCGGTGCCATCGCCGGACTGGCGCCCCTCCTAAAAATCAGCATTCAATAAAATGCCCTGGTGTGTTGATATTTATCAATATGCAAAAAATAAGTCAGCAAATTATAATAAAACAATACATTATGAGCGCCCGAGATACCAAAATATGGGTTTCAGATTTAAGCCCGACGAGTCGATTCCGCTCCAACCAAGCTGGACCCTGCAAACGAGCTTCGAAAAACAGGGTGTCGACTCGATCCATTTCCCACCATGGTCCAAGTTACTAGTACGCAGGCCGATAAGGCGTGCAGGGGATTAATTCAATCCTCCAGTCACTCGCTCAGAAAATAGAAAAAAATCTAAATCAATCCGTGAAAAACGCTTCCCGTAACTACCGTTTCTGCAGTATAACTGCAGTTAAACACTGCTAGGCAATTAGTATTGTTAACTGCAAATATAATGAATGCAGTTTTTCCCTGCATCTTTTTTCCCTTGCAGCAATACGAAATCAGCTGTATTTATACAGTATCAACAGTGCAGTTGGTGAATAGCTTGGTGCAAAATCCTAGACACAGTTAACGATCAAGCAAAAAACACGACGTCGCCCATATATACTCACCATTCTGTTGCTTCTGAGTGTTTGTAAGCTTTGCGCGTAAAGCGAAGGAAATGCAATCTATTGCTGCCTTAGATGGGTACGAAGCATAAAACCCTGATGCGGACCGGCTCCTCTAAAGCTGCCGTACGTCGCGTCGTCCTCACCACCTGTGTAGTCTCATTTGTACTATATCCCTCCGCTCGATGACATCATTTACCCCACGCGAGTGAGTCCGTTCATAAACCGCAGCCCGAAAAGTGCGCCAGAACGCCACACTTTATTTACGCCCCGATCGACTTCGACAGCTCTTTTATTTAAATTGTCCCGACAGCAACCGCGCTGCTCAGCAATAACGAAACGCCGGGCTGCACTATTTGCAGACTGCGCAAACAGGCTGCTGGTAGCTGTACTGCGAGTTGTTCTAAAGCCCCCCCTACGCTAAAGCGGTATGGGGAGGCTGTCGGAACGCACGTGTGTGATGTATGTATCGGCAGACACACTGCGGAGCGGGACTGCGCACTAGCTGTAGATTAAGCGCTGGTGAAAGGAAAACGTTTTTTTTTTATACAGCTGTCGTTAAATGTGGCGAGCTGTTTAACGAAACACTGTAAGAAAAATAGCGTTAAGTTCCTGCAAGAAAAAAAGATAAACGAATTTAACCGTGGAAATGAAACGCCGCGTCTTATTGGTTCAGAATGTGTGGAAAAAGATAGGCCTGTGGTAATTGGTTACTTGTTACCTGCAATGCGTCAAATTGGGTTCAACCATTGCGGAAAAAACGGAAACTTAAACGGAAGAGATTATAGTCGTTGTATGGTATTAATATTTATTTTGTGTGCTGTTTTATATTGTTTTTCTGTTTTTACATGATGGGCTTGGTTAAAATTCAGATAAAACGAATGTAAGCGACATTTAACGAATGTCACTATAAAATGTAATACATTGTTGATTAATGACTAAATAACTAATAATAATATCAATAATATAAACTGTTAAAATTCCATTTCTAAAAAAGAGGATTACTCTGCGGGTGTGCTGACATGCTATACATTCTACATTGCAAGTGGGAAGCAAAAGTTGCTTACTCTTACATTTGCCAGTAAGGCCTTACACTGAATGTAAAAGTACATATTCGAATTACATTAAATTGTATGTTTTACAGACTCCATAATAAACACACAATCTCACGATGTTACAAGATAAGCACATACAGGTTTGAGCACATTTGGGCCAATGGGGTTGCATGGTGGTTAAGGTTGTGGGTGGGCAACCTGAAGGATCACAATTCAAATCTCAGAAGGGCTTTGCTACTGTACCCATGAAATAGGTATTTAACCTGAATTACACCAATAAGCCATGCAAATGTATAAATAGGTAACATTATAAGCTGTTTGCTGCTAAACAATGAAATATCATTAATTAAGGAGCCTGCTTCACTTCATTGTGTGCTATGAATTACCTCTCCATTCTATATCGTATATTAAGACTAAGTTAAGACTTCAGAGTTGGAATCACACTGTTAAACTTTCCGAATCTTGAAGTTTCGCATAATGTAAAGACACTGACTTTTATCGCTTAATTTTATGTTAAACACAATAATTTGCTATATTTTCTCAGAAAACAGTTCCTAATACGATTTCTTTTCTAAATTTTTATAGCAAGTGTTATGGTAGCTAGACGATGACAGTCCAAGTAAACTAAGAGTACACCTGCGTATGCAGAAATTTCCCTTAATTGCATTGTAAAATTTATACGACTGGTTTGTTTAACTCACACAAATTTTGTTGTGGCAAATTGTTAAAGGTGAGATAATCATAAAATAAACAATAAACGTTTATCATTTTACTGATCTATAACTGTGTTCTTCCTCATAACTGCTCTGATGTAATCTAGTCACTATAGTCTTTAACAATGAATATCACTTTTTAAAAAGGCAAAACATTGTATCTTGGTCTCTGATTACGGTTATTACTGAATCAGTGCCAGAAACAAACATTATACCTTATTCAGCATGATATATTGTTTACCTCCAGAATAACACATAAACATATTGGAGAGGTTGTGCTGCCTGAAAATGAAATAAACTTGAAATAATGATGATAAATATGGTGTTCTTTTATTTAAATAGGAATAAATGTAAAAGCAATACTGGGAAATTGTGATGTGAGGTGAATATCAGAATACTTTGCATTTACAATTACAATAACAATCTACCAATGAATGCCCAGTTACAAGTGTAAGGAGTAGGGAAGGGCAATTCAAATCCCGGTTCTCATTGCCAAGCCCTGCTGATTTTCCAGTCTTTTTTTCTTGTGAGTTCCTGTGAAGCCTCCAACCAATAAGAATCAGTATTTATTAAACTAATTACCAGGGAGAACTGAAAAGAAGGCCTGGATTTGGAATTGAGGGCCAGAGCTGAAGAGCTTCACAGTAGAGGGAAAAGCCACACAACATCTTCCAAAGAAAGTAAGAAACTAATAAGACAACTAATAAAATCAGCAGACAGTGTAACACTAAGATTGATTGGGGGACCATGGAGGCTTGTAGATGTTTTCCTGGAACATTTTTCAAAACTTTTAATTTCTACAGAAAGAGTTAAATCCACTACCTGGACAGACACTCTTATCTAAAGCAATAAACATTTTTTTTTTTGAGAAAGCAAGGTCAGACAGTCCCTAGAGCTATTGTGGGTTAGGGGTCTCACTCAAGGGTCCAACATGAAATCACCGTCAGCTGAGAGAGTTGAGTTGCCAATTGTCCAGTCTTAGGTGCAGCAGCCTAACCCACTGACCCCTCCCTGTCGGGGAATCAAACCCCAATGTCCTGAGTAACAGGTGGGATTACTAACCACTATACAAATTATTATTAAAATAGCAATATTAAAATAGCTATGCTATATATTGGGAATATCTTAGCACTAAAAACAACAGCAAGTCAATGATCACATCTCTGGGAAAAAAACAATTATACTGCAAAAAAAATGCCTTATTGTTGTGAAAGCAAAATAATTTGCATATAATCTAATTCTTTACGAGATGCACCTAGCTTTACAGTACCTACTGTGGGTAATTTACCAAAATTACAAATGCAGTCCAACAGTCAATGATAGTGGATAAATGATAAAATGTGCAATTACAGAACCACTGATGAATTGTTAGAGCCCCTAATCGCGCACAACATCCAGGGACGGATTACCGACCGGGCCAGCGGGGCCGCTGCCCAGGGGCCCTTGGGGTGCAGGGGGCCCATGGGGCCCCTAGCCCAAAACAATTTNNNNTTAGTGACCCCAAATAATTAAAACTGGCTAATACAACCCCTCCAGTAGTCTAAATGGGCCTAATGTTCAAACCAAAGTTATGCCTTTGCTCTTCCCATATTGCTTTATACCTAAATATAGATATACATTCAAAGTATTCAAATACATTCAATCAGAAGTGAGGTATGTAGCAGGAAGGATAGGCCCTATACTGTATATCCACTGCAGGGAGAACTGGCCCAGAATTATAAAGTGCAACAGGTTATTCAATTGTGCAGCTGTGGGTGGTCCGGTTACCTTACCTGCCTAAGTTTGGGTTACCTTTTCACGGAGACATGCAATAGTTACATCGACAAAGGATGCGATGTCAGAATGATTAAAAAATATTTTTCAAATTAAGATTGACATTATTTAGGGTGCAGTTTCACAACTAAACATAACATAACTAAAAGAAATCTGAACTGACCCATATGATAAAATGATTTTGTCTGATACAGGACTACAGTCTTTGTTAGGTGTGTATGCATGCCCATTGAATTGGCTTCAGTCACACACGGATTCATAATGACAGATATAAGTAACACGCTCTTCATTAGTTTTATCCTTTTTGATGTGTATCACAACAGAAACGCGTTAAATAGCATAAGGCGCCGTTACGAACGACGAAAAAAGTGATTTTTTTTATCCCCAAATTATTCAGCCCTAAACAGATATCTGTCCATGTGACATTACTGACGATGTGGTATAAGATGTAGAGGGCGTAGGTCAGACTCTAAGAGTGATAGGAGAGGAGGGGAGGGGGGTCCGCCGTCCCCCTTTTTCCGACATTCCTGTATGTGGGGCTTATATGTTCTCTTCATGCTGTGTTGGTTTACACTGGGCTGTGCCCTGTAGGCTTCACAATTTCTGACACTTTATAAGATAAGCAGTTAGAAGATGGATAAAAGGTGTAGTTCAACGTGTATTCCACTAGATGGATGCATTTCCTTATAAAACCAGTCTGAAAAAAATAAATAAATAAATAAATAAAACCAGTCTGAGACTTTGCATTTGCCATAGAAGACGACTTTATTGATCCGATGGGGAAATTATTTTGCTTACAGCAGTGAGACTCAATCATGTGAAAAAGTAAGCACACCCCATGTAAAGCAGTTTTCTTTTCTTTTTTTTTTTTAACATAGAACCCTGTCTTAAAGAAAATTATGCTTAAATGTTCCTCCAATATCCAATGGCTTGGTCGTTAAAAAATATCACCCTAGTGTTTGCTGCAACTAACCAATATACCAGGTGTTGCGACCATGCTCCGGGCGAGCGAGCAGTGATCGAGGAAGCAGATTCCGGACACGCGGAAGTCAAGCAAACGGAGTTTATTGCAGGCACAAGTACAAAGACACGGTAGACAATGTCAATGACAGACATGGGGAAACAGACTTGAACGCGGACTAAATACAGCACATGACATTAGAATAAAAGCAAGACAGTTGGAACGATGGGAATTCACACGCGGGTAACGAGGTGGGCGTGGCACACACGAGGACTGGACGCGCAGGTCATGAAAACAGGGGCGTCAGAAGTATCTTGAATGTGGAGAAGACACACTGGCGGGGGGCCTGGGGACCCTCCCCCAGAAATTTTTTGATAAATTAGATGCCGTGTGTGTATTCCCATATAGATCAAGTGGAATGGATTCTTTAGAGAAGCAATAGAAGCAGCGCTGGGTGAACTAATATTTTATGTTAAAGGGGGTCCAAACGAATAATTATGAAATGTGAGGGGGACACTACACCATGCAATATATCCATGTGTTTTTTTTTTACTTAACAGCTAGCAAACGTTGTTACTTTGCTAATCAGTACCTCGTTGAGGTATTTGTCTAATTCAGTTATGTAATTAATTGAGCTGTATGTGAAATGTAAGAAATATATCGACTTGCTGCTGTGCCCCAGAGGAGAGCTTTGGGAACTGAAGCAGTGTTCATCTATCTATCCAACAAGATACCTGCAACTTCTTTGAGCAAAGAAGAAATTCTTAATTCAATGTAATGTCAAATGTGCTAAATTGTTTTAATCTTTTTTTAATCAGCAATCTTGATGGGATCTGGGCTTTGACATTTCACCTATTTTTTATGCAACCATTGCTTGGTGGATTTACTGGAATCTATCTAGTCATTGGGAGGTTGCCATGACAGATGGTCTTACATTATCCTCTAACTCCCTCTGGTACAATGAACTGGATTATACGTATGATGGGTGGCTACCCAGGTCCAGATGCAGCAAAGCAGCTCAGAGTCATGACATTCCCACGAAATGTGTCCTCAGCATTTAACCCATACCTGACATCAAGACCTAGCAGGTGGCTGCCAATTCAGCACCTGGTGGAGCAATGCTTGGGGGCGGTACCTTGCTCAGAATATCTCAGGGGTGCTTTACAGGTTAGGGATCTGAACCAGCAATCTTTGGATTATAATAATAATAATTGAACTTTATTGATCCCTGTGGGGAAATTCATTTTATGCCTCCCTCAACTTGCTCTTTGTAGAGCAAGCTGTCCGCGAAGGGCAGCCACCTCTTGGGGCGCCCAGGGAGCTGGGGGCTAAGGGCCTTAGTCAAGGACCCACAGACATGCTGAGGCTGGGCACACAGGCTTAGCCCAGTGAGCCACATGCTGCCCCCAAGTGCCCTTCCCTAACCATCTGGCCACCACTGCCCCACAAAAGTAAATATTTACTGGGTGAGGTTTGCCATGACCCGGATACGAACCGGGGTTGTTACAGCCACAACACAATGTACTAACTGCTGTACGATCACAACATAATCAGTAATCACCTCCTTTTACCATAAATATCTTCTCCTCATCCTTTCTCCCACCATACCATTCTGCTATGGCTCATCCTCTAGAAGGGGTTGTATCACCACTCAGTGGATTGACATTCCCTCCTCATTTCCCTGTCATTCCCTCGTCATTCCATGTGATGTGACACTGTATCTGCATGAGTGCAATTGGTCTCTCTTCGCTAATGCAATATAAAAAAAAATCCACAAAAGGATAAGCAGAGAAACTGGTGGCAATATAGGCAAAGCAGAAGCTCTGTGAGTCCTCACCCATCCAACAACTCAGCTGAAGCAGATAGTGACACGGAGGATGCGGGTTTTAACTCTGATTGATTGAGCATTCATGACTCTTAGCAGAGTCCCCAGACTGAGCAGACTCATGCCATGTGTTTATGTTCAGTAACATTCCCATGGGAAATGTATCCATGCTCAATAAACTGTTGCTAAATCTACATGTCTTTAAAATCTCTCTTTTGTTAAAAGTATTGGTATTAATCTAACCAAAATTTTGTGTGTGAGAGAAGAAGCTTAGTGAAAACAGGTCATTTATTTCATGAATATAATTTAATAATTTAATTGCGCAAGGATGTGTGCAACTGGATGATTCTGTTAAGCACATAAGAAATTTACAAACAAGAGGAGGCCATTTGATTACGTAAGGTTTCACTTTCAAACTAATCAGGAAAAACAATACTTAATTTTGAAATATCATTTAAAGATGGATTTTCAGGATAAGAACTCAACCAGCACGCAGTGACACATCATAGCGCAGTCTGGCTGCCACAACATGCATGGCTGAGAACTTCCACTGCTGTAGTTTGTTTTTAGATATGTATGTTTTAGATGTTTCCCAATCTGAGAATTATCTTCTCCTGCTAATTATTTTTTGACAATTCTACCTGCATATGTTGTTCTCTGCTTTATTCCATTTACATTTTACATTGACGGCATTTGAGAATACTATCAGTCTAAAAAACCCTGTTGGCAAGCAATACATTTTTTTAAATAAAAGTATAATCCAGGAAGTGCTAATCCAAGTACTTCCAAGTATTCCCTATTGGGACTTTTGACTCCACACCATACAATGTACATTTTGTCCTGTCCCGATCATCCGCGTGCCCTGCCCCCTAGTTAACCTTGTAGAATCCCCATGTTTCTTGTTGTCATCATTAGTTCCATGTTTCAGTTTGTTTTCCCAGGCCGGTCATTGTATTGTCAATGTACGTTGCTGCCTGTTCAGCTGTTTCTACTTTGCTTAAACCTCGGATTTTCCCAGACTCCTGGCGTCCTGCGATTCTGTCCTTCTAGTGTCACGCATTTACAATAATTTATTCAGCTATTGTATTTTTTTGTACAATTATTGCTGATCAGGCAGTGTTCACAGGGCAGACGGAGGTTCGGGTCTTTCCCAAGGTCCCAGTGGTGACATCATTCAGCCTAAGGATTTGAATTTCAGTCATAAAGCATAGAGTTGCACAACAACGTATTTTCTGCCCATTGCTTCATTCGGCTCTGAAGTGCACTGAATACTTTGTTTATTCTTCTACATATCTTTATATCAGGCCCAGGCATTTATAGATAAGCTCATTTCCCTGAGTTTGGGTAGCTGTAGTCTGGGAGGGGAATGGTTGATGATCTATATCTTTTTATGCTGTGCTTGTATGCTCTGTTTGATTATTCAGCTGGCGTGGAAATACATCAGGGTATCAAAACCATCATACTCATAGTTGAAAGCCATATGAAGGACACCCAAAGCCATTACGCAATGCAGCTTATCAGCATACGGGGAGTCACTGTTAGAGGGATGAGGAAAAGGAAAGTACCTAACCTTGTATTGTGGAACACAGGCTGGGGTTTAAAGATATTGCCTCGTAGCCTGATAATTTTAAATTTGGGTCATCCAGGAGAACCCTGATAAAAATGAAAAAAAAAGTATTTAACTTGGGAATTATAGTCTTAGCATGATGCTGTTTCAGCTCTCTGCACTGTGAAACAAATAAGTTTATTGCTGTGCTCTTTGAAGTTAAAATAGCCAATTAAGCAGATTTTAACAAATGTGATACTGGAGTGACATAGCTGGGCCTGGGTGGTCCTTGGCCCACTCAGATGGTGGTCAGGCCCCCCCATTCAGCATTCATGGTGAGCCATACAGTACAGTAAAATGATTGTGTCTGACAGCTCTGTGTGTGATAAGATCAATCAGAGGACATGTGCTTCTGAAAGGCAAATGGAAAAAGTATCACATCTTACTTTCATCAGAAAAAGCAAGACGCACAGATGCCAAAAATCACATAGTCATTTATTTAGGAGGTACCACCTTATGAATTAACTGTAATGCACCCACACCCAATTCCAGATTAAGTGGAACAGACATTTAAACGGCCAGTAAATTGTTTTTCACTGTGGCGTGCCTTTGGAATGCCTTTGGATCATTCCCTTGGCATTCCAGCTGTTAGCCCTTTTGGTTTGTTTGCCCTGCCTGTTACGAATCATCTAAGTTTAGCCAAACCTCTGCAACGTGATAGGAAAACTAAGTAATCAACAATACTTTTAGATCAACCAGTATGCTGATAGTGCCTAATTTGGTTGGGTCTGGGGATTTCCACTGCCAATTAACTGCCGCTTTGCTTGGAAAACTGGCATCCAGCATGAAACTACAGAATTGCTGTATGTAGATGGCTCTACTACTAATGATGAGAGAGATACTTTACTGACGTTCTTTACTGAAGTTATAATATAATTTTAGAAAAAAGTTTTTAGAATGTTTATGTGGAAATTAAAGTAGAGCTGCAGAAGGCAAGCTACATTCATAGTATGGAGCAAATCATTAACAAATTAAAAAAGCTAAAAACAGATTACCACGATTACAAAAATGACTACAAAAAAACGGTCACAAAGTGTAACATGACAGAATTCGTTTCAGAGTGCCCCGCTGTTCTGCATTTATTGTTGGTAGCTGGTCTTCAAAGTGTGATTGTAACACTTTTCCTTACAGGTACACAATATTGAAAACTGGTGCTTGCTCTCCTGAGTATATGCACGCTGCACATTACATTTTAAGGTACAGTATTGTGTCATGTCTTTTGTAAATGTACAGTTATGTTACTTTTTGTGTGTGCTGCTGTAGCTCTTTTGAAATTTCCTTCGGGATAAACAAAGTATTAATACCACTACTACTACTGAAGACCCAAGGCTTCAGTTTGCATTAGCCTAAACATTCTCCGTCAAAAAACATTATTTAACAAACTGAACAACTCCTTGCACAAGTAAATTATCATCACATGTGTGCTCATCATCCGCTATGTATGTTTGTCAGGGTCAGTGTCTGTCTGACCCGGCCCTTTGTGTCTTTATACTCGTTTGGCCAGTAGTTGTTGCTGGCTATCCTGTCCTCATCTGTGTTTGAATCCTCTACACTCATGTGTTTCTCCCAGTTCCCTGATTCCTGCATAACTGAGCTTCCTGAGTGTATAGCTCAGAGATTGAGAACCTGTTGGGCATGGGTTTAAACTGTTTGCTTAGGTCCAGCCTTTTGGGTTTCTTCTTTGACTTTTGTTGTTATTTTCTCTCTTAGTTCTCCCACATGTGGTCCACCATTCTTGTGTTAGGTTCTGGTTTTGATTTGTACCTTTAAATTCTTTAATTAGACTTGTATTCCTGGTGTTAGATTAGTGTTTTCTAGTTTGTTGACCTTTCTAGTTCTTTGATAATCCCTGTTCAGTGTATGTGTACTTCTGTTGTTGCACCTGCTGTTTGTGTGTTCTATTTGATTGGTTGTATTATTAATGCTTCACTCCTGCATCCACATTATCTCAGTTTGGTTTGTGTATTTAAATTCCTTTCATAGCTCTTCTTTCCCCCAGAGAGTGATTGTATATGTGTAACTCTGTGTGCGTGTGCGCCTGAGGATTGTTTTGTTTTCTATTGTTGTGGGGGGTTAGTTTGTTAATAAACCTCTTGTGTTCATTTAGCCACAGGTGAGTCATCGCCTGCACCATGCCCTGTGTCTGTGCCATATCATGTTTTAAACCAGTAGAAATGCAGGGACACGTCAGCTCAGCAGGACCAGTTCCTTGCCAGCACCTGCACCAGCTAAGCGGTGAAAAAGGTATTTGGGAGTCTGCTTATTTCACATGCCTTCAGATGCCCTCATAACCTCACAGGAATCCAAGAGAATTTCCCTAAGGGCTCTCATGCATGCAAAGCTGGGTCGGGCCACTTGAGGAGGGGCTATCTTCTCACTATTTTACTGTACTACATGTTTGTGCCATTAGTTGTGAATTTCAGTGGGTGTGCATGGTGGCTGGAAACATCACTGGCGCAGACAGAAATCTCCCAGTGTTCCAGATAGCCAGTCTGACCTTGAACATTGTACTACATTTAATAAAAAAGTCACAGATTTTGGTTCTTGATTGTTGCTGGGAAATTGTCAAAATAATCCCATATTTTTTTATGAAATTGATTTTATATAACTGCACAAGGTCATTATACTATGATGCAGTATTAGGGCCATTGTCATGAATATACCTACTTAATATATACATCCATGTGCATATTTAAGTGCTGGGAGTACCTGTCAGGGAGCATGGCATGTTGGACCTGTGCCAACCCTGTAAATCAGGGATAGCCAATGTTATCTGCAAAGGGCCGGTGTGTATGTGGGTTTTGGGATAACCTGTAGGTCAGCTGTTCAAACCCAAGTGTGAGGACTCTTCAGCCAGTCAATCCTCTAATTAGAGAGTTGCAGCGAAAAACCATTCACACCGCCCCTTTGCGGATAAGATTGGCTACCCCTGCTGGAAATATTGTAAATAGTTCTCTGTATTTGTCATGTATTATGGTGTTATGCTGTATGTCATGTGTTTTAAAGTTTAATATTTGTGAATAGAACCTGTGTGTGTGTGTGTGTGTGTGTGTGTACCCACTGTGTGGTGTTGGAGTGGTTGGGACAGCCAGCATGGTGGGCAGTGTTGTTACAGTTGTGGTCCCAGTGTTTGGTGCTTGCATTAGAGAAGCACAAAAGTGTTGTTCTCCCCTGCAAACAACCCTCCTTGTCTTTAGCTGCCATCACGATGCCACGGTCTGCCAAGTGTTAGAAGTGGGATGCTGCTGGAGTGGGGTCTTCACAGCATCGGTTTGTAAGCCTGCTCCAGCTTGAAGGCAGCTGCGCAGACAGTGCTGGTGAGTGGGGAAGCCAGGTGCTCCCTGAGACTCTGCCTGCTGACCAAGTATAGTCTGCATCTGGCAGATCAGCAGAGGTGGCTTGATGCAGCAGTGCTGCTTAATGGGGAAGAGGCATCCCACGCTTTTGAGGTTCAGCTGGACCAGAAACGTGGCAAGCTGGGGGTGCAAAGGGTGCGGGGGCAGGCGGAACTAGCAGCAGCAGTATGAATCCCTGGAGCAGAGATGGTGCAGCTTGGAGGGGCTGCAGGAGCAGCTGGCGTAGCAGACATGTAGGAGTCCGCAAGAGAATCAGTCTGGAGAGAGAATCAGCTGTGGAAAAAGAAGGGGCCGGAGTCTGGGAGACCCCGCACTGCTGGAGCCTGGGTAGTGTTGGAGTACGTCGTCTCCACCGGGTCCGTTGATCAGCAGAGACTCACAGCTGAGACGTGGAGAAACTGCCAGGTCCAAGTTTATTCTCTAAGCAATTGCAATCGGGAGCAACCATCTGAGATGCGTTCAGCATGTACAGTAGGGAGCTCTGCCATATGTTTCAGCTTGATTCTTTTATACAGTAAGTTGTTTGTGCCTTTTTCCCCCCCTCTCTGTACCTTCTGTCTCGTCACGTATTACATGCTCAATATTTGGTCTAATGAGCTATTTAGCACTTATCCTTCTGGAAGGATAAAGATAAGTGAAGGCCACTTCATGTTCTCTGTCTGTTCCCTCTATCTGTCTCAATTCGGTCCCCTGCCCTGCCGGCGCCAGTCAGTCCTTGTTTTGATTAATTATAGAATTATTATTTTGCTTAGTTATAAAATCATTGTTTTGATTGGTTATAGCCTTGTAAAATCATTCCCACAGTAACACCCCAATGTACGCTAACAGCCCAGCTTTGCTGGTGGTCCCCAATTACCCAGCGCTCACGAGCAGAGAGGGAGCAAAGGTGTCACTGGACCTCTGGGACTTCTTCTGGAACTGAGGTGTGAGACCAGTTGTGATGGTGTCTGGGACTGTCGACCCTTAATGGTGGGGAGGGGGAGTGACTTGGGGCCCTGTGGATTTGTGATACCTGAAGTGCTAACTGGGATGGGTAACCCCCTAGGAGGGGGGCAGTGTGGCGTGGGAGGTATTCGTAGGGCAGCATGGCATTTTGGACCTGTGCCAACCCTGTAAATCATGTAAATAGTTTCCTTTATTTGTCATGTATTGTGGTGTTATTGTGCTGTATATTATGTCATATATTGCGTTAATGTTAATCGTTGTGTAACTGGTGATTGCTAGGGATGACGTCACCCATGGATCCCGTACTGGGTTGCATGCACAAGAGGCTGGTTAATAGTTAATTGGGGGGGGGTATTGTTGCGGTGATACTCCTGCGAGCGACGGGAATTGTGAGCGGTTGATTTCGTGTCCGGGCGGCGGTGCAAGGTAATGAGTAATAGTGGTGGGAAGGATGCTACTAGGTGCGTTTCTTTTTTTCTGGGTATGTAACAACGATCAATCTTTTCCCAGGTCAGAAAATAGAAAATTGTGTGTGTGTGTGTGTGTTTGTGATTTAGGAATACCTTACCTTGTGGGGACCAACTGTCCTTACAACGTGATGAATACCCGTTTCCTTGTCCTCATATGGGAAAACTTTTATAAAAATCCGTGGATGCAATGAAAAAACTAAAAATGCAAAAACTTTTGCTAGGTTACTTATGGTTAGAGCTGGGTAGGGGTTAAGGTTGTCATAGTTAGCATTAGCATTTTTACTATAGAAATGAATGAGTGGTCCCCAAAAATACACTTCCTTTAGTATTTGGTAGAATTGCCCCGAAAATATTTCACTCCTCTTGACAGAACTGCTTGCCTTTTCAGTGCCGCCCACAAATTTTTTATGGGATTGAGGTCAGGACTTTGTGATGGCTGGCTGACAGGTTTGGAATCAGCAGGCAAGGGGTGTGGTCGTTGTTCAGGAGCGTGGGTCGTAAGCCAAAAGGTCCATCCAACAGAGAAGCACAGGACGGGAGGACACGCGGGGAGGAAAACAGTAGGAGCCGGACTCAGCAGGGCAGGTAATTCAGGAACGGGAACTGGACTGAGGAGGGAAGGCACAAAGGGTAAGGATCTCACACAAGGTAAATTGGCAAGGTATGGGAGAGCAGGGAGACGGAAGACAGAAAAAACACTCAATATGGCTTCTTTGCATCAGCTCAATGCTTCGCAGTTTGACAGGTGGTTATGTCCTTCCTTTAAAGGAGGTTTAATCAGAGGTAAGGTGCTGCACCTGTCTGTCCCTGCCCCCATGGACATGACACTTCACAAGGTCTTTTGCTGTTGTCATGGAGTTGATTTGCAAATTTTGCACCAAAAACGGTCCTCTCTGGAATACGGATGAACGTGGGACCTTCAGGCATCTGGAAATTGCACCTAAGAATGAACCACACTTGTGGAGGTCCACAATTCTTTTTCTTGGTTGATTTCTCTTGATTTTCCCATGATGGCAAAGAAAAAGGCTCTGTGTTTGAGGTGTGCCTTTATATGCATCCACAGGTGTGCCACCAATTAACTCAAATGGAAACAATTAACCTATCAGAAGCTACTTAAGCTCAGAGCTTAAGCTGGAGTTTCGTTTTGTTTGAAGACACAATAAACATAGTGTATGTGTACTTCTGACTTTGATGAAAAAAATACATAAAAATTCTCTCTGCTTTATTCTACATTTAACAAATGCAAAAAATATGTTAATATTTATTGACCTAAAACAGAAAAAAGTTTACTCTGATTTAATGTTTGACAGTAAAGAAAAAAAAAAGAAATTCTGAAGTGTATGTAAATATCTGGTTTCAACTGTACAGTAACACATGTACACATGCCAACACACCTCGCCTACATTGATGAACATACGCTTACACACACCCCTCCAAGCACACACACACAATTTTGTATATCTGTTTTATTTTCTTTATTCTTTATTTTTGGTTGTGTTTGTCTTTATTCATTTTTGCATTACTTTCAGATGCTGTTGATCTTTTGCCTTTTTTTCTCTCCTTTACAGATGCAGCAATTGTGGGTATACAGTTTATAGAGCTCCTTAACCTGACACGGCGAGCTCGGACTGGGGAAGCAGGCGAAGGAGACAAACGGTAGGATAGTAAGTGATTTTAATAGGGAAACAAAGAGGCATAAAAAACAATTAAAAAAATACAATGGCAAAACTAGGGATACATACTCTGACTAACAACTTTGAAACTGTTCATAAAATATTAACCTGTTTTTTATTAACCTTGTTTATTATTTCTGAAATCAGGATGAAATGCTCTAGAGCACTAATTAGTCGATGGCCCATAAGTAATTCACCAGGACTCTTTCCCATGGCAGAGTACGGGGTTGTGTGCTATGGCAAAAGGAAACAAGCAAGCTATATCGAGCAGTCACCTTGTGAAATTTTTGTCAATGCCTCTTTGTGGTCTGTACCATGTGCTCAGCTTATCTATTCGAGGAAAGATATGGTGGTATGGTGCAATAGTGCAATGTTGGTTGCCATTCCTCTGCAGAAAACCCTTAAATTATGCTGTCATGAACGCCGCCCCATTGTCCGAGACAAGCACATCCGGAAAGCCATGCGTTGGCATGAGCTGCCTCAATATAGCAATCACTGCAGCAAATGTCATGGAGGTAGTCTGATCTCCAACAACTTTGAATAAGGATCCGCCTCTTACAAAAAAACCTCGCCCTGGCAAGTCCCAGCAAAATCAAAATGTAGTCTCCACCAGGTCCTGGATGTCAGCTTCCAAGGATTCACAAAGACCATAGCAGGTCATGGCAATCCAGCTGACATGTGGAGCTTCTCTTAACCAAGGAAAGAAAGGACTGAAACGTGCCGCTGTGTTCTCCATGGACCAACCATATAAAATTCATCTCAGAACACAGGACAAGACCAGGCCTTTAGTAAGAATATAAGAAATTTACAAATGAGGGGAGGCCATTCTGCCCATCAATCTCGTTTGGGGAGAACTTAACTAATAGGTCAGAGTTATTAAAATCTTATCTACCTCTGATTTAAAGGAACCCAGGGTTTTAGCTGCAGGAAGACTATTCCATACTCTAACTACATGCTGTGCAAAGAAGTGCTTCCTCAAATTCAGCTTAAAATGTTCTCCTGCTAGTTTCCACTTATGGCCACGAATTATAGTATTTAAACTAATATTGAAATAGCCATTTGGCTGAACAGCATCCAGACCTGTTAGAAACTTATATACCTAGATCATGTCCCCCCTTAGTCTCCTTTGCTCGAGGCTAAACAGATTCAGCTCAGCTAACCTCTCCTCATAATACATTCCTCTAAGACCAGGAATCATTAAGGTATGGTGACCAAACCTGTCTACAATATTCTAGGTGGGGTCTTACCAAGGAATTATATAATTGCAGCATCACCTCCACACACCAAGAGATGTAACCCAACATCCTATTGGACTTTTTTATTGCTTCCCCACACTGGTCAGAATGGGACATGAAAGCAATAACATACACACCGAGGTCATTCTCGTAATCAGCTACCTTTATTTCAGTGGAACCCATAAAATATCTATACTTTATATTTCTACTCAATGCATGGATTACCTTACACTTATCTATGTTAAATTTCATCTGCCAGGTATCAGCCCACTCACAAATTAAATCAAGATCCCGTTATAGCCTCTGTGATGCTAGATCAGTATCTGCTACACCACCCACCTTGGTGTCGTCTGCAAATTTAACCAGTATACTGTATGTTTTGGAGATAATATCTTTAATGTAAATTAGGAACAGTAGTGGTCCTAAAATTGAACCATGCAGTACCCCACTATGAACGCAGGCCCACTGTGACATGTGCCTCTAATAACTACTTGCTTCCTGTCTGTTAACCAGTTTTCAATCCAAGCTGCTACAGTTCCTAAAATCCCTGCAGCTTTGATCTTAAGGAACAGCCGTTTGTGGGGGACAACATCAAAGGCCTTCTGGAAATCTAAGTAGATCACATCGTAGGCCTTTTTGTAATAAATTTCTCTTGTAGCTCAAACTCAAGTGAATAAGTTAAACAAGATCTATCTCTCATTCTGCTGGCTATCCCTCAAAATGTTATTTGCATCCAGGTAATCTACCATTTTTGATTGGATTATAGTTTCCATTACTTTTCCAGTTATGCATGTTAAACTGATTAGCCTATAGCAGGGCTCTTCAACTCTGGACCTCGATTCCAAATCCAGGCCTTGTTTTCAGTTCTCCCAGGTAGTTAGTTTAATA
>JAODKE010000038.1:9921930-9933307 GCA_026779605.1 Mormyrus hasselquistii
GCAATCGGCAGATCATGATCTTGGTGATCGGTAATCGGTGATCGGCCCCAAAAATGCTGATCGGAGCATCTCTAGTCTTTATACTGTGAAATGACAATGCAAATACCACCTCCTGTCACTGTCTTTCCAAGCAAGCAATGTCTAGTGTACCAACCTCTGTGTGTTTTCTTTCCTTCTGTTTAATGTACAAAATGTGAGAACACCAAACAACCCAGTTGATAACACTCAATAGATGAACAGACACATTCAAAACAGAAATGCCATTTATAAATTTTATTGCATTCAAACAATAGTTACAATAATTGCACATATATTTGTAATAGCTGTGACTGACTGCACCTAAATTTCACAAAACTCCAAAAAACATTGGTAAGGAGAGAAACATCCATGTAAAGACCAAAAGCTTTAAAACTATTAGTAAAAGAAGCTTATCCAATATAGCACTGAGCGTGAAACATCTGTAAACAATAAATGTTCTTTGAAACAGGTAGCTATTTGCTTTTGCAATTATAAAATGATATTTAGGAGTGTGTGCTATAATACTCCCACCCCTAGCCCGTAATGTTTAATAATCACATTTCTGGCAAGCTTATGCATACTGTGTTATGTAAATATTTTGCTTTACGTGTGTGCTATTTTTTAGCTTTAAGTGTATGCTATTATTGCTAACATGTTGTATCTCATCTAGTTACAAAGATTATGGTTTTATTCAAAGTGGCTGTTTTACCCATTAAAATAGCTGGATATTTTTCAGATTGAGCCCCTTGCTTGAAGGCAGAACAGGGGAACTCCTGGTATTGTCATCCATAAAGTTAGGCAAAGATAATTAAATTAATAGGTTGTTTCTCTATCTGATAATTTTCAAGCATTTGGAATGCTATCTGGATAAAGCAGAGTACTGGCTATTTACCAAGCACTGAAGTGCACGTCAACTTGTTCCCACATTTGCCCTGAGGCCCCTGAGGTTTATGACAGAGCATACACATAGCTCGTCGGTCATGGCACAAGAATAGCACCGAATAACAATGAACCTTAATATAGTATAAATTTGGTCACAAAGCAGGCCTGGCTCCTAAAATGATTTGATCTGCTTCTTTCCTATTTCTTAAAATAATTCCCTGATTGGCTGCCATATGCTCTTCCAGGCTCATGATCAGTGTTGGGCAGTAATGTTTTGGGCAGTGTATGGGATTGCAATTTCTAAAACAGTAATAATATTACAATTACAGTTTGTCGTACATAGGCTTTATTAGTATGAAATTCATGGGTGGCAGATCAGGTCAGTGCTACCTAAAAAGCTTAATATTAATGGAGGATGAGGAACTGAGGAATAGCTTCAAAAAGTGTAAGTATTGTAATTTTTCCCTGTCACTCAAAGAAGCAAAGAACTGTTGCCGTTCGTTGTACACTTTATCCTGGCGGCAAAACTCTTTCCACTACAAAAAAATACAATGTCAAATTTATTAGAGCGTCTGATACGGCACTGCTGACCAGGGACCATGCTCAATCTCAGGTAGAGGTACTGTAACAGGAGGCTGGACATGATATCAGCCTCATTGTGAAGCAACATATGATATTTTGTAAATATTTAGTAAAACTGTTAAGCTCCTTTGTACTGTGAGAATTCTTCAGTTAAAAAGTTAGGGGGGGACTAGTACTTTAATTGTTTATATTTATATAATGTTTATATTTTTTTCATACAGGTTATGTTTGTGGTTATGCAGTTTGACTTTTGACTCCTTCTGTACAACATTAATTGTTCCAATAAAGTGGATTCATTTAAAAAAAAAAAATCTAGTTGTATTACTCTGTCTTGGAGAGTTGGGCATCCGAAGGAGTATACTAATATAATGAGTAATGTAACTAATTACATTTAATACTAAGTAATAAGTAAAGTAATATTATTACTCTTAAATGAGTATCAAGTAAAAAGTAACATATTACTCTTCCTGAGTAACTTGCCCAACAGTGTTCATGATTGTGTAGGCCAGGCCTGAGGCATCTGGAACTGATAGAATGGCTCATTCTATCCTTTCAAAGTGCAAAGAGATGCAATACATCAGTAATTTATAAATGGCACAAATGACTTAGTTATTAAACTAATTAAAATATATTACCTTCTTTAACTCTAAGAAGTCACAGATTAATCATATGGTTTTAACCTCATGAGAAGTGTAAAAGACTAAATAACAATGAAACAATGAAAGGCCATGCAGAAACCCAGGATTGGATATATGGTAGATGTATGTCCTAGGTTATTAGTCGGAATGAAAATGCCCTTTTTCTTATACCAGAATTACTTGAAAGCAGACATGACAGCACTAAGTAAGGAATTCTGACGGATCTGACTGTCAACAAACAAGGTTATATTTTTTCCAGTACCGCACCACAGGTACTCTCTGCCTTGGTCCAGCTGAGGGCAGCTACAGTGGTCCACCACAGCCGTCAAAGATTTGCTTGCAGGTTTTATGTTATATCTAGAATTTTTTGTACATTTGAAATTCCGTTTAATTGAGGAAATGCTTGTCATCTCAATGTAGCGCTGTGAGCCGTCCTGCCATGTGATTTTCAGTGTGCCAATGTAGATGGATGAATTGCACAATCTAAGGGATGCTGAGGAGAGAGAGACAAATGTAATGCTACTGTTTCAGTTCAGTTACTTGGTGGTCTGCTGTGCTGTAGCACTAAGCTACTAAGCTGTGCTAATTTTCATTCAATCCCCAGCCTTTGAAAGGCTGAGGTCACCTCTCCACACTGGTAACAACATTGTTTTCTAGACATAGCCAAACAAATCTCCTCCTGTCTCAAAAGGCGTAGAAAAGCAATTTAGCCACTAAAACTTTACAGTTTTTGTGAGAGACAGTCGAATTCTCTCGTTAAGTTTTTTGTGTTCTTGCACCCACACTTTAAAACTTGTTTCAGCGCTGCCACATATACGTATGAGTGCATGTGTGTACGTGTGCACAGGAAGGGGAGGGGAGGGGGAGCCCGATTGGTGTTTTGCCCTGGGGCCTTGTGCGCAGTTCTTCTGCCACTGCTACAGGAATATACTTTGTTTGGGTATGTGCAACAGTTATTGTTAAGAAGTTCAGGTAGGACCAATTTCCATTTAGATGATGTAATTCTAAACAGGCTCCACCTAAATTTATTTCAACAGAAATATATTAGTCCACATTAAAGGATGCTCCGATAGGTCTTGTTTTTAAGATTGGGTTAAGCTAAAGTTGAGGAAAATCTCTGATCGGATGGGTAGAAAATAACTGAATCTTTCAAGTTTGAACATTGTCCAAAGGTGTGTTCTCTATAAAGTTTCATCTGTCAGAGCAATAGTGCTGGGGAATAGCCTATTCTCTGAGAGTAGGGAAAAAAGTGGAATGACTCATAGATGAAATTTCATTAACCGTTTCAGTGACATTGGGCAGTTTTTAAAGGTATATTCACAAAGGTTCCCAGATCTAGGTGTATTGTGCAGATGGGACCTCAATCAAAAAAGCTTATGGCTGTAATTCAAGGAGAAAGTGATTCCACCATGTACGATTCTCCATCCAGTTTTGGAACATTTATTGCACATAGAAATCGTGTGGGTTCAATATAAAAAAGATAATTTATTATCATTTGTTTTCATTTCGCTATTACTGGCCGACAAATGTCCATGTTCTGTGTAGAATTACTATATCTATAGTCTTCCTTATAAATGCATAAACAGGATGTTGTTCCAAATCAGTAAACTGACAGTGACTCATTAAAAAATCACCTGCAGTTTATTTATTAATTATACCAAACAAACTATTTGTTTGACTGAAACAACTAATAGTCGAGTCTTTTAAGTAAGTTTTTTGGGTTTATTTTACGATAAACAACTACACGTAGCTACATTTAATAAAAGCGGTTTAGAAACCATTTTAAATAGCACTAAAGATAATTACCTGAAACACTGCCAACATCAGGATGAATGCTGCACCGTCCAATATCCCCTGAAGGAATGTAAAGAGATAATCAATCTACAGTAGCTACTTTCTCAGCTCTCACACCTAAGGCACACGTCATGGTAACAATTATTGTAGGAGCATCTAAGAGTCAACCTTCCAAAATATGATGGTTCATTCATGATTCATAAATTATTCTTAGCAGTCTTCATGAGAAAATACTATTAAATGACATGAGTAGTCAATCATTTTTATATGATTAGTACTCTGACTGTGGGTTGCCAAATATCTGGTACGAGTTGCAAGATGATTTTCTGAATTTGTCTTTCTAATCTATCCACCTTCCAAATGCTTATCACAAACATTCAGCACAGGCTTTAAGGCCCCTTTGAAAGGTCTTATTGTTGTATCCATAGGTCAGTTTTTCTTGCTTTTCCTTTTTTTGGCAGACCTGAATAGCTGCAGTTGTAATCTATGCTTTGTTCTGTACACCATTTGCTCCCACAGTTACTGACATGCATCTCCAAAGCATGATTCTGCTACCGTCATACTTCTTGTCACAGGTGGTTGCTCTCATAAACACCACTGAGTGACAGGGGCCCCAAAAAAATATGGAACATAATTGGATTGGTCTGGGTTGGGGGCTCAATTTTATATGCTTTAATGGAGACAAAAATCTTTAATTGCACCCCTGTCTTTCTGTAAGGAATGCCTGGCCTTTCTAATTGTTATCATAAAAAAGATTATGCATTAATTTTTAATAAATACTACATTATTTGTTATTTACAGCTCATTGTTGGTCAGTTGTGTTGTGGTCTTCATAATTTTTATTTTATGTACTGACAGTCAGACATGCACTCAGTTCATGCTCATAAATGCAAAACAAGCTCCTCCTCCAAACAGCAAATCATCTCACTATGACTGAATATCTACAGTTTCGCAGATGAATTCATGAGATTCAGTAACTATGCAGCTAAGAGGCATGAAATGAATGATACTGAACGTGGCGTGATTGTTGGTGCCGCACATGCCAGTCCTAGTCTCTCTCCTGAGACTTTCATGCTGTACCATGTCTAGAGTTTACAAAGTGTGATAAACAAAAAGAATATCAAGTCAGAGGTGGTTATGTTACAGAAATCCCCTTGTTAACAGGAAAGTTTAAAGAAGAATGGCCAGACTTAGTTAAGGTAAAGGGAAAGCCACAAATGCAATTCTTCAGCACAGCAGTGGCTCGCAGAAGGGCGTTTCTAAAACTTGGCAACTTTTATAGTACCGTGTTTGGATCTCATTTGTCATGCATGCTGAGGCTCCAAAACCAAATACCGAGACGACTAGACGGCCCAATGGCTGTCGGGTTCATCTGCCAAGAGAAAACACTGTCAAAGGAAGTATGGAGACTAAAAGAGTGGAAACTAAATACACATGAAATGTTTGGGAATAAAAACCAGACTGAGATTATTTGGGACAGCGGACATGACCTTGAGGTGCAAACACAGCAGGATGTCTGTTAATACCAGACATTCCAGATCCTATGATGGATCTATGACATGCCAGACCTGTTGCTGAAACTCCAGAAATCCAAGAGCAGAGCCGCTAACCTGCAGCAGAGCTGAGGCTGTGGTGCTGTCTCCTCTGCAGGTTCTCCTCACAGCAGGAGTAGAGGGAAGTGTTGTAAAACTGATGCCCGCAACAGGAGAAACCAGGCTGCTTCTGGTAAACCAGCTGCAACTGGGAAGAGGAGCAGCACTGCTGTGTGGTTGAATCCTCCACCAGCAGCATCCCACAGCACTGCACTGCACTGTTATTTGTTTTGTAGATCTGCCCAGAGCAGCACTTCTGGATGGGATCTGAGGCATTGTAGACGTGAGCTCCACAGCATTCCAATTCTCCTGATCTTGACCTTCTACAAAAAAATAACGGAAAAAATACAAAAATAATATTTCACATATGGAAAATGAGATTTCCTCCCACGCTGAAGTAGAAGGACCAAGAATTCCCCTCAATTCAAATCCATGTAATCCCCATCTGGAATCTCTCACTCTCACCACTCCTGTTTACTAGGAATCTGAATTTTGTCCTTATTTTCACACAACTGTACCATTCTGTACCTTTTAAGGTACAGAAATGGACTCCCCAAGGTACAAACAACACTAATATACCCCCAATGGTACAAAGATGTTCCTCAAAGTCACATTTTTGTAAGTTAAAAGGTACATTTACCTACAGCTAAAGGTACAACTGACAGACCGTTGAGGGTACAGCTCCAGTGACAAGCAAAGGTACAAATTGGTACCCTTCTTTTCTGAGATTGCATAAGCACATGAAGATTCGCAAAAAAATATATAAAAGAATAATGAGGAAAGGCAGCACCTGTGTCCTTTGCAGCACATCTCCATTCTGGGGTCAAACAGCTCCCGTCCACAACATTGTCCATGAGGCTTGGGGTGCGAGGTGGATTCACAGACCGTCACCTTGTTGCTGTCATACACGCCGATCCCGTGGCACCGGCTGCCCTCGGTCACATTGCGATGCAGCTTCCCGTTACAGCACAGCATGCCAGATGACAAAAACTGCAGCAAACATACAGCTATAATGTGAAATGAATGGCAGAATCACTTTGCCTAGAAAGGAGAAGCAAGAGGTATATGCCGACTGGAAAGCCCTGCCCTGTGAGAAAGGGATTCAGATAACAGCAGCAGTGATACTCTGTAGCACAGTGTTACGCATTTATGAAAAGGAGGGACTGTACATGCGCACTGCTAGGATAAAGCAGTGAATCTCTGCCAGCCAAGCAGGGCAGGGTCAAGATATATAACTATAGCACACCTGATGTACAATTCACACATTGCCTCATTTTATCTGTCAGGAATATAGTCTTAGTCCAGCAACAGGAAAAAAACTACCCTGCCACCCACATTTGTGAAGTCTGCTTACAGTTGCTACCAGTGTCTTCTCATACAGGCTGAAGAAGCCACCTGAGGACTTCAGATGTCCAACTCAACTGCCTGAATATCCTGGCGTGAAGAAGCTTACAAGATGGGCTGGCAGGGGCCTACCTGGAAATTCAGGGATCCCTGACAAAATGTCATAATGTGAATTTTATGTATTATGGAATTTTATGTATTCATGGTCCCCTGTAAGGTGCTGGGACCCCTGAATCTGCCAGGGTATCCCTGTCTCTCATGTACCCCCGTGGGTCACAATGTGTAAATACGATGGCACACACAGATACTGACCTTTATACTTACTGTGGCTTAAATAGTGTAAACACACGGAAGAAACAGAGGCCATTCCTATTTTTTTGGCAGACCTACTGACTTACAAAGTAATACTCTTTCAGTAATAGGATGGAATTGAAAAAGAGTCAGAGATGAGATAACAATTACATCATCATCACTTGGCAGGAATGAAGCAACGGGGATTTCCTACTCAAAATAGGGACAAAGTGTTTATGTGAACGGGAGCGTGATTGCAAATCAAGATATGTTGTTTTCACTTTTTTTTGGGGAGGGCAGGCGTCATTGTTCCCGGGAATTAAAAAATACATTTTAAGTACACACTAATTCAGCCAAGAACATAGACTCTTACCCTTCAAAATAATCCATTTTCTTCCACTTTGAAACTAGCGTGCGCTAACATCCTACTATGTTTAATCAGCTGGAGGGATGCTAGGTGGGACACTGTAAAATCTATGTTGTATAATCAATCGTTTCACTGTCAGGCAACTGCTGATGCTCAGCCATTCGGAAAGGTTGGCAGCTGCATTATGCAGAGGGGAAAATAAGTATTTGACACATCAGCATTTTTATCAGTAAGGAGATTTCTAAGTGGGCTATTGACACAAAATTTCCACTAGATGTTGCCATCAACCCAAATATTGAATTCATACAAAGAAATCAGAACATTTAAGTATACAAGTTGAGTCATAATAAATAAAGTGAAATGACACAGGGCATAAGTATTGAACACATGAATGCCTTGTCCACACGTACATGGGTATTTTTTAAAACGGTGTTTTTCCTCTCCTGTATTAAAAAAAAAATCCTTGTCCAACGAGTATTGTCTTCTAAAATATTTCCGTTCACATGAAGCCACTAAAATGTGCTGTCAAGAGCATGCCAAACCAGCAGGTGGCATTATAAATCTAACCATACTGCCATGTTAGCCAATCAGAAGCCTAATTGCCAGTCTTGCTAAGCTGATAACCATGGCACACATTCCAACGCCTGTGTTGATCAATATAATGCCAGAGTGACTCAACAGTTATCTGTACACATGTACAGTAAGAAGTCCTGTCAGCAAGGTTAGCACAAGCATTATTTTGGCTAAGTCCGCCATTGCTCAAACTCACCTAATATATACAGCAAACAGCGCATGCTCTGATGTTAAACAAAGTGGACAATGGCACACAATGTGACAAAAAAGCCAAAAACTCTGTTTTCCCAGTCTACATGTCGAGTTTCTTAAAATGTTCACCCTGGATGGAGTTTTGCAAAAGCTCCGTTTTCAGTGACCTAAGATGCCATTTACGTGTGGACAAAAGCCCAAGACGTATAGAAAAAGGTATGTTTTAAAAAAAAACCTGCATACGTGTGAACAAGGCAGAAGATAACAAGGTGCAAAATGGCATAGAAAGCCAGGAGATCACCTGAAATCTGTCAGTATTGAGAGAGAAACCCAGCCCCCTATCAGTAACTGATCATAGATATCAGCTGCTTTAGTCCTAATTGATGGCCTATAAAGGCTTCTCATTACCCAGGAGGCACACAGGAAAGACTTCATGATGGGTAAGAGCAAAGAACCCTCCCAAGATCTTCATAATTTTATTATTGAAATGATTCTTTATCCGGAAATGGAAAGAGCATCAGTTCACCATAAAATGGCCACAATCAGGTGCTCCTGTCTTAGGAGTCCAAAGAATAATCAGGAGAGTTCTCCATGAGCCAAGAACCACCCGGGCAGAACTTCAGCATCAGCAGGTACTGTTGTTACAAAACTATAAGCAATGCACTGAACCGCCATGGCAACCATGCACGCTCACCACGCAAGACTCCATTGCTGAACAAAAAGCATGTTGAGGATTGGTTAAAGTTTGTGAAACAGCATTTGGAGAAGCCTGTGGATTACTAAGATAACATAGTATAGTCAGATGAAAGCAAAATTGAACTTTTTGGCTGTCATTGTACACACTGTTTGGAGAAGAAATGGCACTGCCCACCACCCCAACAACAGCATACCAACAGTTAAGTTTGGGGGTGGAAGCATCATGGTTTGGGGGCTGCTTTTCAGCAAGGGGTACTGGTAGACTTTATATTATTGAAGGCAGGATGAATGGAGAAATGTACCGTGTGACATTCTGGATAAAAAAATACTGCCACATTGCAACATTGTGTCATTAGCCCACTTAGAAATCCCCTTACTGATAAAAATGCTGATCTGTCAAATACTTATTTTCCCCTTTGTATGTCATTATAGGATTTCTATCTCTTTACTTGGCTCAACTCAGCAAGCAAATCCAACGGTTTTGGCTCCGGCTTTTATCATTTGGCCATTTTAACATGTTTTTGACCTATGATTGTTTTGTGTGCATGTACATCACTTGAGTTATCCAGTGTAATTATATGAAACCTTATAATTTCCAGAATACCATTATTATGTATTGTTTGTAGAACCTTGGAACGCCAACGTCTCTTAATTCGACTGACTCGGACATCGAATGGGTCTGTTGAAAGTTTTTCAACTTGTACCACGACCGAAATCTTGGAACTCGACTGGTCCTGCTAAGACTTGCATGGGTCGAGACGCATTCAACTCTTCTAATTCAGATGTCGAACGAGTCGGTCAAGAAAAATCTACCCACAACTCAAACTTGGAACAAACTTTAGGTAGGTAGGTAAATTTAAATGGATCATTTGGGGGTCAGGAATGGATTAATTTCTTGTACATTATTCCTTATGGGGAAATTTGACTTCGACCTCGACCAAATCAGAGCTCAACCAGCCTTTTGGAACTAATGAAGTTTGTTTACCACTCTAAGTAAAACCGAGCACTACTGTAAGCAATGCAATGATATACAAATCATATAAACCCATATTTGATTGAAAATATAAGAAAGACAACATACCAAATGTTGAAACAGAAGTTTTATGACAAATATATGCTCAATTTGAATTTGATGCCAGAAACATGTTTCAAAAAAGCTGGGACAGGGGCATGTTTACCACTGTGCTTTTTTTAACAACACTTTTTAAACTGGAATTGAGGAGACGAGTTGCTGGAGTTTTGAAAGTGACACGATGTCCCATTGTGGCCTGATA
This sequence comes from Mormyrus hasselquistii, assembly GCA_026779605.1. NCBI lineage: Eukaryota > Metazoa > Chordata > Actinopteri > Osteoglossiformes > Mormyridae > Mormyrus > Mormyrus hasselquistii. The sequence goes on from JAODKE010000038.1 coordinate 9,932,174, forward strand.
TAGGATTTTAATAGCTAAAAAGTTCAGAGTCTCCTTTGTTGTATTTTTTGTTGCATGATGTGCCAAATGTTGTCAGTGGGTGACAGGTCTAGATTGCCAGCAGGCCAGTCTAGCACCCTGACTCTTCTACTATGGCCCCATGCTGCTGAAATATGTGCAGAATGCGGTTTGGCATTGTCTCGCTGAAATACCCAAGGCCTCCTCTGAAAAAAACCTTGTCTGGATGGCAGTAAACATTGCTCCAAAACCTGTATATATCATTCATCATTAATAGTGCTTCCACAAATGTGCAAGCTACCCAGGAAATAGGCACTAATGCATCCCCATACCATCACAGATTCTGCATTTGTGGATGCAGCAATAAACTGTGTTCACAGTCAGTGGTTTTTGGAAGTGTTCCTGAGCCCATGCAGTGAGCCTAGCTAAGCTCAAAATAAATAAATCACAGGGCCCTGATTGCATCTTACCTGTAGTATTAAGAGAGATGAACAATATTATTTGCCGACCCTTAACTTTACTGTTTCAAACATCCTTATCTGAAGGTGTGGTACCTTCTGATTGGAAGCATGCCAACATAACGCCCATTTTCAAAAAATGGGATAAAAGTGTAACGCGTGTTGTTTCCATATTCGAGCTTCACAGTTCTTACCGCGCTGGCTTGTGAGTGCTTGGCTTTGTTGCACGGAGGACAATGACAGGGAGCTCTGGAAATCATAACACTTGATTTATTAAACATGAAGAGATGAACATCGCAGATTAGCCACATCCGATTACACAGTGCGCGTCATCTCTCTCCCTCTCGGCTTTTCTCCACTCTCCCCACCTATTCTCTTGTGAGCCCTAATCAAGGATCTTTGTTCTCGCGATATTATCTCTACGTCTTATTTAAAGTTATAGAACATTCGTTTTAACCTTAAATTTCACTCCCTACAGAAGTAATTTGTCAAACTATAGGCCAATCAGTTTAACTTGTATAACTGGCAAAGTTATGGAGGCTATAATCAAAGACAAAATGGTAGATTACTTGGACTCAAATAACATTTTGAGGGATAGCCAACATGGATTTAGGAGAGGTAGATCCTGTTTGACAAATCTGTTGGAGTTTTTTGAGGAAGCTACTCAGGAAGTTGATGA
>JAODKE010000038.1:9933407-9945650 GCA_026779605.1 Mormyrus hasselquistii
TAGATAAGATTTTAACAACTCTGAGCTATTAGTTAAGTTCTCCCCAAGTGAGCTTGATGGGCCGAATGGCCTCCTCTTGTTTGTATAGTTCTTGTGTTCTTATGATTAAAAGAACCTATAGAATTATGTCTGTTTTTAATGCAGTGCTGCCTGAGGACCTGAAGATCACAGCTATCCAATACTGGTTTTCAGACTTGTCCCTTGCATACAGAGATTTCTACAGATTCTCTGAATCATTTAATGATATTATGTACCACAGATGATGAAATTCCCAGATTCTTTGAAACACTACATTAAGGAACATTATTCTTAAATTGTTGCACTATTTGCCAACACAGACTTTCACAGAATGTGCAAAATCTCCCTATCTTCACTGCACAGAGACCCTGCCTCTCTGGGAGATTCTTTTTATACCCAATCATCCTATTAACCTGTTGCTAATTAATAATTAGATATTCACCCAGGAGTTTTGTTTTACCATCGCACAACATTTCAAGTCTTTTGTTGCCCCTGTCCCAACTTTTTTGAGATGTGTTGCTGGCATCAAATATTTGTGCTTTTTGAAAACAGGCATGTAGCTCAAAACAAAATCACTGCATTTCTGGGCATGATCAACTATGTAGGTAAATTTATACCAAACTTAGCTACTCACACAAGCCAGCTGAGAAGTCTGCTTTGAAAAATTACAGAGTGGCATTCGAACAGTAATCAGAAGAATCAGTAATTTGAAGAATAAAAAAATGGAATCATACAAACTCTTGTTTTAAAGTACTTGATTAGACAAATAAGAAACTCTACCTCTAACTTAAAAAAACTAAAGTACAGTTGAAGAGAATGGATTCATAATGCAAACGAATGTGAATTATGCTAGCATTGAATGCTAACATATCACAGTGATTCTCATAGACATGGGAGTGGAAATTAGCATGTAGTAACTCATGATGCACATTGCATGTATGTTTTGTCAAACTGCTGATGGATGGGTAGCCTAAATAATTTTCAAACTGAATTGTGATTTTACACCTCTGATTGAAAACACAGATGGTTTCAGCATGTGTACTCTACATTACAATATCACCATGTGGCTATAGTCCCTTAGATTCCCTGAATGAGTGCATTGAATGAATCAATGAGTGGATTTTCTACAATAGAACACAGAAAAAAACTGATATAATTGATTTTGGCCTCAGAAAAAGAAAGTTTGAAAGTCATTCTAACCTTGAATCCATGACACTAGGACCAACAAAGTAAGAGAAGTCTCAGTGTAGTACTGGACTCTGACCTAAATCTCAACAGGCAGCTAAAGACAATGACAAAATCAACCTACTATCACCTCGAAAACGCAAGAATGAAATAATTTCTGTTCAAACAAGATGCAGAAAAGCTTGTTCATCCATTTATTTGTAGCAGGCTAGACTATTGTAACAGTGTCTTCGCCAGTGTTGGCAAAATATCAGTCAGACAGCTCTAGTTCATCCAGAATGCTGCTACCAGAGTCCTCACCCGCACCACAAAAGCAGAGCATATCACACTGTTCCTTAAATCACTGCACTGGCTTCATTTGCATTAAAGGATTGATTGTAAACTATTACTTGTGTACAAAGCACTAAATGGTCTCTGGCCTAAATGCATTTTTGATTTATTTGAATCGAATGAAGCATCCAGACCCTGGAGGTCATCTGGAAAAGACAAAGGAAGGTGAAGCAGTGTTTAGTTTCTATGCTTCCCGTCTGTGGAATAAGCTTCCCGACGATCTGAAGTCTGCAGAACCTGTCAGCTAATTTAAATCAGGCCTTAAAACGTTACTGTTTGCTGCAGCTTAAATCAGCAGGGGTTTATTCATACACTACCATTATAATGTAACTTCTTTTTAGTTAATTATTTGTTTGGCTTTTGGTATTTTATTGTCTTTTAAATTTGATTTTAGTGTTTTTTATATAATGTATCCCCATGCCTTTGTAAAGCATTTTGAATTGCCATGTTTTCCATGAATATACTTGCCTTTCCTTGCCTAAACACTATTTGCAGGGAAGCACATATTTATGGTTTGTTTTTGTCTCTAATTACAGCAAGTACACATTCATAGTGTTTTTAATCTATAATAAACTGTCATTGAAATCTCTACAGGAAGTACGTCCACAGGAAGTACAACCTTTCATTCTCAAAGCATGCACTTGATATTCTGGCTAATATCATTCCTATTTTTATAGGCACAGAGGAAAAGGAAGAGGTGCAAACTTCTATTAGAAAGCTGGACAAAAGGGAAACTGCACTTCCTGACAATGTAACGCCTACTGTACTTAATCACAGTACTCAAGCACTCTCTCAGCAATTCCTTAAAATAGCTACTGTAACCCCTATATCAAAATCCTCCAAACCTAAATGCCTCAATGATTAATGACTTGCTTGAATGCAGTTTTGAAGGTATTTGAAAATATTGTTCTATCTCATCTCACATCCTGTATTTCCTCACTGCCAGACTCATTTCAATCTGCTTACTGCCCTAACAGGTCTGTGGAAGACACGATCAGTCAAGCACTGCACAACATTGTGCAACATCTGAAGACACCCAATACCTATACACATCAGCCCATACAGCTTTCAATGCTGTCAGCCCATTCACATGCTTCATCAGATTAATGATCATGGGCGTTGATGCTGCTCTCTGCTGCTGCCTTTTGGACTGCCTATCCTGCCTTTAGTCTGTCAAGGTGAACAGTTTACTGTCCTCATTCCTGGTGATCAGCACCCCATCACCCCAAGACTGCATACTACCCTGACCCAGAGGCAGTCACCTGCCGCACTGACAATGACCTCCAGCTCAATGCATCCAAAGCCTTTGATATCATTGTGGACTTCAGAATCTTTCAAATTTCCAGGCACCTCCATTGCAGTTCCGCAAAATTGCAGATTTACTCACCACCTCACAAACCAGCAAATTTTTCACAGGCAACTAAAAATCATCTGGTGACGGTCGTCACGTTGTGTAATTGTACACTTCCATCAGAGAGCATATTCTATTATAGTTTGGCATGGTGGAACAGATTCTATCACTAAGAAAAAACTACAGCAAATTGTCACAATGGCCTCAAAGATCTTTGGTGTTGCCCTTTCGTCAAATGAACGACTCATCTTTCAATATCAGGATTTGTCCCTGTTATATCTGTCATGTCCCTGTTTGGCCAGCAGATGCTGCTTTCCCTTTCTTCCTGAGTGTTTAGATCAGGGGTGTCAACCTTCGGTTCTGGGGGGCTGGAACCCAGCACAGTTTTTGGTTTACCCTCATTGAACACACCTGAACTCCTTGTGCTAATTACAATTCAGCTCTTGAGCTGAATCATTTATGGTGGAACAGGGAAAGAACCAAGCTACTCAGGGCCCCAGCCCTCCAGGACTGGAGTTTGACACCCCTGGTTTAGATTGTTAGATTATTTAGGTGTCCATTACCTGTGTATATATGCACCTATCCTTGACCTGTTTCTCTATCAGTATGGTTAGGGCTGTGTGTTAGTTACTGCTCGTGGTTTGCAGTTGGTTCCTGTTACTTTTTCCCCTGTGTTTAGGTATGTCCTTGTTTCTTGTTTATCCTCCCTGCCTCCAATTTTGACCTTTTACAGTCCTTTAGTTTCTGTTTGAGTGTATTATTATTATTGTTATTATTATTATTATTATTATTATTATTATTATTAGTTTTTTTTCAGAGCACTCAAGGATACGTTACAAATTTTTTTTTAAATAAAGTTCCCTTCAGTGTCAGAAAACTGCTGTTGGATCGTCGATCCTTCCCGTCATGATAAAACAATTATGGGACACCACATCCTGCCCGTTTCAGCTGCTCCCTCAGGTAACCAACTCACCTTGCTTATGACAAAAAAATTAAAACACGCTTTAAGAACAGCCTCTTCCCCAATGCGATCAGATTTCCCAACAATTCCCCCAGCAAGTAATCGACAATGCAACATTTACAGAGATTAAATTTTTATGTTAGCACTTTCTAGAAACTTTCCATGGAGAATTATGGAGATATTTCAAGTTTTTTTGGTGCGTTGTATTGTTATTTATAGGCTATAACAGGTGTTTTGTCTATTATAAATGAGCTGAGTTGGACCATTTCAGCAAGTTGCTCAACTCAGCAGTGGATATCAACAGGTAGATGCATGACGTAGATACTGATTTAGGTGTGTTTTTACACACTCACATAATTACTCACAAGCCGTTCATTACACAATGATATCACTACTAGTGCCATCAGGTTTGGCATCTTTGGCATTGTGATACTGATGGTATGTGTATGATTGCTGTGATTGTGAGTTACTGTTTTTAAACTCAAGCAATGTATTGTGCAGCAAGGGGTCCCATAGGTTAAATTGTCAATGAAATGGTGTTAGCTAACTTGCATTTATCGGTAAAACAGGTTTACCGGCTAGCTAGCTACTGTATAAATAGATTTTGATACAGTACTTGCTAGGTAAACTTTTTAATGCCATGGATCTAATGTGTTTAACCCAATGAAAACTTACTTGACTGGATGCACAAATGAGGAACATTTTGTACCATTGGAGGTACATTCATGTTGTTTGTACATTGGAGATATTCCTCAGAGTCCTTTTCTGTACCTTAAATGGTACATTTACGTGCAGCTATATGGTACAATTGGCAGACCCTTGAGGGTACAGCCCAAGTGACAAACACAGGTACAAACTGGTACTCTATTTCTGACAGTGTAGCAGAAATACAGATCTTTTAAAACAACAAGAATTAAAAGATAAGTAGTTTGACCTGTCTGCTTTAAAGCACTGAACTAGGAAACAAAATGTTGGAAGCTGATAATTGACCCAAAACACCACCCCTCTAAAATACAAGCATGACTACAAATGGTTTTTAGTGTCCTCACTTGTGATCTCCAGGTAGTCATTAAAGATCTACAAGGTTCAGGAATTTCAGTAGAATCTCAGTTGCCTATTGGATACATTCTATCTCCTTGCCAAGTTATCAGCATTTTTGGGAAATAAATCAATGCATGCAGGCTTCTACAATTAATTGTTCTTTTTTTCCTCAATCGGCATAGAGTAGCATGAGAACATTGTGCTTGATTACACCTGTTATCAGAACTAATCATGATAATTTGTGGGTTTGTGCATTACCTTAGTTTCAACGTTCCTTTTCAATAGCTCATTTTCGCAGCATAGGTGGGTATTGGGGTTGTAGGTCTTATCACCACAGATGTTCTTCTTTGAGGGTTCTGGACCAAAAGCAGAAGGATGTGGATGTCATTACTCAAACTATTAATATAAAAAGGGTAGCACACTTAAAAATGTAGTACCTATCAATAAGCAAAGGATTTGGAAACAATATTATGGCATGAAATGCACACATATAAAATATTCTTCAAAAGAACACAGGAAGGAAGCTAATCAGAAGTGAGCAGGGTCGCACGGAGGTTAAGGATCTGCTGTACAGTGAGGTTCTTATTCGTAGATGTTAGTAAGACGTAAGACAGCTGATAAGATGACAGAAAAATGCACTGAGCTATTAGACAAAATCATTTACGAGTATAAAAATTGCAATAAATAATAACCTGGGTAAGAAGAAACAGCGGCATTGTTCCTGGGTTCAACAAACACCATGATGTCCAGATCAGGAAAAAAAACAGAAAAAAGAAAAAGAAAATTATGCAACAGAAGTTGGCTTTATTATTTACGTGAAAAAGCGCTGATTTCCCACCCATTGATTTGCTCTTTTGTTTCTTACCTTGACCACAGTCTATCCACTATGGCCAACTGCTATGGTATTGAAATACACCAGTCAGTGACACTTTGGGAAGCCTTTAACACCATTTGGATCCTGGTTTCAGCTTCAAATTGTATTGCAGTCTTTTAAGAGTCTTTGAATAAAACTGCAACACAGCCATCATAGTGACTCATGCTTAACCCTGCGACATTGCACACCGAGGTAATTTAATTCTATAGAACCATTTGGGGTGCTGCATAGGCTCAATCCACCTCCAGGGTCTCCTGCCACCAGATATGTGGAGTAGGAATGTTCTCCATGTGTTCGTGGAAGAGGTGTTGGTGTGGCCAGCAGGTTAGCCCATCCTGTGGTCAGTATGGATCCCAATACCCTAGTGCAGTGATGTGGACACTGCACTGTAAAAATCGCTCCATCCAAGATGTAAAACAGAGGTTCTGACTCTCTGAGGTCATAAAAGATCTCTGGGCCTCTTTTAATAGAGTATGGGTGGTACCCCGATGTCTTGGCTAAAGCTGCCCACTAAGGCCCTTTCAGATCTGGCCTCCTAATCATCCCCTATATCTACATCTATCCTACCTGGCTTCTGATGAGCCACACCTGTTCCTGGTATTTACCCAAATAAAAAAAAGGGTAAAAAAAACCTACTGGATAGTAGCCTTCCAGGACCGGAGTTGGAGACTCCTGATCTACATAGTGAATTCTCTCCTGCCCCTTCACCACTTTAGCTACTGTGTGGTGAGCATACTGGTGCAGAATGGCTGCTGTTGCATCATACAAGTGGGGCTACACAGTGGTCATGGTTCAAGTGGCTCCCCATTGATTCTATAAAATGCTTTGGGTGTCTTGAAAAGCTACATGTAAGATGTAACATTCATTCATTCATTCATTCAGGGTTATTCTGGGTACTCTAGTTTCCTTTCACAGTCAAAAAGCATACCGTTTGGCTGAAATGGAGTCTCTAAATTGAGAGTGTGATCAGTTATGGACGGGAATCCCCTGCCTTAAGTTGTGTGCGTCATGAGAAGTGGTTAAGGAAAGATTTTTACTATCTATTCATGTTCTGTCATGTGGTTGAAATACCATAAAATATTGCAATGCAGCCTGATATGCAGGAAGACACCTGATAATGGCGCAGCCTCACCTTATGTTGTCACTTGGTATATTAATCTGGAAAAAGAGAGAAACATAAGTGTATTGAGGTGTGAATGTATCCTACATAGTCCCAATGTCCTAAAATGGATTATCACAGTAGTTAGCTGTGTAAGTACATATTTAATGGTTTTATTGTACTAATTGTTATTTTGCACTTTTTGTAATTGTCTAGCCTGCTAAGAGGACATTCGGGTAAGAATTTCATTGAACATTGTACTTGTACACATGAATAAAGTTGAACTTTGAACTTATAGCCCCACACTTCCAGGGTTGGGGGTCTGAATCCTGTCCCTGTATCTTCTTCCCGTGTTTGCGTGGGTTTCCACAGAGTATTCTAACTTCCACCCACAATCCATAGACATGCAAACAGGTGTATTGAGCATATATAAAATTACCCAGGGTGCATGGATGTACCCTGGGTAAACAAGCCGTTCAGGCCAGATGTTTTAATAGCCAAGCTCCCAGTTTCAGACTCAGGGATAAGCCCCGGATGCAATTAATGCATAAATTATAAATATTTGTTTGAAAAAAAGCCACCATACTTACTGGTTCAACACATGACCCCTCTGTTGATGAGGAAAAGGGATACGAAAGAAAACGTTAAAAAAGACACAGAGGAAAATCTCTTTATCCTTGCTATAAATTTCTTAATGCATATACCTATATGGCTGTAGAAAAAATTAAGAGATCACAGTAACATTTTTTGTTTCCCTCATTGTATGGCTGTGCGTTTGTGAATATGTGTGTGTGTGTGTGTGTGTGTATGTGTGTGTGTGTGCGTGAATGTGTATGTGTGAGAGATTTTGTTTCAACCAACCACTTGAGTACTCTGTGGCTGTGACTCTTTATACTTAACTGGTTGGTTGAAATAAAATTTTGGTCTGGATTTTTACTTTCAGGACCGGAATTATCCACCTCTGCCTTTACCTAGCTGGCTTTTATTTTTTTTATGCAATTTTGTTTTCTTCTGCATTGTCACTCGAAATACCAAATTTAGTTGTATACTGTACAATGACTAGGTATTCTAGTCTATTTTCACTTGAAATTCAGCTTCAGCTAGGTAATTTTTCTTTCCTGGTCTGATGTTAGTGCTACTCAAATGCATATATTAGTCCACGTCACACTATGCTCAGTCTCCATGCAAATCTTCTTGTGTTTAACTGGTACACTAACGTATTCCACAAAAAGTGAAAGGTTGCAGCACATGAGTATGCACAGCACACAGACCTTGAATCTTGATATTCGTTCGGTTGCAGCAGTGTGTAGCAGGATTGTACATTTCATTCCCACAGCACAGGTCACCCGTAGAATTCTTGTGAATAATGTTGCCTGGTAAACCACAACACAGCTGCTGTGTTGTATTAATAATCTCTGAAACAGAGGTACAGAAAAAGAGAGCTGAATGTGCTGCTTTTGCATTCTGTTCCCTTTAAGTGATAATTCAATATGCTTTCATTTAAGATTCAATATTTCTATTTAATTACAGGCTACTCTAAAAATATACAAACAAAAACTAGTTTTTTTAAGTAAATAGGATATTCATTTTTTTTAAATGGCTTTATGTTGAATGCATTTAATATTTATCACTTGTACTCTCGCTCAAGATTTAAATAACCAAACAAATACTGTAGATCTACCAAACTAGGCCAAATTGTCTTGCTGTCAGTGTCTACAGATCTCATTCTGCAATCGCATTTGGATAAAAACAAATGTTGTTTATGAATCAGTTGTCAGAGACCAAAGTGGAGATGTAGTCTTGAAATTATCAGTAATGAGTCAGGAGGGAACTGCTGGAGATTTTCTACATTTTTCGAAATTTATATCATATCGGTCCCCCAGCCCAGAGCAATCAAATTATGCTCCAAATTATTTAGGCCCAGTCAGTACTGTCAGTCATGGGTGCTCAGAATCATCCTGTCTTGCCCCCTCCCCATGTTTTGAGAGCCACCATCTGTGGTGTAAAGTATGGGGGTGGCTGTATCACGCTTCAGAGAGGCGTATTAGCAAACATGGGAGCAACTCATGTATGGAAAAGAGCAAAGATCAGAAGCGATGTTATAAACAAAACAAGAACACTGACGTATGCAGACCCGTGAGCATAAGTACAGGGCCAAAGAGATGGCAATAAAAAAGTAAATGTCCACATTCCGCTTTCGATTCTTCTGAAAATCTCTGGCACTTTTTCAACACTGCAGTTAACTAGCACCACCAGCCCAACTTAAACAACAATTTACTGAGACAAATGGGAAAAAAAGCCTGCAGTGTTCCTGGAGCTAGGGGTTACAGGCCTTGATCAAGGACCCACAGACATGTGACTCTTCAGCTAAAGCTAAAGCCTTTTGGTTACAGGCATAGAGGCTACACACAAATGAGCTACACACAGCTCTAAATACATTCATCATATTTAACCTATAAAAAATGTGCATTTTTCTTTTACTTTCTAAGTCGACAGTACATGATATAAGCAGTCACAACTGCATACTCTGACATATACTGCATGTATAACTACAAAGTGGGTTAAAATGCAATATGCTCATCTAAGGACATGAAAAATCACACAACAACCAGCCACGCAAAAGTTACAGGAAGCAAAGAGACCACACAGTTTTAGTGACACAATCACTGACCTGCCCTGCAGCACTTGAACTCAGGCTCAAAGGGGTAAAGGTGTGAATCACAGCACAGGCTGTTCAGCGGGTTGTATGCCTCTGATCCACAACAGTCGGACACCAGCTCGCTTATATAGGAGGTAATTTTCCCTGCAGCATAGGGTACGAGGTATACATCTTATATGCAGGGGAGTGCATGACAGTCATGTTTTAATGCAATTTTCCTTTGTTTAATACTACATGAAAATAGTGGTATATTATGGTAAAACCTGGTTTCTGTAATGTTCAGCACATGACTTTTCTACCTTGATATTGTTTATATAAATACTTCCATTTTTACTTTCATGTAGTAGACACTTTCATCCAAAGCAAAATACATTGAGTACAGAATTATGAGGCAATTGTGTATCTTTCAGTCCAGATTAATTTCCAATTAAGATTTGACTGTGTGAAAAATAGAGCATATTCAGTATTTGCTCATTCTTTCCCTGCATAGAGATGTTTTTGTTTGGAATAAAACAGAAATATGTAGATACTTCCCTGTGCAGAATTATTAAGCAAAATATTATTACTAATAGGCTAAAAAAATACCTTACAGAGAGCAGGAGAAAAAAAAAATAGAAGAGCACCATTAAGAGGAATGCAAAACAATTACAATTCCCAAATTTTCAAAACGTCATCACTGTACAATTGAGTATTTTGTGGCCAACAAGCAAGGAAAATGGAAAAACCATGTAGAGACAAGAAGATACTAAGTGACTACCATGAGTTAAATTAAGGGCGAGACTTCCAGGAACCTCAAAGTGATATATAACTGAGAAGGCAGAGTCAGTCAGCCAGCCCAAGGAACAGGGGTTAAAGGCTTTGCTCAAAGGCCCGACGATGAAATATGCCAGTCATGGGATTTAAACCAGCAACCTTCTGAGCGCTGGCAGAGACCTTACCCACAGAGCCACTCCAGAAAAGATTAGGGGAGAGTGGGGTGATTTGTGCCAGGGGGGAAGTTGTGCCACCCACTGTTTCTAGGGAACCATAGAAGAAATTGGTCATGTGACCACATGTTTTTGAAGAGTCAGCCATTTTACTCATCCTGCAAAGAAGAGAGCCTAATTGCACGAGAGGTAAGCACATTTAAGTTCAAAAAACTGTTCTTTGCCTTTCAAAGTAAAATTTCTATAATCAAGGTTTAGTCTATACAGCTAGCATGATGTTAACTCAAAACTGCTGGATGATGCATTTTTTTCCAAAAGGGTGGTGTTGGGGTGATTTGTGCTAAAGAGCGACTGGGTTAAGTTGTGCCAGTGGCTCAACAAACCCCACCTTATGAATATTTTAAACATATTATTTTATTGCAATTGTACATTGTATTCTTACATTGTATCACTAAAGCTATGTGACATTCTTCAGTTTAGACCAAAAATAGAAATAGACCATCATGCCACGGAGTTATAAAAGGAAGACAGGCAGGGCTTCCACTCCTCTAGACGACATGGACAGAGCAGTGAAAGAGGTGGCGAAAGGGAAGTCCATTCGTCAGGTAGTAAGGCAGATGAACATATGCAGGATGACATTAAAATGATACATGGAAAAGAAAAAGAATGAAAGACAGAAGAAAATGACTCTCAAAGAATCAAATCAAACTAAACGCATGAAGAAAACGCTTGTGTACAGTAGCTCAGGAAAAAGCACCATGGGCATTCCACTTTATGACACCACTGACGATGATGAAGCAAAAGATGACCTGGAGAACACACATAACAGAGAAAATGAAAGGCGTGAAAAGGAGAAACGGAATGAAAATAAGAAGAGAGGGGCTCTGAAAGGGTCCAAACCAACCAAACCAAAAAAGAAAGTGGTTGTCTGCAGTAGCTCAGAAGAGAGTGACATTTCCATTTCACTTAACAACACCACTGACTATGAGAGTTCAGATGTCCAGAATGATGATGATGATGGTGACAAGTATCTGTCTGCTGGGGACTTTGTGATTGTGAACTTTACAGGCAAAACCAAATCCTACAACTACGTTGGATTGGTTGAGAAGGTTGATGGTGCCGACATCAGTACAAAGTTTCTAAGGCAAAGTAGTAAGAGGTCTGTGGATGGAAAGCCCATCTTCACTTTCAAAGAAAATGATGAAGGAGTCATCCCTAGAGAAGATGTGTACAAGAAACTACCCACACCACAAAAACTTGGTGGTACAGCCAGAAGGGAGCAGAAATTTATATTCCCCTGTAGCATCGACAAGTAGGATGTCATGTAATAGATCTGTGAAGACAATTGCAGTCAGTTTGGTCTTCATTTGAACTTAATTTTGTTCTGAATATGTTCATATGGCGCTGTTTTTTCTTTTTATTTTGAACTCAACTTTGTTTTGATGTGTTCATGAAGCGCTAGGCCTTAAGAAAATTGACCTATGATGTTGTAACTTTAAATAAACCTTAAATGAGCAATTTTGTATTGGATTTGTCTAGCTTTTATATAGAATTACAGTTTCTGAGATCAAAATATACTGTTTCACTTCAATAATCAATAGCACAATTTACCTCAATGTATTCTCTCCAAAGGCACAACGTACCCCACACCGGGGGCAAGCTGTGCCACGAGACCACTTTTTTTCAGAAAGCTATATTTTTTTCAGAAAGTTTCGGAAATCTTTATCTGAAGGTGTGGTACCTTCTGATTGGAAACATGCCAACATAACGCCCATTTTCAAAAAAGGGGATAGAAGTAA
>JAODKE010000038.1:9951623-9963346 GCA_026779605.1 Mormyrus hasselquistii
AAGTATACTTCACTATACTATTCTTAAGTATATAAAATATAGTATATAAAAAGTAATCCTCAAGTATACTGCCTCGGTTTTAGTATAAAATAAATATACTCGTAGTACACTTGAATAAACTACCTTTTGCTAAGGGTAATTAAGAGTGTGAAAAATTCCCATGGATTTACTTTTCAAACCAACCTAATATGAAAGTAATTAATGCAATGTTCAAGAAGATATTGTTGTTAAGATGGCAAAAACCTAGCAAATATCAAAAATAAAACCAACTTCACCGCAGTAAAGTAAGGGATATTGCCCACCAAGCTGTCCCGTTATATAACATTAATGAACGATGCGCAGGTATACCAAGTCCACAGCTGTCCCAAGTTATACTGAGTTAAGATTCACCTACCAGCCAGTCCGAAAACAGCATTTGTTTTTCCGGGTCACTTTCAAAATAAGTTACATGAAATCCTACTGTAAGCATGTTATTGCACCTTCGTGAAGTTGCCCCCCTGTATGTTTCAGATTTTAATCAAACTGGTCTAAATCGGTTATGCCACATTAGTGCTGGTTTGTGCCATTTTAGTTTCTGAGATAAAAATTTGAAGAAACTGTGGGAGTCCACAAATATAATCACAAATTTGAGAGCAGACAAGAAGGGCTTAGTCACAACCAATGGTCTAAAAATGGCTGATGTCAATTATTTTTATTGGGTGTCTGCCAAAGTGTTCCCATAAAGTTGGAGGCATAGATGTGTCCAAAATCTCTAGTTTTAAATGCCTTGGCCTGCACAGAGCCCTGTCCTCAACCACATCAAACACCTCTGGGATGAACAAGAACAGAGATTGCCATGGCTTTCATGTCCAACATCACTGCCTAACCACAAAAATGCTCTGGTGGATGCATGATCTGAACATTGCTACTCTTTCTCCGGAAGAAGGATTATTTCCATAATATCTTAAAACTGCTATTGTCATGCCTTTGGGGAAGAAAAGCAATCTTTTTGGTGCTGTGCTTAATAATTTTAGGCCAATCTCTAACCATCCATTTCTCAAAACTTGCTGCAATGAACAAAATTCTTATTGGGAATGAAGTACAGAAGAAGGATATGCTGCTTTACTTAGAATCAATGTCTCTGAAGGTCAATAGCAATTAACAAACCTAGGAGTTGTTTTCGATGGTGATTTTAGCTTTAACAGCCTGTTAGTATGCTGTTTTACAAACATTGCTATCATCACTATCGAGCATGATGTCATATGTTGACTGTGAAAATCTGATACATGCTTTTATTTCAAGTATAATAGAATACTGTAGTGCACTCCTGTCTGGTCTACCTAAGAAATCTATTTAAAATCTACAACGGGTCCTGTCACGCCCAGCTCCGTACGATCCTCCTGTGTGCCACGCCCACCTCATTACCTAGTGTTCATCCCTGATTGTAATCACCTGTTTCTTGTTACTGCTGCTTGTCTTGTGTATTTAGTCCACGTCTCGGTCAGTCTGCTCGAGATCTGTCATTGTCGTCAATCCCTGTTTGTGCCTGCCGTAAGTGCTCGTCCTGCCTATGCCTTCCTGTCTACAAATAAACCCCTGTTTTCTCCGTTAAACTGGCTGCTCTCTCCACCATCACCAGCTCGCTGCTGTTTTGTTTTTGTTTTATCCCCTCTTGGTGGTGTTAGCTTGATACTGGCTTACCTTCCTAACGTCAGAAGTAATATATTAGTACGTTCTTTTCATTAAACCCAGGTATTTTGAAAAAAGATGCATCTAATTAGACTACTCTTTCCATTTGGTTGTTCTATACGGCCATATTTTGATCCTTCCGTCCTCCCAGCTCTCTGCCAGGCAGCCCATGTTTTTGCTCTCTTCCAGTCTGGGGGGTCCCTGGAGACTGGTTTGGCTCTGTCCTGCTCACTCTCTGCTCCTTTTTCTGCTTCCTTTCATTTTCACACTGCTGCCTCAGTTTACAGTTAGTAGTTCTCTTTATGCTTATCTGCAAAATATCATCCCCCTTCTCCTGCAAATTCCAGGGATTGGTAGCAGCTCCCTGCCAACCACACATACAGACAGAAATCTGTGGTTCCGCTATTCAGCCGTGCTAAAAATAGCCAGCTGGAAGTTTCGTCATCACTCGCCAGCCTCGGGCATTAAGTTTTACCCGCCCATCAGCCTGTAATAGTAGCCAATAACTGGCCAGCACCTCCGCCTTCCCAGATCACTCCATGTAATCAATATCTCTAAGGTGGAATGTCTAAATACTCCTCGATATTAAGCACTGTCTGCAACACTCTGAAAGGTGTTACCTACTAGACAAGAATCAAAAGTGCGGTGGACGGTGCATGCATTTCTAAATGCGGAAAACACGGACGCGAGGAGATAAAAGCATGTAACCAGGCACAGCGGACGGGGATTTCCAAACAAGTTCAACTTGCATCAAAAAAGGAGCAAGCATTAATTCCGCAGCTCTAGAGGAATATCGCTGAGAATTCAAATGAATTCCCGTGAAGCATATACTCTTGCATTACACATCTTACGTGACTAAAAAAAGACTACACATACTGCAATTTGCTTCGGTGGAGATATAAGTTCGTATATTATTCCGCTAATTGAAATCTCACGCATTTTATTAATTTAATACAACAAACTAATAATAGTTATTATTATTATTACCAATAGTAGTAATTAGCAATAGCAGTGGTAGTAGTAGTATATCAGCGTAAAAAGTTACCGTAATTGTTTTTAGTATGTTTTTTTCTTACCCTACTGATGTATAACCATCATCGTGAATTCACCTCATATTCATCACCAAATCTCATTCAAACACCAAGAAGAATGCGGTGACCAAAGCTCGATTATCAGCTTCACCCCGCCCCCCGATTTAAAATGACATTAAAACATACATTTACCTCAACACGCTGAAAGAGCCGAACGTCAATACGTGACTTGAGTAGTTGTTTGAAACCTTTTGAAGTTTTCGCTGTCATTGCGATTATTATATCAATTTCAGTACCCACACTCTAGCCTGAAAGTCTGGATTTATTAAAAGCCAAGACTGGGTTTTGGTTCTCTAAATAAGTAATTTCACTGACTATTTTATATATAGTAATTAGTTTGAATAGTGTGTTTGTCTTTGCATTAAAATCGGACTGTAGCTCTTTATGTTCCAATTCCAATCTAATTACTGGAATGGAAGTTGGGGAAAATCACACAGATGGAGAAAAAGACACAGCATGATGACGAAAGTGAATGTTTCTAGCCTTGAACGTGTTCATTAAAATTGAATGTATAATAGGTTTTTATGTTAATATCTGTATAGCCTATATATATTATTTGTAAATATATTTTATAGTGTTCTTTTAATAGCTGCATGATTCCTCATTGAAAATGAAATCATTAAAAACTAAGATCTTACATTTTGCATACAGTATATATCATAGTAACATAATGGAAGTCATTTTTATATTAAACAATTGATATCCCATCACAACGGATAAGATGCCACGTGACGCAATTAGTAATTTACTACAATGGAAATTGTGAAACGTATATTGATATTCAGTCTCTAAATTGAACGTATCCCGCGTGTCTAAATACGTAATGCTACAAATCAGATTGGAAATGGAAAATGAACTGTAAAATGCTAACAAAACATTTTGATCATATTAAAAACACAAGAACATACATAATTTATGGACTTTGCCTGATGTATAGAAGTTACATATTTGTTACCTAAATCTTGTTCCATTTGGTACTCAGAGATAGGTCAAAATTGTTAGTTTGCAAATCCTGGGGTGATGTTCCTTGTACTAATAAGACCTATCTTTATTATTTTTTTAATTTCCTTAATATCTGATATTAAGCAGAATGAATAGTCTCAAATTTCCTGTTAGTTTGTAGTTACATATCCCCATGAAGTTCTGTGAAATACATTACCTTGTTCAGTGATCACCATCAGTGCAGTGTAGAGCATGATAACAGGAGCTGCAAACATAAACCATATAATGGTTAAAATAATTAGAAACACCTACATTTACAACCAAAATTCCCCAAAATAAAAATACTTCTGTATACATACACAGTAATACACTCCTACTGTCCATTATTAATCCAGAGCAAGTTCTCACACAGTAGCAGTTCTTCCCAGTTCTTTACCAAGATAAATAAATCTGCCACCTTATTTTCATTATTAGCTACTTTTTTGTTAGACAAACACCTATATAGATCCTGTTGTTATGTCATGAATACGTCAGAGCTAGTGTCTGATATCTGAGGGACTGGATTCTTATGTCTGCTAGAAAGAGTTCTAAGCTGAATGACTCATATGAATGAGTCAGATACATTTATACTCTGCCAGAATATCTGTTGATTCCATCAGAATTCCTGTAGTAGCTGAACATCTAGAAAACATTACACAGCAAATAGTGCATCAGTGGATATCGTGTTTTTTTCAGTAGCTTTCATTTCATTTTTTTATTATATCACTTCAAGTTATTGATTGCCTGCTGTGGGTGTGATGGTGTACTCAGTAATTATTTACATATGAGGTCTATATAGGGTGCATTTGAAATCACATACTTGTTTGCTATGTAGCAGGTGAAAAATAGTGTGTAACCTGAGCATATTGGTGATCTCTTAGTCAGGGTCAGTGCCAGTCCAGCTCTACCCTTTTTGTCTCTTCCCTGTTTGGCCAGCAGGTGTCACTGGACATACCTCTTTTCTCATAGTCCTTCAGCCCTAGTGTGTTTTCCCTGCTTAAGCTAGTGCGGGTGCCGGTGCTCAGCCAGTGCTCAAACCCCACAAAAAACTGTCTTGCTTTCACACATAAATTAAACATAAACTTAACAAACAAACGTATCTACTGACATATTAAAGGCAAATTAGGTACTAAAACTCATGAACTGATATATAAGAACATAAGAGTAGAACTTGTAACATAAACAGTAATATAGTGCAAGGATGATCATTAAGGACAAGAAGCATTAAAAGATAATTACCAAAACTAGCAGTTGCTTCTTCACCATGACACACTAATTCATTGCTGATGCTGCACCATTCCGCCTGTTGATGTTGCGATCCATGTGTTGGCGAGCGGGGAAGCAGGCTAGGACGCCGTGAATTCTATCAAAATGGGGTTTATTTAGGCAAAGAGGGCAGCACAGGACAAACATTACATCAATGACCGGACTGGGGAAACAAACTGAAACGCGGACTAAATACAATGGACTAATTTACAACAATCGGGAACAGCTGTTAAACATGGGGAATCCACACGGGGTTGATGAGGGGGCGTGGCACACGAGAGGAGCTGACGATCGGGGAATGACAGGACCGTGAAAAGCAGGCCGCAAGAGCAGGTGGTGTCGTGGGCGTGCAGGGCTGGACGGACTGGCCGGGCGAGACAGGAGAGCCGGGCTGGACGGGCGAGACAGGATCGGGCGTGCGGCCAGCAGGGGGCACCTCTGGGGGCAGAGCTTCTGCAGCAGGAGGCACAGGAATGGCCTCAGGTGGTGTGCCAACGGGGGGCACAGGAGCCTCTGGGAACCCCGCAGGGGCCGCGGGGAGCTGAGCTGGGAGCTCGGGCGCTGCAGCGGGGAGCACAGGAGTCACTGGAGGAGCACAGGGGATTGGGCAGCTAAAGCAGGGGCCACGGGCGCCGCAGTAACCAAAACCTCAGGTACCTCTGGGGTCACCACAGGAGCAGGAATCTCTGGGGCAAAGGCAGAAACCTCAGGGGTCTGAGCAGGGGGGTGTGCCTCAGGTGCCGGTATGGTATCCCCTGCTGGGGAGGCCTGCTCCGCTCTTAAGCAGAGCAGCTTCTTCAGGGTCTCCTCTGCCTGGGTGAGCTGCTGGAGCGGGGATTCAGGGGTAACACGAGCAAACTCCTCCCGGAGCTGCTCCAGGAGCATAAGAGCCTCTGGGGAGTCTCTTATGGTGGGCTCCCCTACCAAAAAAAAAACCTCCTCATTGTCCCCAGGTGGGGCTGGGCCTCAGGAGCCATGGGGGGCGCTGCAGCCTCAGGAGACACGGGGGGGCCCTGCACACTTTCAAAACCGCGGAACCCGTGGGATAGCATCCTGAATGGACCTGGCCTTTAAGGGCCAGGCGTGTCCCAATGAAAGGGCAGGCGGTTGGCTTAGGCAGCGAAGCGGTGGGCGAATGAACCTCGGGCGTCCGCCTAGGCGAAGCGGCGGTGACATCATCCGTGAACACCGCCAGGTTGAGGATTGGGTGGGGATTCTCCGGACATGCAGCAGGATCAGCGGCTGAAATGTAGACGACCCCCAGACAGACCTCATGTGCGTCCTCCCCTCTTCTGCTTCTCCGCTTCTTCTTGCGGCGCTTCTTGGTGGGGGGTGGCAGCATTTGTGGAGCCTCCAGCAGTCCGCTAGTGGAGGCTACCTTCCACAAATTTGCCTCAGCCACCCTGCTTCTTAGCCGGCGTATACAGTCGCGCACCACCACCTTCGGGCAGGGACATCGCCTCCAACGTGTCCCTGGGTCGGCTGGCAATCGCCCGAAGCAGGGGATCTTCCCAGACCTCGGGCTGCTGAAGCCAATAAATTACCTCATCAACATTACTGAGGTATTCTTCCTCAGTGAGGTGAGGCGTCTTCTACAGTTGTATGTCTCGAGACCAGTCTCAAGACCAGTTTTACGCTGTCTTGGTCTTGTCACAGTCTCAACGGTCTATTGTCTTGGTCTTTTCTTGGTCTCAGATCTCTCGGTCTTGTCTTAGTCTCGCTGTCTTGTCTTCTTCTCAGATCGACACGCAACGTACATTGCGCTCATCCAATCAAAATACGCGTTATACGAGCAAAATAAGTGTAGCGATAGTTAAATATTAGATGTAGCATCACAGTGAGCAGTAAACCTAGACAGTTAAAGTACAGAAAAAAATGTCAGCGAATTCTTCTGTCATAAAGTTTGCGTTCATAGAACACAGTTTTTTTGCAGCACAGGTAAAAAAAAAAAGCATTCGGCAAACTGCAGATTTTGCAAGTTTCCTTGACTGAGACTACGTCAACCTTCACCATGCACCTGGAGCGTAAACACCCTGAAAGGTAAGCTAGCAAGTACTGTAGCCATCTATCCATCTTCAAACTCTTTTACCTACCTTTCCAACCTCAGATGATTGGATCACGTATATGTATTATTGTTATTTATCATGTATTAAATATTCGCAGTCCTCCAGCCGCTACAATATCATAAAGAAATATGAGCAACAGCAACACTGCCACTCAGATAATGTTTATTTTTAAGCAACATATAGGCAACAACGGACACGTTTGGCAATGGCATTCCGCACAAAAATAGGCTTAAAAATAAAGGAATCAGCGGGCTTAATAGTCTATTTAAATTCCTCAATTTTTTTCTGTTGATGCTGCGTCTCTATAAAATAAAGTTTCACTGACAGCATTATGTAAAATTTTAAAAATCCTATTAGACCTACTTTGAATGACAAAACGAATTTGATTACCGATGCTTACTTTATAGTCTTTTATACTTCAATTTGCTTTATAGACTTGATATACTACAACTATATATAAAACTCGTTTTGCTCTGGCTTCCGCCTGTTCACGTAGCACACTCTCATGTTTCTGAGAAAAATGATTCCAAAGTGAATCTTTACTCACTGAAACAGTTTCACCACATTGTTGTTCTTGCTCTACATATACGTTTGTTAAGAGTACTACAGTGGGATATGATGCAACTTCAAGTTTATAATTGTGTATCTTCAATTTGATGTTACAATTTTATCTACAAATTAAGTATAATTGAAATCAGTTACATATTTCCCATTCTTTAGACAGTTAGAGGTGTTACAGTAGCTGTTTTGTCAGGTGACTTTGGGACCAGTCAGTACCCATCATGTCAGTCCTCATCAGCACATGAAAGTTAAGGGAGTCTTTTTTTTTCTTGTCTCAGTCTCGTCTCGACTTTGTCTTGGTCTTGACTCGGTCTGTCTTGGTCTTGGTCTCGATATCCTCTGGTCTTAGTAGCGTCTTGGTCTTGGTTTAGGCGGTCTTGACTACAAGTCTAGCGTCT
Organism: Mormyrus hasselquistii; assembly: GCA_026779605.1. NCBI lineage: Eukaryota > Metazoa > Chordata > Actinopteri > Osteoglossiformes > Mormyridae > Mormyrus > Mormyrus hasselquistii. The sequence goes on from JAODKE010000038.1 coordinate 9,959,655, forward strand.
TCTCGCGGAGTCCGGTCATTTTGTTACGATCCATGTGTCGGCGAGCGGGGAAGCAGGCTAGGACGCCATGAATTCTATCAAAACAGGGTTTATTTAGGCAAAGAGGGCAGCACAGGACAAACGTTACGTCAATGACCGGACTGGGGAAACAAACTAAAACGCGGACTAAATACAATGAACTAATTGACAACAATCTGGAACAGCTGTTAAACATAGGGAGTCCACATGGGGTTGATGAGGGGGCATGGCACACGAGAGGAGCTGACGATCGGGGCATGACAGTTGAACTCCCACTCCATCCTTCCCTCACTTGTGAACAAGACCCCATGATACTTAAGCACTCCACCCTTTTCCAGTTGAGGACCATGGTCTTGGATTAGGAGATGCTGATTTTCATCCTAGCCACTTCACACTCAGCTGTGAACAGCTCCAGTGAAAGCCGAAGGTTGTGGGTCAATGAAGCCAAGAGAACCACATCATTTGCAAAAAGCAGAGACCTAATCCTGAAGTCACCATACTGGACACCCTCAATTCTGACCTAAAAAGGTATGTAAAAAATCAGTGACAAAGGGCAGCCCTGGCGGAGTTCAACCCTCACTGGAAACGAGTCTAACTTACTGCCGACAATGTGGACCAAGCTCTAACACCGGTCTTATAGGGACCAAACAGACCTTATAAGGAAGCCTGGCACCCCATACTCTTGGAGCATTCCCAACAGAATACACAAATTTATTTTTGTATAGCGCGTTTTCACAACATTACATTGCCTCAATGCACTTTGCAGCATCCCAGCACAAAGCCGCCAGGGAATAAGCCAGAGACAGCAGTGACAAGGAAAAATTCCCTAGAAGGAAGAAACCTTGGGAAGGACCAGACTCAATGGGTCAAAAGTCATACCCCAGGGGAAATAAAATATGCAAATAGTCAAAGTAGAGGAGACTATAGGCAGTGCTAACAGTTAGGTGAGTGCAATATGTAAGTGCAATGTGTAAGCTCCGGCAGATATGGCTATGGCAGCATAAGTAGGAGGGAGAGGCAAGTAGGATGCAGGCATGGGGAGACCCTAAAATTTCAGCACTCCAATTCCTCAAGGGATTGTGAAGCTAACACTACCACCACCTCTGGAGCAACTACAAAGACCTGTGAAATTTTTAGATTATACTTTACTGGAAGGATTTAGAACATTACAGCACATATTTTACCTCTATTCCATGATCCTTCTGACTGACCCATATGTCAAGTTTTTCTTAATCAATTTGAAGTCGTGTCAATGTTTTATCTCACTGACTTAATTCATATGAGGCCTACCACATGCTGCCTGGTTGTGTCAGGCTGTAGCATACATCTGACCCGCCCTTCGGGTTTCCTTCCCCATCTTGTACTTTTCCTTGTCACTTACCTTTCAGCTTCAGTGTCCCTTGTGCGTTACCCCTCTTCTCTGGACCACTGCAGAGTCTTCCCACATTTGTGTCTGGGTTAACTCTGTTCTCCATGTACTAGTTTTCCTAGTGTAGTCAGCCCTCTGTTATGTTCCCTAGTTTGTTCTCCTGTGTATTGGTAATTTATTTCACCTGTTGTTTGTTATCCTATACCTTGATGATTGATGTTTTTGATGATTCACACCTGCCTTTTGTTAGTCCTCTTTACCTACATGGTACGTAGGTACCTAAAAGTCTGGTTTGAAACCAATGACTGTGCAACTGACAACCTGGGAAAGACCTGGTGACAGCCTGAAGAGACAGCTGACAAGAGGAAATAGACCCCAAGGGGGGTGACTAGGGCTAGCTACCCAAGTTGGCAGGATAAGGTCACAATTCAATGATTCGAATCCACCCAAATATAGCTACGAAAACTTTAAGAGGAAGAATACCCCCTGAGTCTGGCAAGAGCGAAACATGACTCACTGACAGACCACACGGTAGTAGACTTTGGAACGAAAACGACGATGCAACTGATGATCAGCATAGCTTCAGATGGAGGAACAGCACTGGCAGGACACAAGTTGCAGAGCTAACATCAGAGAAGGTACTCAAGATCCACTAAGTCAGGAAGAAGTGCCTGAAAGAGCTTACCAAGGGATCTCGCATTGACCACTACTTCCTTAGAGGTAGGGCAAATCAGTCGATGAAAGCCCAGTGGCAGGAAACTCACCACAGTCCACAGGGTATCAAAACCCCAGACGAAGCTCAGCCAGACACAGCTCCATCAATGGACATGAGCCCAGACCCCAGCCAGCCACAGTTAGCAATTGAGAGAAAGATGGATGGACAAAAATCTCAAATTCTGTGGCTAAAATCCTGCCAGAAAAAGGAGTGGAGAACCGTCGATTCAGACATTGTACATCTCTTAGAAGGTCTGAAAGAGGGCGTTGAAAGAAAACTGGACAAGATGGGATGGAAAGACATCAAGCAGCGTCTTGTAATGCTACAAAGAGCAGAGCACTTCAGAAAACAACATACTGTAAGAAGAAAGAGCGAACAAGGACTGCATTCTACAGAAATCCATACAAGACCTCTGTGCCAAGGAGAAAACTGGGACCCTTAAAGTGCCTGTGAAGGGAATAGAGGAGGACCTGAGTAAGACCTACTCCGACTACCAGAGGCAGTCACCGTCCCAGAGGACATGCTACAAATCCAACCACCTGAGCACCAGTTGGACACAAGACCCCCTACATGGAGAGAAGTTGAGAACATATTAAAAAGGGCAAGAACAGCATCAGCCCCTGGGCCCAAGGGCATTCCATATAGGATCTATAAGAACATGCCAGGAGCCTTGAAGTACCTCTGGAAACTGATGAAGTGGCATTGGGAAAAGGCATTATACCTAGGGCATAGCGAATAGCAGGCGGGATTCTGATTCCTAAAGAAAAGAACTCCTCAACCATATATCAATTCCACCAGATCAGCTTACTGAATGTGGAGGGAAATGCAACTGCCTGGCAGCACCTGGAGATTGGCATTATGGTGCATTGTATCATCTCCCCACTGGCCTTTACCATGGCGAAAGATCTTTGGGCAAGTTACTGTGGCTGCTAAACAGAGGCGTCAGGCCGGGATAATGGGGAAAAGGAAGTGGAGAGGGGAGGAGAAAAGACAGGAACAGGAGAGAATGGCGTAGTGGAAATGAGCCCTGTTTTGGCAAGGAACCAATCATTTACATCGTGAGGGTAAGAGCAGAGAGAAGTCCCAGCCGGACCCGGAAAAGAGGGAACTATAAGAGATGGAGACAGACCCCCTGCCTATATGTGTAGAGAGGCCGCCCCTTTTGCTGCGGCCGCCCCTATGTGCCCTATGATCATAGTTACGTTCGGGGCGATACATGTACAAGGGATGGCATCCGCCTGGGAGGAGACCCCAACCCCCTCAGGTGCCGGATCATGTGGGGGATCAGATGTGGATTCAGACTTAGAGACCGAGTGTAGGGAACCCAAGGAGAGAAAGGCAAGCAGGGAGAAAAAAAGGAAAAAGAAAAAGGCAGCGGGGGCAGAAGTCAGACAGGACCAGGTGGAGTTTGAAGTTTGAGTAAGGAGGGAGCAGTTAGAGGAACAAAGGGGAGTAGGCTTGCCCGGTCGGCAGGCAGGGACCAAAACAGGGAAACAAAAGGAGGGTAAGGGTATACTCACACTAGGCATGGTTGCCATGAACCGCGCCCGAGTACGATTGTCCCCCCTCCCCACTCCCCCTCTGGCCCGC
>JAODKE010000038.1:9968529-9982903 GCA_026779605.1 Mormyrus hasselquistii
AATAGTGTGCCATAAGGTGCAGACAAGGTAAGGTGCAGATGTGCCATGAGGTACAGATATTTTTATAATTTCCAGAAAGAAAATTAAATTATATTATGATTGTGTGTGGTTGTCCGTTATGTGCTGTGCGTGTAGTTGTCCATCATCTTGTCGAGTTTTGTGCTGTGGTTGAGGAGGAGTCTCACTGCTTGTGGGTAAAAACTCCTCCTAAACCGTTCCGTTCTTGTTTTCAGGCTACAGAGGCGTTTCCCCGACCTCAGTGGCCTGAACAGTTTATGGGCGGGATGCAGTGCTGGTAGAGGGGTTCTCATGGTGCGTTCTGCTGTGCGCACTACCCTCTGCAGGGCCTTCTGTTGCTGTACAGTGCAGTTCCTGTATCACACCGTGATGTTGTTGCACAGGATGCTATCAATGACTCCAGTGTAAAATCTCCTCTGGATGTTTTAGGAGATCTTAAACCTCTTTAGACGCCTCAGGTGATAGAGGCGCTGTCTGCCTTTGATGATGAGGAAGTCTGTGTGTGTATTCCAGGTGAGGTCCTCAGTAATATGGACACCGAGGTATTTGAAGTTGGAGACTCTCTCCACAGGGGTTCCATTGATCTGGATTGGGGTGTGAGTTTGCTCTCCTCTCTATCTCCTAGAGGTACTGTAGAGTCAAATCAGAGAGATGGCTAAGTGCTATGTCACACTGTTTAAGTCAAGGGTGACTAATCTTACCCACAAAGGGCCGGTGTATATGCAGGTTTTTGAGATAAGATGTAGGTCAGCTGTTCAAACCCAGCTGTGAGGCCAGTCAGTCCTCTAATTCGTAATCTGATTAGGAGGTTGAAGCAAAAACCCGCATGACAAGCCGGTGCTGGTGCTCCTTCAGATCGCCGGGCAACCAGTAGTATGACAGCCAGGCATACATGGAGGACGACACAGGGAGAAGGGCGAGCTGGACAGAAGGACATCATGAGTAGTGGAGACATCACGTGTAGCAGGGTGTGCAGGATATCTTGATAATTTGGGGTTTCCAGGCAACACACCTCAGGAGGGGTAGGGGAAAAAATGTGCAATTAGTCAAAACTAAAAGTGTCTTGGTTCGACTATAGAGCAACATTATGAAAAAAAATATAGCTGTTTGGGGGTGTATTGTTTGGGCTCGGAGCCATTCGATAACTTTGGTACCACTGTATGAGCTGTCTGTAAGTCTCATGTCACACAATACAATGTATGCATATATGGTGGAGCAGTCTACTAAGACCTAGAATAGAAGTGACTGCTGACTATGCCAAGCTGGGCCTTGGACCCGGGGATGTACTCACATTAACACAAATAGTGCAAAAGCACATAGGTTAGATTAACTGAAGAAGGACAGAGATGTGACTTAAATTAATACTTAATTGAACTCCAGACAGAATCACTATTATACCCCAGAAATGATTAACTTGAATGCGGGGCTCAAAGCATAACACCCATCAACCGTGGGACTTGCAAACAGTTAAATTCAAGCTCACACACTCACACACACTCATTGTAGCTAAGCCAAGTGATGTTATGTAATACAACACAAAGTGTGGACCACCACCAGCTAAGCCAAGTGATGTAGCTAAGCCAAGTGATGTTACGTAATACAACACAAAGTGTGGACCACCACCACTCAACTCAGGCGGCTCTTGGCCGCTAACCCTGAAACATAAAAATAACAGAGGATTAAGATCATCCAATACCTTTTAGACCATCTGAGGCACTACAGGAAAAGTGTAAACAGAAAAGTTCTAGTCAGGTTGACAAATTCATTCTGTACTCCTGCTTATCCTGTTTATTAACTCAACTCAGTAATTGGCACCAGGTAGCCACAGGTGCCCAATTTGTACACATCATCGGTATTCAAGGCCAACAAACCATACAAGATCGAATAACGTGTCTGGAATTTTTTCCAGCAAGGGCATGGCACAAGGGAGTGGTACATCATAGGTGGAATGTAAGCCTATTGCATGATATACCCACTCGCGCATTCTTTATGAGCAATCCCACCAATAAATGAAGAAAATATGCAAGTTATGCACAATATGAGCTGGAGCCAAGAATCCAAACAGGCAGTTCACAGGCTATGAGGGAGTTCTGTCCCTAAATCTGTCTTTAAGTTGAATGAATACCCTGGAGGAATGCAGGCAACAACAAAGAGGGAGTGAAACTAGATTACCAGCAATGAGCATGTACTAGTTCTGCTTTTTCATTTCAATTGTTTGTATAATTGGCTTCGCACACTCCAGACAACAGCAATAAAAAGGCCAATAGAATGTTGGGTTATATCTCTAGATGTGCGGAGTTTAAGTTAAGGGAGGTGATGTTACATTTATATAATTCCTTGGTAAGACCCCACCTAGAATATTGTGTGCAGGTTTGGTCACCATACCTTTAGAAGGACATTGTTGCCTTAGGAAATGTGCAACAGAGGGCTATGAGAATGATTCCTGGTCTGAGAGGAATGTCTTATGAGGAGAGGTTAGCTGAGCTGAATCTGTTTAGCCTTGAGCAAAGGAGACTAAGGGGGTCATGATCCAGGTCTATATGATTCTAATGGGTCTGGATGCTGTTCAGCCAAATGGCTATTTCAGTATTAGTTTAAATAGTAGAACTCGTGCCCATAAGTGGAAATTAGCAGGAGAACATTTTAAAACAAATTTGAGGAAGTACTTCTTTACACGGTGTGTAGTTAAAGTATGGAATAGTCTTCCTGCTAGTGTAGTGGAAGCTAAAACCCTGGGTTCCTTTAAATCAGAGCTAGATAAGATTTTAACAACTCAGAGCTATTAGTTAAGTTCTCCCCAAAGCTTGATGGGCCAAATGGCCCCCTCTCGTTTGTAAATTATTTATGTTTTTATGTGGGAGATGTGGATCGTCCCACCCATTCTGCTTGTCCCACAAACGTTGTAACAGTATCTTAGCTCAAGTCGTGTAGGGTAGATTGTCGATTGCTCATTATGTCTTACGAATGCAGCAGAGAGAGGCATGGCATTGGTCCATGGCAGCATGTGCGGAAATTCCTTAAAGCCCTTCTGACTCCAGTGGGAGCCCTGAATCATGTTTTGTCACAGTAGTGTAGAAGTAGAAGATGCTTCCTATTCATCTAAGGTGATATCCTGACTAACTCTGTGGGGTGAAGGTGATAATGCCCACTTCATCGCTCTGGCTTGTTCATCATATAAGCTTTGCCTCCCTTATCTCCCTTATCTCTCCATTTTGGAGCTACATAAACACTCAACCCTTGTAAGTTGTATAGTTGAATTATCTAATGTACTAGACAGTTAATATGCTAACAATGGGCTCACTCTAACAGTTTAAACAGGATGTGAGTATTCAGCAATAAACACCACTCAAGAATCTCCCATTCATCTTTTGAAACCGCTTAGTCGCAATTGGGGTCACAATGGGCGCAGGCAGGAACCAACCCTGTCACCAACACACCACAGGACACACACACACTCACAGAACTGATTTAGACTGACCAGAAACCAAAGCCCCTGACAAAAACCCACACAAACACAGGGAGACAGTGCGAACTCCACACAGAAAGGATCCACGACCAAACCCAGGACATCCTTGCTGTCCACTGCACCACCACACCACCCCTCATGAATCGCAAAATAAAATAGCAGTGATATACCATGTAACTTAATTGGAGGATATTATACTTACATTTGGACATTTACACACACAGACTAACTCTGAACTTAGACTTAGCAAAACATTTGAACTTCCCCCTTGTATGTGTCGAAAGGAGTCTGTGAGACAACAGGACCTGTCAGCCTTTTGTACACTCAGGGACCCCCAAACGGTCCACATTTTTACTCTCTTCCACTTCCCTGTTTATTTCATGTATAATAACGCCATCCCAAAAACCAAACCTCGCTGTTTCTTTTCTCACCCCTTTTCACCGCTCTGTTTGGTTCAAGCTTGGACTTGATTGTAGCAGGAGGCAATGCTTTTGATGACATACAAATTCCTACACGGAAGCAAAATGCACTTTTGCTATTTTTAAATTGGAAGAATTTCCTGCAGTCATAATAAGGCCCCCGATCTCACATTGCAAGTGACACTCCCAGTGATTGCCCTGACAGGAATGTAAGCAGAAAAAAATGATGTAAGTGGGCCCACCTGCAAGCCTAGAGGAAAAGAAAATCAGAAAAGAGCTCTCAAAACTGTTTCATTGATTTCTCCAAGACAACTATCAGATCTGTAGGAAACCAAGATGAGACTGTTACTCATTTTTTTTATCTCCATCTGCATATATTACCCATGTGTTTTAGCAGTATTGGTATATACATTTATTCACACATAATATAGACCCCCCCCCCCCCCCATTCAAATCTGGCCCTCGATACCAAATCCAGGCCTTGTTTTCAAGTCTCCCAGGGAGTTATCTTAATAATTTATGGCTTTAATTGGCCAGAGGCTTCACAACTGGTTCTCAGGTAAAGGAAAGCTGAAACAACAGCAGTGCTCAGCTCTTGAGGACCGTGATTTGAATAGCCCTGGAATATACCTATAAAAATACTATAAATACTATAAATACTAAAATGCAGTGCTCACAGAAAGTCTTAGGATGCTTGCTAAATTCAGTAAAAATATTGCAAGTTTTTTGGTTTTTATAACAAAAATTAAAAATTAAAATTAAAAAAAATAATTATTTTGTTTACAAAAAATGTACACTGTGACCTGGATTCCTGTACAGGGATTAAGCCTAGTCATAGACTAAATTTCATTTTAAACATGGATTTATGGAAGTGGCTTTCTCACACATAGATTAAAATAGTCTCAAACTTGATTTATGCAATTGAATTTCCAGATGTAAGATTAGAGCTAATCTAGATCTACTGTAAATGAAGACTTAAATTAAACCTGGTCAGAGTCAGGTTTAACTCCAGATTAAAGGCTCACTTATTTCAATAATAATCAGAGACTACCGCCAAGAACAGAAAGAAGGTTGCTTATAGACAGGAGCACCCCACTGAATAATTTTGATGATGTATATTTTTACCATTTCCGTGTGTTGAAAGAAAATGCAACAGGAATAATTCATTTGCTTCAGCCCAGGTTTTCACGTAATATAGTTAGGGGTACTACTATTCCTCCTTTCTTACAAGTATTATGCTGAGGTTTCTGGTGTGTGGAACATTCCATCATGAAACAGGAGGTTTGTTTCGTGAAAGTGAATCAACAGTGTGCAAAATAATACACTAAATCTGCAATGCTATATGAGAACTGAAACAAGATTTCATCAAGATCCCCAATGCTGCTGAACAGGTAACCTACAAGATAGATTTCTATGAACATGGGCCCTTCCCTGGCGTAATCAGCTGTATTGATGGATGCAACATTCCCATCATGTGTCCCTCTACAGCAAATGCTGAGGACTTCAGAAATCGTAAAAAATGGTTTTCGATAAATGTACAAGGAGTATGCAGTCCCACTGCGGAGTTCCCTGACATTGTTGCATGTTGGGAAGGTTCAACTTGTGATTCAAGAATTTTCCATAATTCCATGTCCCTTGGGACAACATACTGGAATCCTGCTTTGTGACAGTGGCCACGTACAGACAAACTTTGTGTTCCCCCCCTGTCTCTATCCAGTCAGATGCACTATTCTAATCTAGCATTCATAGTATTCTTGCAATTTATGGAATTCTATGGCAAGTTTCCCAGGAACGGGCAGTGTTTTCCCCCCTGGCCTACTAGCTGTTGCTGCTGCTTGCAGATGCTGCTGGATTTGTTGTCTGATCTTCCTGACTCTGCCCTGCCCCCCCCCCCAAGATCAGGTTATCTTTGTATAGAAAAAAATTTAATATTTCTTTTGAGGTCAAGCGTTGAGGTCATTACATCAAATTTGTTACTGTATGAGAGCAAGATCTGGCTCACATTAAAGTAAGTGGGATATACATGATGAATGTCCTACCAAATAAGTCAAGTGGAAGTGTTAGAGCTTCTTTTTCAGTGGTGCTATAGGCTAGTTGATGTTTCACAAACCTTTTGGAAAAATAACAAGTGGGGTTTTCGAGGCTGTGGTCGTCCGCCTGTAGAACAGGGGTGCCTGGATCGTCACACTAACCATAGCAGTGGGTGGTGGGACAAGAGCGGATGAGGGAACAGAGCCAGAGTGATCAATGTATGGTTTTAGCATGTTCACATAATATATGTGGGTTTTCTGTTTGTGGTTCGGGGTTTCAATCACATAATCCTTGGGACTTTTTCCTGTATCCTATCGGGACCTGAAAACTGGGCTTGGAGGGAAGAGCCAGGTAGGGGCGAGAGGACCAATACATGATCTCCCTCTTGGAAAGTTTGCTCTCTCACTTTCCTGGCATAGTGAACCGTCATTAGCTCCTGTGAAGAGCTTATGCATAACTCAGCACATTTCTAGCCTGAGGAGGGGGTCATGGGGATAAACATTGCTCCTGCAGTATCTTCAAAGAACCACGTACAGTGTGTCCAGAAACCAGTTCAGCTGGGCTGAAGCCAGGGGACCCTTGCCTGATGTCCCGAATGGCAAACAAAAGCAATGTCACACCCTCATCCCAGTCCTACCCTGCCTCTAAACAACAGGTGCATAGCATAGTCTTAAAGGACTGATGAATTCGCTCTAGAGCTCCCTGGGACTCCAGTTGATAAGCACTGGGGAGCTGATGTTGGATATTTAACCTCCGTACTACCTGAGAACAGCTTGGAGGAAAAGTTTGAACCCTGTGGCCTGTACTACGAAGCGGGGTTACTGGCTTATCGGGGTAACTTTGAAAGTAACGTGTGGTCTAACTTCCCGATTAACCCGTACTACGTAAGGTGGATAGGTTTTACTCAAGGTATGCTGCTATGGTAATTTACACTAAGTCTCAAACCTGCTCCGAGCAGTTTTTGTTCTGGGCTAAGTCGAGGTTTCTGCGTAAACCAGCCCTATATGAGAACCGCCTCTACAACTACAATTTCCCCAAAGACAATGCCAGCGTACCTGGATGATCCGTACGACATTAGTGTGAATCGTGAGGGGCTTTCTCTATCAATATGTATGAAATGGAGCAGTGGCGTATAATATGCATACAATGTATTATTTAATAACTGTTAGAGAAAAAGTTATTCTGAAAACCTGAGGTGTGTGCATTGCTCCCTGTTGTCCAAAGATCAAAGCACACTTCACTAAAGTTATTAACCCATTCATGTATTGTCGCATTGCACATTATACGGATACATTAACATTGTACGGATACATGAACATTCAAAAATTTGTTAAAAATCGTACGTAAAGCAATCTGGGAAACAGTTGCCATGAGCCCAAAATGCTAAACCATCATGTCATTACAGCTGAAAAGACCTATTATATTAGCTATTAATACGATTTGGCACAAATCATGAAATGGTTTGATGCACAAAAATAATTGGTCTGCATTGATGTCTGTGTACTGGACATCACAATTCTGTCATTAAAAACGCCCCACCTTACATCCGTTAAAAGTTATTAAAGCTAGAAAACTGAATATCGAATATAAGGCTTAACCACGGTGACAGGTTCCTAGTCATTTTCTCACTACATATATGCTTCTGTTTTGTTCTGTTGTAAATCATTTGTTTGGTAAACAATAGTTCACCTTCTATTAAGTGTCATATGAACAGACACCTTTATCTTATTAGCTGTAAAACATAGAAACACATTAAGTGGAGGGTAGACACAACAAATCTTTCATAATGAGTAGAAACAGAAATATATTGCCCTACCACTTGACATGATGTTTTTATATTTCATCTTGTCTTGCTGCCACGTACGCTTTCCACTACTATTGTATTTGAAATCGGATCAGTTAAGTTACTGTTAACATTAGGTTTACATTATGAGTAACATCCCAATAATGGAACTTTAGGGAGCATTACATTACTTAACAGCAAATAATAGGAGAGCCTCTGTATTCAGTATTTCATTTTTTTTTCAGACAACACTTCATTGTTTAATACTCGGTCATGAGATATTTTAGACCATGTCTTATAACCATAACAATGTACTTATGCATTTACTCAGTCGGCAATACATTGCCAACAAGCCTGCCTGCTTTTGTTGGCTGCAGTGGTATCGGAATTTCTTTGCAGCGTTGATATAAACTCCTCATAATGTAAAAAATCAACTTCTTAAGTGACGTTGTACTGTAGTACTGATTAGCACCAATTGAAACAACCAATTTTGTCAACCCCGCATTCGCAAATTAACTCCGGCTTAAATCTGATTTGGTTAAACCCCTTTCGTAGTACAGGCCACTGGTCTCATTGCAGGTATTTTGGTACACCAAAGATTAAATTTAATCATAGCTTTCACCACACCTTTGTCTTTCAAATTACATATAGGTGTTGTTTTGGGGTGTCTAGTAGCAGCGCACACACAGTAATAGTCAGCAAATAGCTATTCCCTGAACAAATATTTGGTAAGTGACCTACACAATCAATGAACACGTTAAAATGACTCCCCTATCACCGGGATCGAGCACAGGGGAGCAAGCGGAATTGTTTGGTTAGGTTTCCCAACCAGTTGACAAGCGTGACACAAAGGACAGTACCGCTTCACATCAGAGTTTATACTGGGCCAAAAGAAATGTTTCAAAATTCGGGCGAACATTTTCCTAAACCTTAAATGACCAGAAAATAGATGGTCGTGAGCTAGAGACAGTGCATGACTTCTACTGGGTTGCAGAACTACAACCTGAAACACAGCAGCCTATTCTTTAGGATAATTAGGAGGAGTCCATTTCCTCATAAGAACCCTATCATCAAGAAAATAAGCTACAAGATGTCTTCCAGGTCCAAGTTTCCAAGCATTTAGGAACAACAGAAACTCATCCATGAGGTGGCAGAACATGTGAAGTCACAGAGTGGGGTCGCCATGCGCTGAGGCACATAGTGTGTAAACGCTGCCAACGCTGTATTAGCTCAATAACTGCAGAGTCGCACACTTCCTCTGGCAACAACTCGGGCATAAAAACTGTGCATCAGGAACTTCATGGAATGGGCTCCCATGGCCAAGCAACTGCATGCAAGTGCTCACATCACCAAACGCCAAGCGTCAGAGGGAGTGGTGTAAGGCATGCCACCACTGGTACTGGAGCAGTGGGAAACTGTTCTGTGGAGTGACGAATCACACCTGTCTGTCTCGCAGTTTGACGCAAAAGTCTGGGTTTGGCAGATAGCAGGAGAACGTCACCTGCCTGATTGCATTTTGCCAACTGTAAAGTTTGGTGATCGAGCAATAAGGTATGGGGCTGTTCATCAGCAGTTGGGCTATAATTATAATTAATATAATATATTAATATAATCTTTTTTACACCTCCCTCAACTTGCTCATTGTAGAGCAAGCTGTCTGCAAAGGGCAGCCACCTGTTGGGGCACCCAGGGAGCTGAGGGTTAAGGGTCTTGCTCAAGGACCTGCAGACATGCTGAGGCTGGGTTTGAACCTGTGACCTTGTGATTACAGGCACACAGGCTTAGCCCACTGAGCCAGAGAAGGGAACATTTTAAGCAATTTAATACTTTCAATTTTATGGGAGCAGTTTAAAATGCCCATTTAAAAGTCAATCAAAAAAACTTGCATAAATGCTTGCGCATGCTTAAATCCCCTTCTTATTCTATCAGCTAAACATTTATTTGCCAGGTAATTGGTCACTTAGGGGTAATTAGGGGACTGTAAATGGAACGGATTAACAATTTTTGGACTATTTTAATAATCAGCAACACAGGTGACTGACCCGGATGCTAGCATCATCTACCTCTAGAATGACAAAGCCAGAGGCCTGGATGGTTATACAGAGGGGTAAAAGCGAAGCAGCCTCGGAGTTGCCCTGATTTATGACCATGGTTAAAGTTCCGTAAAGGGCCCCAGGGCGCTGTCTCAGCTGGAGTCTGAGTCGGAGTATCTCATCGAGGAGAGCTCATGCTCCTACGTTCCCCATGCTCAGTCTTCACAGCACCATCACTGTGGGGGTCCTGACAGACCCCATCATCCCCGGCACCATGCGACCTTCAGCAGCGCACAGCCTGGCCGCTCTGCAAGACAGCCAGATCACCATCCCATGCATACAAACACATAGAGGACCGTGCTCATCGGGGATTCAATAATCAGGGATGTGAGTAAGAAATCTATTTTATTTTTGCAGGTACAAATGTCCTCCCTAAAGAGCAGTCTGAGGCTATAAACAGGGACTTAGTCCACGTGTGATCCACCTACTTGGGCTTTCTTCCAGTACAGCTGCACAAATCGGGCCCATTTCCCACAATTAGCTGAAAGATCAATTGTTTCAGCAAACTACTGGTACTATACACATGACTTACATCTGCATGTTGATGCACAAAATACATTTGACTGACAATATTAATTTGTTATGGCAATGCTAATATTTTTTTAAACATGATCCATTTCAACTTTTCTAGACAGCAAATGTTTATATTATATCTGTTGCACAACATCTCCTGCCTACCTAGCAATCTTATCAGACAGTTTTGTTCAGCAAAAGCCACAGTCACCCACTAAAGATGTGTTTTGCGTATGCAGAAGCGTACTTGGGGGAATGGATGAGGATCTGTGACGTATGAGACTCAGGAACATCATTGCCAGGCTTAGGAGGAGTTTCTATCCTCAGGCCATAAGGTTTCTGAACCTGGACATGCTATTGCATGTGCAATGGATAGGTGGCAGGCTTGAGCAAATGATCTTTACACATCATTCGATCAGGCACTACAGTTTATCCTCAGCCTGGGCAACACCAAACCTGGGGAAAAGAGAGGAAATATTTGTGAACTCAATCTATTCTTGTTCCAGCCAGTTTCACACACCTGCATGAAGTTAACTTAGATTACGTTTATTTCAGAAGAGATAAATAAAACAGTTTTGAGAGCTCTTTCCTTCATAATCCACCACTTTGGGTATATTTCTGACCCTTTTTCCTGACCATGTTTGGATACACTGCAAATATTTGGTAGATTCTCAGGATGCAAACTAAACAAATCCTTCCCCCTCACCCACTCACCCACGGACATATTATATCATTACATTTTTCTAAGTCAGGATTTAAATATCTAGGAATTGATATAACACACACGCAGTCTTTTCTGTTCAAACCCTTGATTAATATCCTTGAATACTCTTTGGTTGTCCTTAGCTGGTTGAGTTAATTGTGTGAAAATTAATGTCCATTATGTTAGTTAATAATGTTAATTATTCCAGTGCATCCCTGTTTCCCTCTCAAAATCATTTTCTTTAAACAGTGGACCTGAAATATATCATATGAGTCAAGCATTGCATTAAGCATTACATAAATCCCACTAATAATGTACCTTTTACCTGCCACAGGCAGATGAAAACAAGCGTTGGGACTGTGACTGCCAGTTGGGACCGTGACTGCCAGTTGGGACCAGTTGGGACCAGTTCATTCATAGCCGAATGCCCACTTAAAATTATCGACCCGTAAATCCACCTTGAAAACCACAGCACAACTCAGTGCCCCATTCTGTTAAAGAAACAAAACACAAAAAAAATTACAATTACATCCAAAACAAACTCCATAAATCCCACAAAAAAAGATGGAAATACATACCAAACCAAATAAGCAAACAGATGGGCTGCTACGCTGCAAAATCAATATGCCCGCTGAAGCTCCACAAAATCTATTAGGACCTTGGCTGCCTTTCCTGTGCCTGCTCCTTTTATTGCTACCCTACCATCAGAGCATGCACAGCCATCTTGCCCCGGCTATGCCTCCGGTCCTTACTGCAGCTCTTATACCTGCCTGTAATTGACTGACTGCAATCCCCCCCCCAACATGAAATCGGCTACCCAACGATCACATTAAGAATTCTATCCCCAAACCACTAGTCTTCCTCCCCAACCAAACGATCATTCACTGGCCATGGTAGCTTATAGGGGTTGGTATGATAACCAGCGGTGGACCTCACCGAATGTCTAACTGGTCTCTACACCTCGGGGGGGCATAACCTCCTCCATTGTTCGAGGCCTAACTGTGGAGGCTCCATTGTGCCCTTCCCACCAGCCCTATCCCCGGAAAATTACAGACTCCTCATCTGATTCCATTTCCGTTACCTCTGTGAGCAACCCAGACATCTTCTCCTGGCCTAATACCCTGTGGTACTAGACGTAACTGTTTGGTGAACTTGATGGACAACCCCATTTTCCCCCACTGGAGTTACAGAGTAAATCGCAACCTGATTTTGGGGACACCAAACTACCTTATACAAACGGGATCTCAATGGTCCTGTATTGTATTGCTACCTCAAACACACCAGCTGACCTTCATCCAACCCCTAATCATCAATTAACTCATTGTGTTTCTGATTTCATTGTGTGGCTTGTTCTTCCAACTAACCCTTCACCTGCTCTTGAACCAACCGCAAACTTTCCAAATGGTTTTGTACAAAAGGCGGCGTCCAGCCAAATGCTTCGCCTGCCATCTGATTTCGCCCAGCCCTATGATGTGCTATCCTTCCTTTGTACACCATGCTGCTCTTCCTGCCAGCCCTTTGTAGCAATATTTGGCAGTATGGTGCTCA
Source organism: Mormyrus hasselquistii (assembly GCA_026779605.1). NCBI lineage: Eukaryota > Metazoa > Chordata > Actinopteri > Osteoglossiformes > Mormyridae > Mormyrus > Mormyrus hasselquistii. The sequence continues at coordinate 9,981,104 of JAODKE010000038.1, forward strand.
ATCTAGTTTTGATTTGTTTCTTTTCTGACCTGTTTGTACTGTGCAAGTTTGTTTTTTATAATTCCTGCCACAGTCAGCTCCTGTGAGCCATAAACTTTGTCCACCTACGCATACATTTCCTATGCATCATTTACTCACTGTTGTATGTATCCTGTTCAGTCTACCTTTTGTTCTACCTCTTGGAGGTAAATAAACTAAAACCCAGGATACTACATGGTTGAAATTGCTTTTAAACACAAACAGATGTCAATCACCGGATAGGGGTGAGACGGACACGGAAGCACTAAATACAAGAACCCATTAACAATGACTAGAAACAGCTGAGATCACCAGGATTCCACATGAGATAAGAAGGGGGCGTGGCACACAGGAGGACTGGACAAGCAGGTCATGACACTGAAAGAATATATATGGCGCTCTGTGACCCTCTGCTAGTTTTTATCTTGCTTCCAATTCCATTACCAATAAATTTACCTCCAAAGTGATCGTATTTAAATGTCACAAAGATCTCGTACTTTTGTGAACCGCAAATCCATATTCAGTGTTACAATTGTATACCCAAGAGTTTCACGAGTACAATCCTCATTTTACAATTACGCATTCTATTGTGAACACAGTTTATGCACTTACAACTTCAGTACTACATCTACAAATCCCTAGTTAAATGGGAAAAATCCAGTTGCCAGATTATTTTACAAAAAAATCTAATGTTGTCAGTTTCAGCTGATGTTCCATTTGAACTGGGAAGTCAGGATTTCGGAGTTCCTAGTAGGAAATCTCAGTTGGAACTCCCCTTGAAGTCGGAATTCTGACTCAGATGTCAGAGGAACCTCTGCAACCCCAACCTCAGAATTCAAGACAGCTGCGCCCTTCTTCAACAGAAGTTTAAGCTGCAGTTATGTATTGTTTACTAGCACTTGTATATTATTCGTGTCTAATTACATCAGTCACACATGCAGTAGTGTTAAACTCCTATCTGTGGACATGTTGCTGTGCTGGAATTTGCAAAATACCTTGAAATGTGTTGTTATGAACTGGCATTGCTAACAATGGCTAACAATAAACTGACTTGTGCCATTTAATGCAGTTTATTAGTTTTGAGCTGCTGCTTGAGCATCTTTGTTGCTGTCATATGAATGACATTGCCACTGCTGCTCTGCTTCTGGCCTCTTGGTGAGTGCACCTGCCCACCAATCAGATCCAGCATGGATTAACCCTCTCACCCTGGTGATTGGATCAATGTGAGTTGTTAAAGGCTGTTTGTTTTGTATACAATTGTCTTCCTACTTAGTATCAAAATACCTTCATAGTATTAATAAATTATATTTGGTACCTGGAGACACATCTCAGCCTTTCTTGGTGAATGAACCTGTGTGACCTACTGGATTAGGTTAATGGTAAATGGGTCCTTGAGTGAAATTCTCAGGATGGTGTAGTCAGACTTACTTGTATTCTATACACTGGCAAGGCTTCCCAATTCCCTAATCTGGACACAAGCTGCCATAGTTGGCAGGATAATTGATAGTTTTTATTGATCCCTGTGGGGAAATTGTAGGAGCCACAGGCACGCAGGCTTACAGGCCATATCCTGCCCCCAAATCCACTTTGTAAAGGCGTGTACTTCTTGGGGTTTTTTGTTTTTTTTTTTGGAAAATTCTGTTGAACGAGAATGCTGTGTATTGGAGGTTGTTGGGGAAGCGCCGAAGCTTTAACCCACAACTCAGTTGGGGAAAGCGCCGAAGCTTTAACCCGCAACTCTCCTCAGAACGAAGCGCCGTAGCTTCAATTCTGATACACAGC
>JAODKE010000038.1:9984641-9996305 GCA_026779605.1 Mormyrus hasselquistii
GCTTGTTTAAACGGTAAAAGTTTGGTTCTTGTGTCGTTTGTGCTTACAATGCGGCGTTTGCTCTTGACAGTGTTTCGCTTGGGCATGCCTGAACTTGTTTAAAAGGTAAAATATTTTATTTTATATTTTGGTTAAATATAATGCGTTTATTTGCTTTCTTTTCAAACTACTTTAAACTCTACGTTTGCTCTTCTGACTGCTTTGTTCGGGAATGCCTCAACTTGTTTGCAGGGCTAAATGTTTGCTGGTTAAATGCTTTTCTCCAACCTAACACTGGTAAATACTGCTAAACGTTTTTCTCCTTTAAACATTGGTTAAATGTAATGAGTTTGTGCTTTCTTTTTTTTAAAACTACTCTGCGTTTGCTCTTCTGACAGTGCTTCGTTTGGGCATGCCTCAACTTGTTTAAGTTACGCCTGCTTTTCTTTCTTCTTAAAAATAACGCTGTTTTTCTTTAAACATTTTGGTGCTTTCTTTTAAAAATACGCAGGGTGCTTGTGTCTACTGTTGGACCAACCGAAACAACCCCCCACGCTGGCCGCGTACGCGCTAGCTTACGTTCGTCCTGCTATGTTTTATTATTCTTTAAAACGTAATTAAAAATAACACATTAATAAATGCACAATGTATTGTATTAAAGTTTAACGGCAACCATTATCTCACAAAACTGACACTGTGCACGGTACTGTTTTTTTTTTTTGACAAAAGGGTGGAGATTGCAGCATACCCGGGTATTAATCGACTCCGGGGCAGCAGTGAACTTCATGGATATCATCCTCACTTTCGAGTTACAGATCCCTTTGCAAAAACTCTCTTCACCTATTGCTGTCTTAGGAGTCAGTGGCAAACCCTTACCAGGTGGACACGTCACCCACAGAACAAGACCCATTACTGTACGTTACGGATAGAGGCTCTTCACACAGAGACAATTTCCTCGTCCTCCCCGCCACTAAGGATCCGGTGATTTTGGGACACCCATGGTTACGAATACACAACCCCCAAATCGACTGGTCCTCAGGTGAGCTCACCGTTTGGTCACCCCAGTGTTCCCAGTCATGCCAATCCCACGCTGTGCCTCCCTAGTGGAGAGCATGGACCCGGAGGATCTCTCTGTCCTTCCACCCGAGTATGCTGACTTCCGGGATGTTTTTCGTAATGACAGGTCATTTCGACTGCCTTCACACTGGGAGTGCGATTGTGCCATCGATCTCCTGAAGGGGGCACCACTCCTTAAGGGCTGGCTCTATCCTCTGTCCATCATTGAGGAGTCTATGGAGACATACATTGGAGAGGGTCTCGCTCAAGTTATTCATCCGTCTACGTCTCTTGTAATTGTGGGATGTTTCTTTGTCAAGAAAAAGGATGGAGGGCTCTGCCCATGTATGGATTATCTATCCCTTAATGTCATAACCGTGAAAAGACGAGAACCTTTACCTTTGTTCCCCTCTGCCTTGGAACAGCAGCAGGAGTTACGTTACTTCACCAAACTGGACCTTCGCAGCGCGTATAATTTGGTATGAATCCAAAGAGGGGATGAATGGAAAACGCTGTTTATTACCAACACTGGTCAATACAAATACCGAGTTATGCCTTATGGCTTGGCAAACAGTCCCTCTATCTTTCAGGCTTTCATGAATAGTTCCGAGACGTGATAAACCAGTTCGTAATCATCTACATTGATATCTTGATTTACTCCCCTTTTTCTCAGCACGCAAGGCATTTCTGCCGAGTACTCCAGAGACTACGAGAATACCAGTTATATGCGAAGGGGGAGAAATGCAAATTTCACAGAACTCAGGTCCAATTCCTGGGTTACATCATCCGACTCGACGAGGTGGCTATGGATGAGAAGGTGGCAGCTATTTGCCAGGGGCTCTGACCCTGCACTACCAAGGAGCTACAACGCTTCCTGAGGTTTGCGAATTTCTACTACTGTTTCATTTGTAACTTTAGTCAGGTTGCCACTCCTCTAAATTCTCTGACGCAAGGATGCAGTTCTCAGCTGAAAAGGACACCCGAAGCAGAGACCGCATTTCTCCGCCTTAAGCAAGCTTTCTGCATGGTTCCCATCTTGCAACAACCAGACCCGGCACGCCCCTTCAAGATAGAAGTGGATGCTTCGGAAGCAGGTGTCGGTGCTATCTTCATTCAGAGAGAGGTCACCGACACCCATATGCCTACTATTCCAAGAAACTCACCCCTGCCGAAAGGAACTATGACATTGGGGACCGAGATCTCTTACCCATTAAGTTAGCCTTAGAAGAATGGAGACACTGGCCTGAGGGGAGTCATTATCCGTTCCAGGTGTTCACGGATCACTGCATTCTGGAGTACTTGCAAAACACAAAATGACTGTCTGCACACCAATCTCATTGGGCGATGGTCTCAGTTTAAAGTTACTTACCTTCCTGGGAAGAATAATGTGAAAGCTGATGCCCTGTCCAGACAATTTTTTTTTTTTTTTTTTTTTTTTTTTTAACAGACAATTTGATCCGAGACCACATTAGCCTCAACCTGCTTTGCCACTACGATTACTTGGTCCCCGGAAGAGGCAATTCGGGCCGCCAACAACCATGCCCTGACCCCTACCGGATGCCCCCCTGGTAAGTTATACGTTCCCAACAATCTCTGGTCCACCATCATCCGATGGGTCCATGCATCTTGGGGTACAGGGCATCGTGGGGGCTCCACGACCTAGCGATTAATATCGTGAAGATACTGGTGGCTGGGCTGGAGAGCAGAGGTTGAGCAGTATATCGCCTTCTGTCCTGAGTGTGCCCAGCTCAAGTCTTCCCACCAACCACCAGCGGGACTGCTCCACCCCTTACTGATCCCATCACGTCCCTGGTCCCACTTAGCCCTGGACTTCACCGACCTACCCCTCTCTCGAGGTAACACCGTCATGTTAACTATAGTAGACAGGTTCTCTAAAATGTCGCTTAGTCGCTATGTCGAAATTCTGGAATGCCACAGAATTAGCTGAGGTTTTGATTCAGTGGATATTCAGATATTGTGGCATCCCAGAAGATATAGCATCAAACCGAGGCCCACAGTTTACTTCTCAAGTGTTCAAAGCCTTCTGTGCCAAGCTCAATGTCACTTAGTCTTGCCTCAGCATATCAGCCTCAGTCAAATGGCCTTGCCAAATGGACCAACCAAAGGGTATCAAAAGCGCTACACCTGCTTTGCAAGGACAAACCCATTGACTGGGCTACACACCTCATCTGGTTGGAGTATGGTATAAACGCCAGAATAAACCAGGTCACTCGCATGTCACCCGTTCAATGTGTTCTAGGCTTTCAGCCCGAGCTTTTCCCATAGGATGTGGCAACTTGCGACATTCCCCAGATGGAGGACAGGTACCGGAATGCTAGAGAAGTCTGGCGTAAGACACAACTCCCCTCTCTAACCAGGCATCTCGACAGAAAACCCACAAGGACAAACAGTGACGATCTGCCCCAGCATATCGAGTGGGGCAACGAGTCTGTCTCTCGACCCATAATCTAAAACTTCCATCATACTGTAAGTTGTCGGCCAGGTTCATCGGCCCTTTTAAGATCGCTCGCCAAGTGGGTCCCGAGACCTTCCGTCTAGTTTTGCCAAGTATATATCGTATCAATCCTGCCTTTCATGCCTCACTCCTGAAGCCAGTACGGTACAGTTCAGTACATCCCTCTCCAGATGCAGCGGTTCCCCCACCTCGCACCTTACAGGATGGTTTGCGCGTCCACCAGGTCCAGGTACTCCTGTATTCCCGAAGGTGAGCCGATGCTCTCCAGTACCTCGTGGACTGGAAGGGCATTGGACCTGAGGAACAATCTTGAGTACCGGCGAGGGACGCCTTGGATCCTGCCATGGTGTCCCTTTCCACCACGAACACCCCGTTCTTCGGACCCGTCCTCATCGTGCCTCCCGTCTCGTCGCCACCTCGTTTCGTCCCTTTTTGTAGACTTCAGCGCCATTCTCTCTGATGACCTACCTTAGCTTTTGGCATACCAAATCTGATTAAACTCTCGTTCTCCCGCATCCCGGGGTTTGCCTCATTCTTGTCAGCTTCACATAACAGCTAGGAGATGTGTTGTACAAGGTCAGGTGAACCCAAGGGGGTAAACAAAGTCAGAGTGGTTTGTGGAGCTGAAGAGGCCAATTTGGTTTTCACTGAATTCCACTCGAGTGCTGTGGGAGCTCTCACAGGCCAGAAAAAACCAGAGATGCAATTGTTAAAAGGATTTTTTGGCCTGGTATGACTGCTGACATCAACAAAGGGGTAAATAACCAAAGAAAGCTCCTGTAACTACTTGTTACAGTGTGTCCTCTGTCATATTTTGACACATACTGCCGTATATTATACAACTACATGTATGTGGCAGGGGATTTTGATTTACCACCAGGAACACATTTAGCGGGTTCTCTTACTTTATAGTTTATTCATTTAATGCTTTCAAAAGAATGTTTTGTTCTGAAAAGTTTCCCAAAAATATATAAAAACAGATTTCTGTAATTAAAGAAAAAAACTAAAAAAATAGAGATGGATACATGGAGTTGGGGATGCAATTTAAATCTCGCAGCTCCGTATTCCCCTATGTATGAGTATCTCCAATGCACTACACGCCTTAGCTTTATAGCCTGAATGCATGTAAGCAAGATCACACTTTTAACCTTTAAAGCACGGCACTACAAAACACAGCCGTCACTCAAAATTAAAGAAAATATTGTAATCAAAAATAAAAATCATACGACACCAGAATGCTGTTGTACATTACAGAAAATGTACCCGCAAATGCATGCGGTACAATACGGCAGTGGGAATACTGTACAAAACCGACAAAACGCCATAAGTACATTCTAACATTACCCACTTACCTATCACTCGTGAAAAACAGAAGAAACAACACTTACATAACAATGAGCTCCTATTCCACACCTCACATTCACTTAATGAGAACTGTAATTCCCCCACATATCGCTGTAACTTTGCAGATAATCAGATAAAAGTATTAATCACATGAAATATTTGCAAAAAAATAGCAGTGGAAGATATTTTATAAAGGCACCATTGAACAGGCCCACACCACATGGTGTGACGCCATACCATTGTACCTCGTACCCGATATAAGTTTGCAAACACAACATCTCTTTAAAACAACACAATGGAATATATATCCAGAAAGGATGTTTAACAAGAATATCAGCAGAAAATACCATATTTAGCGTTGGATGGTGTTAAATCTGTCAACAATTACAGGGAGTGCACGTCCCCCCTCGCACTGCTCGTTACGTGTCCCTTAAAAATCCCCGAGGGCGACAGCACATGCGTATTTCCCAGGCGCAATGCACACAACACCACCTATTGACGTCTCAAGGGAAATACAGGTAGTCACTGTCTGTTGATTTCAAGAGGGTCCAGCTGCAGACGCCTGTAGAGTGGAGCTCCACCGGAAATACGTCACCTCCACAGGAAACATGTGATCTTTAAAGGCGTAAGGTGGAGCTCTGGTTAGGGTTAGGGTTAAGGTTAGTGTTTATTTGCTGTAACACAGAGTTGAGATCACGTGTTTCCTGTGGAGGTGACGTATTTTCGGTGGAGCTCCACTCTACTGGCTTCTGCAGCTGGACCCTTCTCGTTGATTTGGCAATCCACGGAAAGCAGCAGACAAGGTAAAATAAGTCTTTTAACCATGCAAGGAGAGGAAACAACTTCCATAGTTTTTACCACTTGGTTACATCTATTTTTAGCTATTCTCATTTTTTAAAGCTGATAAATGAGTTTTAATTATATATGTTTCATGCAGGTTTCAGAATGTGCAGCCTGCCAAGTAGCACAGTACGTTATTAAACAATAGGTGAAGTATACTCCTTTGAAGGTATCAATCATTCATTGAAACATTAACTTGGCAATAAATGGATAAGATATTGTTCACTTCCCCCCATAAAACATTGTGTTCAAACTATTTAAATAAATTCAAATATAATTGATTTGCTGTGTAGGCAACAAACAAAACAGCTAAAATTTGATGTGTCAAATGAATGTCACATAGTATCTGTTATTTTTAAGGTTACACACCCGTTTGAATTGGTGGGAATGGACCTAATAGAGCCATTGACAGTCACCAAAAGTAGGTATTCTGTAAGTACATCTGCGTTATGGTGGACTACCTGACCAAATGGTCACAAGCTTACCCCTTAACCTCAAAAGGGGGCAGCAGAAGTAGCAGAGTACATCCTCCGTTGCTTAAATCAGTTTGAGGCGCCAAAAAGAATCCTCACTGATCAAGGGAAAGGATTTGTTAATTCGGTTAGTATATATATATATATATATATATATATGTAAATAATAGAAAATTACCAGCCCATTACATTTCCATATTTTCATATAAAGATAAATAATGGTTTGTGTGCCAGACTTGAAGCCCGTGCTCCCCTTATCACCCCAAACCAATGGCTTAGTGGAAAGAGTGAAGGGGACAATCCAAAGGTGAGGGACATGCGTCATGAGTGGTGGCACCAAATTCCTCTTTTTGTGCATCAACATTTATTTAGTCTTTATTTAGCATTTACATATTATATATCACCATAAGATCACATATGTTATATTCATATCATATGCTATTATTAATATATATTATGAATACAGTACTGTGCAAAAGTCTTTAGGCAGTCCAAAGAAATGTTTAAAGCTGTTTATCTGGGTAGCAAGTGTACAAAAAAAAAACAATTTAACATTAGAACTTATGCAAATTAAGAGTAACACAATAAAAACTAGTAATAATTTCTTCTGTTTTCTAAAAAGTTACTGATATCTAGTTGGATGGCTAGATGAACACCGCTTCAGTTCCCAAACCTCTCCTCAGGGGCACCTCAGCCATTCCATGTATTTGTTATATTTCACCAACGGCTCAATTAATGAAATAAATAAATTGGTTTAAAAAGTCAGTGACAGATAGCTCATATAGCACATATAGTCAATGTGCTAATGGCCTAGTCAAAAAATACATGGCTGTATACAGGTGGCAGCCCTTCGCGGACAACTTGTTCTACAAAGAGCAAGTTGAGGAAGGCGTAAAGAAGAATTTCCCCATGGGGATCAATAAAAGTTGTGATTATTATTATTATTATTAATAATAATAATAATAATAATAATAATAATAATAATATTGTACTGGATGGCTGCTGCAAATACTGGGGTGATTTTAGCAGAGGTTCTGAAATGGCTAAGCTGACACATTTTGACAGGCATAATCATAGTTTTACACCAACACGAGGATAATTTAAACATCATTTTCTTTGCCTGCCTAAGACTTTTGCACAGTACTGTATATGTTATACATTGTTAATATAAATGTAAAATATATTTTATTTTGCCATAGTGATGCCTACTATATGTTTTTAGAGTACTTGGAAAGCTTGTTGGGGAAAGACTGGACACCTGGGATGAGTACTTGGATGCAGTGATGTTTGGGCTTCGAACCAAAACCCATGTTACCACCAAGTACTCCCCCTATTTTTTAATGTTTGGGAGAGAAGCTCGGTATCCCTCAGAAGTGCCACAGGAATACTTGGTTAGTAAATTCTGTCAGTCCGTCCATCCGTCCATCTGTGTTTGTGTGTGTGTTTCAGTGCGTTTTCAAATTTGTACATGCCTTACACCTTTAGGGCAATCACTTTTCTGTTCACAGGTTGACAGCAGTGTGGAGGCCATCATGGCAGGGAAAGCTGTCTGTGAGGACATAAAGAGACGTGATTGCATCAGGGAAATCGTGAAGAAAAATGTTAGGAAACGACCGGAGCACATCCAGCAGAGACTCAAATTGGGTGCTCCCAAAGCTGACATTAAAGTTGGGAACCAGGCGTGGAGGCAGAACAAAAGAATTTAACAGAGGAAGGGGAGCAAACTGGACCTAAATTTCTGTGCCCTTATATGATTTTGGCACTGGGAAAAGTGCTGACATACAAGGAGAAAATGGCACTCTCCAGAAAAAGGTGAACACTGACCATTTAAAATATATGATTAAAGGCGATCGTCACATTACTTCTCAAATTATAAACAACATTTCAGACCAAACACCAGCTATCCCAGCATCAACATTTATATCCACATCAACTTCCAATCCCTCTGTAATACGCTTTACACCTACTGCCAAAGCAGCAGCACCACGCCAACGGCACCACCAGCTCAAGCCTCGCCATCACCAGAGACCTGCCAGGCACAAGCAGCCAATCAAGCATCACCGCCACCCCAGGGAGCAGCAGCTCAAGCCTCGCCGCCACCAGAGACCTGCCAGGCACAACCAGCCGATCAAGCAGCACCGCCACCCCAGGGAGCACCAACTCAAGCCTCGCCATCACCAGAGACCTGCCTGGCACCACATGCCTCACTATCACCAGCTTTTGCAAAGTACAATGTATATAACTCAACCAGAGAAGAAATATATTTAAGTTCAATGTTAAATCCAGCAAATGAAGGCAACTGATTCTTCCATTTACACTTGTGCAGATGATATTTAAAATAAATTAAAATAAAAGCGTTCATTAATACATCAGTGTCTTTTGAAGTTTTATCACAATAAAACAGAACATGCTGCAAATCAAAAAACCCTTATGTCCATCTTTAAACTCAGCCAGTCTTGAACATTTCTCCAAAATTGCAGCTTCACTATATGGGAAAATGAGATGCTCCATAGCTTCAGCTTCCTCTCCACAGAACCCACAAGATTCAACTTGAAACCCAAATCGTTTTTTTCAAAGTCTCAGCAGCTGGGTAATCATTACTGAGAATTTTGAAGCGAGTTACTTTCACTTTTGGAGGTATTGACCATTTCAGATATTTACAGTACTTTGAGATTGTCTGTGACAAAAACATAATATTCTCTAGAAGACTCATGAACAAGTTCTCTTTTAAAAGCTTTGTTTAAAAAATTATTTTCACATCTATCAGCCAACAGCATGTGTTCAAGTTGTAAATTAGGTACATTAAATCGATCTTTTGAATTAATAATTGTTTTATATTAGAGTTAGAGTTAAAGCAAGTGGAATTGCTTTACATATTCATTCCTTATGAGAACACTGTACATTAAATTTATCTTGAAATGTTTCATATTGTAAAACATTACCATGTTTATCCTTTAAGTCTGTGACAAAAATGATTTCTTGATTAAACCAATTTGGTATAAATAGTGTTTTCCCATTGATGGTAATTGCCCTGTTGTTCCACAGAGTAGAACATTGTGGAGTAAAATTATAGGTAAATATCTTCCAGTACATACCATACCAGTGAGCCTGTGCGGAACCTACCAATGAGTCATTTGTGTGACTGTAACCCATAGATGACATAGATTTGTGCTAGATTTGCATTGAAGATGACAATTTGATGCAAGATTAAACTTTGTACCAAACAACAACAAAGAAACCGAAAGATCAGAATCGAGTTCACACATACAAGGAATTTGCTTTGGTGGTTGGTGCCAGACTTCAAGAGATGAGATGGTTAATATAAATATATATACAAAGACTATGTACAATTACTAATATAAATAGTCAGTGAATGTGGAATATGATACAGCAGTGGAAATATATACATATTGTACTAGGATGGGGAAACAGAATTTGAGTGAGTGTTCTGGACCTTATTGAGGAGGCGGGCACCAGTGGGGGAAAAAAACTGTTCCGATGGTGTGATGTTTTGGTCCCAATGGACCGCAACCTTCTGCTGGTAGTCTTCCCGGAAGAGTGAATGATGTGCTTTAGTCTGCTCTTGTCCTTTGCAGTGGCAGCAGGGTACCAGATGGTGGTGAGGATGGACTCAGTGATGGCAGTGTAGAAGTGCACAATCATAGTCTTTAGCGGACAGAACTTCTTCAGCTGCCTCAGGAAGAACATGCTCTCTGTTGAGCTTTTTTGGTAAGAGAACAGAACAGATGTTCATCTCCCACTTGAGGTCCTTGCTAATCATGGTGCCCAGGAAGCAGAAGTACTCCACAGTGGTGACTGGTGAGCTGAGGAGGAAGACAGGTAGAGGTGGGGCAGAGTTTTTCCATTTGAAGTCCACAATCATTTCCACTGTCTTTAGGGCGTTGAACTCAAAGTTGTTCCCATTGCACCAGGACACCAGGTGATCAATCTCTTGTCTGTAGGCAGACTTGTCCCCATCAGAGATGAGTCCAATGAGAGTGGTGTCGTCTGCAAATTTCAGGAGCTCGACAGACGGGTGGGTGGATGTGCAGCTGTTTGTGTAGAATGAGAATAGGAGTGGAGAAAGCACCAGATCGCTGTTGATGTTGACACCATCATCTACATATCTGCTGGCTCTGTAGGCAAACTGCATGGGGTCCAGCAGGGGGTCAGTGGTGGCTTTGAAGTGGCGCTAAAAGGACTTCATAACTACAGGCATCAAAGTAATGGGTCTGTAGTCATTTAGTCCCGTTATCCTAGGTTTTTTTGGCACAGGGATGATGGTAGAGGTCTTAAAGCATGCTGGCACGTAGCATGACTCCAGCGAGGTGTTGAAGATTTCTGTGAACAGATGGAGTCTGGACCTGCAGCATTGTGGGGGTCCACCTCTTGAATATGAAGAGAGGTGTGAGGCTTCAAAGATGATAACGGGATGGGGAGGTGGTCAGTGGTGGGTGTGACGAGCTGCGGGGGATGGTGAAGTGTGAACTGTCCAGTTGTCTTAAAAAGTGGCAGTAAAAGTCGTTCAGTTGATTTGCAAGTCGCAGGTCTTTGACAGAGTAGGGGGCTGTGGGTTTGTAATTGGTAATCTGTCTGAGCCCCTACCAGACAGACGCAGGGTCGTTGGCTGAGAACTGGTGTTGGATCACTGCATGAAAAGAGGTGTATCTGTACTAGGAAATTCCTGTATACACCACTGATTTTCGGGAGTATGTACAAGTACTGTACCACTGAGCATATACATCAAATTCCACCAACCTAGGATACTTCCGGATTGATACCAATTCGGATGTATCTTGCTGAGGGATTCTTCCATGGTACAGCCATTTGATGCCATGGCAAATAATCTACTCAAGGCTCTTCCAAGGAGACATTCACACCTCAGGATCCATATGCATTTTACACCTCTGCACAACTCTGCTGTTCCCCATTGGTCTTTTAGCTCAACATTGATTGGTTGATTCCCCCCGGACACTGCAGGATCACTGAAGGAAGGCCCATACGAAGTGCCCCCCCTCCCTCCGGAGCGGACCCCCAGTGACCAGCAGACCCCCCGCCCAGCCCAAACCCAACCCCCCAATTCGCCTAGAACGATCCAGAGCATCCCAAGTTTCCCCAAACCACCTGTCAGGGCCCAACCATGGCACAGTAGGACCAAGGACCACCCAGCCCACGAGAGGAGGCTGCCCACAGCAGCCAGGGCTGCCCCCCACCTGCACAGGGCCAGAGAGTTTGGGGAGGTCCCTCAACCCCCATCGCTGTCCCATATATATGTATAACCTGATAAATATGTTATAGTAGATTAGAAATGTATATTCAAATCGTTAGTGACGTATGTGTTGCCGGGTAAGGTATCCACGAAACAAGCAGCAACTTTTTATGTGGGATCTTTTATTCAATGCAGGATCTCCACCGACCCGGGACAATTTAACCCTTCCATTTATTAAATAATGAAAAGAAAATTTCAATTTGCCCTCCGGAAAATAAAATCTAAAT
>JAODKE010000038.1:10013552-10024298 GCA_026779605.1 Mormyrus hasselquistii
AGTTAACCCGACACAAAAAGCGGGATCGTTTAAATTCTTTTGCAGTGGGCCGCGGAAACATATGTGTTTGGCTGTGTTGGCCGTGAGTTAAAAAAGGTTGGGAACCACTGATCTAAACTTAAACCATAGCTGGGCATTGGTTTGCCAGGGCACAGCACACAGTGACAGCCTTATCCAGCACTGCACCTTATAATCCATGCATGCGAATAAGTATATACATACAATGATACACATTCATTCTTGCAATGTATTCATTTTGAATAGTATTTTCAAAGCCTCAAATACGTTGTTCTACATTTCACTCAATCTCACTTTTATATATCCAGTACTTGTGTTGACTTGTTAGATTGAAATAATGAATTAATACACAAAATCAAAAAAATGCTCTTTTACATATACTGTAATGTATAGTTTTGGAATATTATATGAAATTCACAGTATCATACCTTCAGACAATACTTAATTCTTAATTCTACAACATTGTATGAGAATAAAATTGCCAGTTCATTAAATGTACATCAAATGTTACAAATTGTAACACAGTACTGCATTATGTACTGTATGCTGGGTAACATTTATACATTCAATTTGCGTTACAGTAGTAGAATTTTATTTACATGACGATATAGTAACTACCACAAACGTCCAGTATACCATTGTTACAGGGAATTGTAGCAACTACAAGTTTACAAGTTGATGATATGGAGTATCAATTCATTTAGGGTAAAATCATAATAAAACCCAATTCAATTGCATGTGAAAACAACTGCAAGAGAAAAAAATATAGCATGAACAGGATTAATTATTTTTTCAGTGTACTGTTGAACTGTGAGCTTAGCAGAAGGAATACATTGTTAATGTAGTTTAAATAATAAATAGTTTTATAATGTAGGTATAATGTAAGCCAAGCCCCTCCGTTAGACTAATGTTAACCAAAGTAATGTTTTGTTTTGTTTTGATTACAGATTGACTGCTCCGTAGTTGGAGAAATAGATGATTCCACTCTGGCTGTTTACATTCCAACGTATGGTGATAGAATTGTTACACGGCGTTTCTGTATGGAAAGACATAGAAGAAGTGATGTTAATCTAACGTGAGTGTCTTTATTTGAAAAACTCAGAAGACAGATGGCCACTAAAAGCAACACAGACAAAGATCAAGACTCTACAAAGGAATATTCCATGCATTCAACAAAGGTGCATCTAAGACAAAATAAAAAAGCCTTGAAAATGACAAGAAAAATTGAAGGAGGATGGATACATGAAAAGAAACAAGTAAGAAAACGCAATGGTGGAGAGTTCACCAGAGTTCTTGATATTTAAAAGAAAGCCACAAAAACAGAGATTCTCTCACATGCTAAAAAACTTTTTTTCCCGAATGGCAAATCAAGACAGGGGAAGTGGGAAGAGTTTAGTCACAACATTGTTGACTTTCAAGAAGCATATCTTGATGAGTCTGTTAGTGTGGGATAGCTCTCCGAGACACTTAAATTGGGGGTCTTAAGGTTTTACTTGTTCACAGAGCATCTGATTGATGGAGATGAAGTGTTCACAGAAATGGTGGAAGGAAGTGATGATCAGACAAATGCTGCAAGGTCAGATGAGCAACAAAAAAACACAGCAGAACAGGGACAGCAGAAACACACAACAGAAGATGTTGAGATTTTGACACAGCAGACACACACTGGGGAAGGTGATGCGCAAAGTATTACCAAGATGTCACCTGTTATCTCTACTGCTGTTGAGGTTATTGATCTTACATCTCTGTATAATACATCGGAAGTCGTTTTTGGTCCTCTGCAAGGTGGGCAATTTTTAGGTGAGTTGGATGATACAGTCTTACAAGAGCCTGTCCTGCAAATAGAAGAGGCACAAATAAACGTCTACACCTCAACTCCTATTCATTCTGATATAGTGCCTGCTGATTCACCAAGTCCTGTCAAAGAACTTTTCCATGTGACTGTGAAACTTCACAGAGTGAATCTTCTAGATGAACTGATAACCCAATTCAAGGATGAAGCAATCATGAGCTGTTTTGTGAAATACAGCTTCATTAATGAAATGGGGGCAGATGTTGATGGTGTATCCAGGGATGTATACGCATGTTTCTGGACAGACTTTTTAGACTGTGCAGCAGAGGGTGCAGATGTGAGTGTGCCATCACTATCCTCAAAATGGCAAGAAGAGGAATGGAAATCTGTTGGTAGGATATTGGTCAAAGGATTGAAGGACCATGGATATTTTCCTTCTCGGCTGGCTCCAGCCTTTACAGCAGCAGTAACATTTGGTGAATATTCTGTCTCAGCTGGTTTACTATTTGACTCCCTGATGTTGTATCTTAGTCAGTCTGAGCGTGATCTCTTGTCCACTGCTTTGCAAGAGGCTCTTGTTGGTGATGACAAAGATGGGCTTCTTGATTTCATGAATTGCATGGGAGTGAGAACAGTAATAACACAAGATAAGATTTAAAACCTGTGCTTCTCCAAGTGGCCCACAAGCAAATAATCCAGCAACCAAAATATGCACTGGATAACATTGCAGTAGTCGCAGGACCAACTCTTAGGAATTTCTGGCCCAGTGTGGTTGATATGCAAAAGATGATGATCTTAAACCAACAACACGAAAGGTGTTAAAGCTGATCACTGCCTCTCCAGATACTCCAGCAGAGAACCAAAGTTTGCGATATCTACATCAGTCCATAAGGGGATTGGATGAAATAGGCCTCCGGAAGATGTTGAGATTTGTAACAGGGTCTGATATCATCTGCATTAAGGAAATTAAAGTCATATTCACCACTTTGGAAGGCATTGCACGGCAGCCAATTGCACATACATGTGGCCCGACTTTGGAGCTGCCATCAACCTACAACAGTTATCCTGAGCTCCGAGCTGAAATGGAAACATTACTGTCCAGTAACCTCTACACAATGGAAATTGCATAGGTGTGCCTCACTCATTTACTAACTTTTTGCTTCCATGTTTAGTTTTTGCCCATTTGTAACTTCACCAGAGCCATCTGTTAAGACCTTAAGAAAAGTTTTCAAGAAAGTTATCACCATTCGTAAATGGTAGGTGACATCTTTAGTGACTGATGGACATTCTGTTAATGGACTTGTAAAATTATTTACTGTTTTGGAGTACATTATTAGACTTAAATTTACCAACTTAGTGCAGTTTTGTAGACATGTCATTTGTCATTTATCTTGTACAAAAAGACTTTTGTCTTAAAGTTTTATTTGTTGATTTTATAAATGGTTTTATATTTTATAAATGTTTACCTATTTTATGTTTTTATTTTTATATTTTGTGTTTCTGAAAAGCCTAGGCTTTTCCCATTTTGCTTTCTTGGCATTTCTTGCAATACTGTTAAATAGCTTTTAATGACTGTTACTGTCATGATCCGCTCCGTCCGATCCTCCCGTGTGCCACGCCCACCTCATTTCCTTGTGTGATACCCTGATTGTGATCACCTGTGTCCTGTTAATCCCTGACTGGTCTGTGTATTTAGTCCGCGTCTTTCCCCAGTACAACAGATCAGTCATTGTTTTGTTATGGTCGTTCGTACCTGTCTGCCTGTCTCCGAACAATAAACCCCGATTCCCTGTACGTTCCGGCTCTGCTCGCCTCCTTGCCCGCTCGCCTGCCAACCGACCGTGACAGTTACAATATTGCTCACATTTAATGCATTTATTTATTTATGTCTGACACAGAAAGTATGCTAAATTAAGCTCTTTACAGATTTTTGTTTTTCTTACATTCTTTGTTGTTTTTCCTTGTAAATGATTGAGAAATAGGTATTTATTGTTGATCTTAAGTTTTTTATCATCAGTTGTAGAATTTTGGACATTAATTTAAATGTTCTCACAAAGTTGGATTTCAAAGAGAAAATATTGACCTACTGAATTGTACTTCATGTCAGCTGTTAATACTGACACTTTTTGTGAAACTGTTGTAACATGCATTAGAAGGTACATTAAATGTACCTTGTGTTTTTACAAATAAAAACCACAGGTTGCTTTCTTGTTTTTTCCTCAAAGAAATAGTGTCTTCACTGCAGATACATTGACATGCTCGGTGACCCAAATGGTAACTGATATGTTCTAATAATGGTGGGAGGACAGCACAGATCCTGCCTCACAGGGCATAATTACTGGGTTTTGACAATTGAACTGGGCAAAACCTTGAAAAATGTATCATTCTAGCCAGATACTCCTGCTTTGTGAAAAACACTATGCCTCAAACCATAATCTTTTAAATAAAAATGTACAATTAGTGTAAAAGTAGAAGTAATACAATATGGGTAAATTCAGAAGGAAAAAATGTAGTCATGCTTAGCGCAAAAAAAGCAAAAAAAAAGACTATTTGTAGGTGGTGTAATTGCAATTACACTTCAACATAAAGGAATATTTAGAATGACAGACCTCATTTTGTAAGGCAACATGTAGAAGATTGGCATGATTTTACTTATATTACGTATATATTAAGTTTATTTACTTTTTACTTATCCGAGAAAGTTGACCAATTTTAAACAACATATTCCAACACCTTACATCATCTCTCACCAAAAATGATAAGTAAATGCTTAAATAAATAAACAATAAACCACATGGGAGAAAAGGATGTTGCTGCTCTGTATTAGAAGGCCTGTGTAAACATCACTCAGCTGTGGTGAGAAGTATTCTGTATTTAAATGTTTCAGACCATGACAATAAGATGATATAACCTGCTGATTTGCTGATAATTATGCAAGACCATCCAAAATTCATGTGACTGTCTTGTTTGAAATAGACACAAAGTATGTCAGACCATATTTGGCCACGCTAAATACAGTTGTTCCACCATGAGGACAAATTTGCCATTTTTATATGCTGGACTGGTTGATGTATACTTTTTCATAATGATAAATGAAAATAGTACGATATGAAGCTCAGAAAGGAGACTTGAATGATTAAAGGGTTCTCTCTTAATCGTTGCTAAACCACAATACCTCTGTCAACCACTTACTGTGAAATTCATGGTTCATAACATTTTCCACCATTAGAAAACTGCAACGAACAGTGTGTTATGTGAGTGTGTGATCACATACAGTCATTAAATCCAGCAGAACAGCTTGTGATTATTGAATGTGAGTCTGTATGTAAGCACGTAAGAACATGTAAAGCTCAATGGCTTCTTTTGTTGTGGCAAGGCAACAAATGTCAAACACAGTAGCATCACAGGGATATGGTCCTCTCTGAAGGCATTCCTCCCTGCAAACCTGTATCTTTTGTTGGGATACCTCTTTAAGGTACTCCCTAGCACCAAATAGTTGGGGTTGGGTGTACATAATCACTGGACGTCCACCTGGAGCATTTCTGCATGGATGAATTCTGTGTGTGTTCCAGAGGTGAACAACTTCCTGCAGTTCAGTCTAAAAAAGAAAAAAAAAGTGGGAAAGTAAGAATGTTAACATGGTTCTTTTATGGTCATATGATACTATAGAGCAGAGGTTCATTTCACAAACATTTTTACATATCACAAGGATGCATTCATCCTATATTTGAAACCACTAAATCCCAGGCTTTCAATATGTGAAGATGTTTGTTATATGAATACAGGCCCAACCACAGCAGTCTCAGTTGTTGAAAGTGGTACCTAAGTACTCTACGTTTACTCAATTCTTTTACTTCAGTATTCCCATTTATTTAATTTTTAAAAATAATATTGTACATTTTACTTCATTACATTTATCTGACAGCTTTTGTTACTAGTTATGTTTTAAATCACAATTTCTCATATCCTCATTGTCCAATGAATGCAATGGATGTTAAAATTTGTTGTTTCTGAATTTTTTCTGATTCTGAATTTTCTGATGAAGGACTAAGTGTTATTATCCATCTTGCAGAGTGTGCATTGACATTTTTTTTAACTCAATTTATTGTTATGTTTGCTGATTTTGCTCTATGTATAGTTAAAATGACCTGAACATTAAAGGGGCATGCGTAAAAATTGCAAATATTCCACAATTAACCTGCCAGTGCCATATAGCCTATGTGTTCACTCGTTTTGGCAGGACAGAGATAGTAATAGACTTGGGCACAAAATAAGGACATTTCTACTTTGCAAAATGATTCCTATTTTTGTGACTATTAACTATCTGATCTTATCTATTCATTTTCTAGTGTGACCTCGTTGGGAGCCTAATTTACCTCCAAGTAGCCATATGAGCATAGAAAATTGGACAAAAACAGAGAAACATATAACAACATTGAATCACATTTAAAACAAAAAACTTACTTCCATTATTTGAAGACACGTGAATTGTATCAGACTTTTGTCTAGGAAGCCACCAGAGAAGTGGTCAGAATCTTTTAAATCTTCAAATGCGTTGATCCAGAACTGTGCGTGCTGCTTTCTTAAAAATCCCGACCAATGCTCTATCCGTTGGTTGTGGTTGCTTGAACCATACAAATAGCATCTACTAGAAAATTCATCCATATGATCATGTCTCAGGAACATCTGCATCTGCTCCATGTAACAGTTCTCTGTCCCTAGGTCCGATCGAATTCTGGTAGCAGTACTGTACCATTCCTTGACAGCACCTCATCAATAAAGTATCCAGCGATGACTTTAGGATCACTACTTGTAGAGTATGCATGTAGCCATATACAGTAACCATTCGAGAAAACCCATCTATTGCACCATTGATGCATATCCCATATGGTTTGAGCTTATCATATGAATCTACGTGCCATAAAAAGTTTGGGCCTGGATTTTGGTACAGACGCCGCCGAAGGCGATGCCGGCGCCTAAGCTGCATTCCGTGGGGATCCAGTATTTTCAACAATTGTCAGATTGTTTCTGGAGTTTCCTCCGCATTGTAGGTGGTCCGTCCATTAAAGATAGGGTAAGAAGCTCCGTCATTCGGGAGGGACTCAGAGTAGAGCCACTGCTCCTCCGCATTGAGAGAAGCCATATAAAGTGGCTCGCGCATCTGATTAGGAAGCCTCCCTGGTGAGGTGTTCCGGGCATGTCCCACTGGGAGGAGGCCCCGGGCAAAACCCAGGACACGCTGGAGGGACTATGTCTCTTGGCTGGCCTGGGAACGCCGGGGAATTCCCCCAGAGGAGCTGGATGAAGTGGCCGGGGAGAGGGAAGTCTGGGTTTCCCTGCTAAGACAGCTGCCCCTGCAACCCGACCTCGGATCAAGCGGGAGATAACGGATGGATGGATGGATGGATGGATTCAGGAAATTAGTGGAGATACCCAGCCCTACAGATGAACATGCATCAATATCAAATAACATTCATCAGCAAAGAAAAAAATTGGTAAACAAATAACAGTACTGCACTACCCTGGCAAAATCTCCTGCAGCACATTAGTTCATCTGTCAGCATCTGAGGTGGGGGACAAGAGCCCGATACAGGAAAGATCCAAAAGAATGAATGATTAAGCCCTAGACTGTTAGAGTGCCTCTTTTTGCTCCATGCATAACATGGTGCCAATAAAGCTACTTACCGAAACAAACCATCTCAAAATTAACTTTCCCACAGCATAACATTGCACTGCAGATACTGTAGCTGTTGTGGAATTTCCTCATGTGGCCAAGCCAATGTAAACCCATAAATCTGAGACACCCATGTCACTATACAAAAATGGCAAAAGCCTAGAACAGGGAGACATAGGCGCTCCTGATAAATTCTCAACATTCCCATCTCAGGAGGAACAGGGAAAAAGCTGGGTGCACATCCTGCTTCTCCTGCCAAGGGCGGCTTCAAGTCAGACAGGGTGTTCCCAGCCGGCAGCAGGAAAGTAGAGAGCACATCAAACCCAAGCCTGAAGCAGTAGAAACCAGGCCAATAAAACTTGCCCCCTCCCGCCCCCCACCAGTTGGATTACTGTTCTACACCCTGTCCACATGTCCCCTGCATTATGTCCAGTTATGGTCTTTCAGGCCCACAACACTGTACCAGATAAGAACAGCCTGCATACTGTTAAATTATGCATTTTGATCTAAAAGAAGGCAATCAAACAAATAGTCATGCTGTCAGTTCACCTACCAGGCCAATAAAACTTACAGATTTTGCAATTTAAGTAACTTAAACCCGTTTTATCCAAATTCCCAATAATCAGTGAAACCAAGAGAAAAAAACATAACACCCCCCCAACCCAAGACATTTACCATAAGCTTTTCACTTACATGACAATGAAATCTTCATTGAAAAGGAACTCAACAAATTAGAGCCATCATCATCACCATGTTAGATGAACAATGAGTAAAGACTGATTGAAAGATATTCTAATAACATTAAAAGTCACTGGTTTACCTGGGCCTGGTTAAGAATTTTGACCTTCTGGTGGGTCAAAATGCTCAACTCCATCAATGATTCCTATTTCCATTAATAGAGCATTAACATGGGATAAAAATTACTCTGTCTACAGCGTTGGAGTCAATCTGCTAGTTTAGCAAGAACACAGCACAAATCATGACATCATCTTTACATAAACACAAAGTAATGTGCCCAAGTAGAATTTTGAATGCCAACCAAAATATACACACACAAAAATCATACTCTTCCATTCACACACACAATTGGGGCCTCCTCAGTTGGTTAGTGGTACACCAAGAGGTCTAGAAAACATACACCCCATCCTTCCTTAACACTAAAATATTGCATCCCAGGGAATTTAAATTAGATTAATATAACATTACAGTACCTCTGTATCTTGTTTATTCTGGTTATGTTATCCAAAGGACATACTTAATGTCAGAGCTCTACAAGTACTGCACATGAATTCCATATTTAAGTACAACTAGAATTAGATTAGATGAACTTTTGAATTCTTGTGCACAAAGCAGCAAGGCACGTATAGCATAAAACAAAAACTGTTCTTCATTCAGAAATCGATTCATAAAATCCCAAGATCAATTTTTCTTATATGCCTTTTAGAGTTTATTGCCTTTTCTCATGGATGTGTGAAGCTTTAACTCGCATTGCCAGCCTCACGCAACAAGATCAGGCGACAAAAACAGATGAAGTCAGTGGGAGCTGAAGGTTCCGTCAAGCCTAAAAGCCAATGTTTGGGTGTATTTTAGATTTCAGAAATAGGTAGATGGGGATACGGAAGTGTAATGCGTTCACTGGAGAAAAAAATAATTCTGCTCTGTTTTTCTGAATTAACGAGGTACGGTTTTCATGTAAAAAAAAATAAATACTGTGGTATCTGTTAGCTTCAGCCATAATGCCACGCTGAGAATCAAGTCTGATCCAAAACTCTTTTATTTAGCAGTCCTTAAAAGGAGTACATTAGGCACCCAACGGGCACCCAAAGCCAATTACATATAAGAAACACAGGGTTGTCAGACGCTGAACTCTAAGATACACACACGGTGGGAGATTTATGGAAGCTAATTACACATGAGGATCGGACAGGGTTCACGCAAGACACGGGCAAACACACACACAACAATAAGGAATATAACCATTAACAATAACAACAACAATACAAGGGCTATTTACAACTGCACGCGGGGCATGCTGGGAAATGTACAAATGGACCAAATGGCACTTGGCTCACCGACGTCACACAAACCCCCCCTTAAGGGTCAGCCGACCCGGCGACCACTAGAACCAGTCCCACCTTAGTCCAGCACAAAGTCCTGTAGGTGTGATGGCTGCCGCCGCAAAGACCTCCTTGACCGCCGTGGGGCAGTGCCGCTGGGGGACGATGGGCCAGGCACAGGGTCACTGTCAGGGGTTGCAGAAGCAATACTGCTAGCAGGCTGACCTTGGGGTGGTATGGGGCCAGTCTGTCCCGGTGCACAATGACCGACCAAGACCCAGGGCCAGTCCGGACCCGATACACCACCTCTGACAGCCGACCCAACACCACACAGGGTCCCTGCCAACAGCTGGATAGCTTTGGAGAGTAGCCCTTCTTCCGCCGGGGATTGTACAGCCACACGGACATCCCAACACTCAGTGGGGCCCCCCGACAGTGGGTGTCGTATGCTCTGTTTTGCTTCAGACCTGCTGCCATCAGGTGGTCACGGTTGAGGCAGTGGGTGGCCTCCAAGCGTTGCCTTAGGTCCTGCACATGCCCAGAGGTGGTGGCTGGCTCTGATTCAGGCGGACAGCCAAAAATTAGCTCAACCGGGGTACGTAGCTCCCGCCCTAGCATCAGCATAGCTGGTGTGAACCCAGTCGACTCCTGGACCGCCGTCCTACAGGCCCACAGGATCACCGGGAGATGGAGGTCCCAATCCCGTTGATGTTGACTGGTCAGGATCGCAAGCTGCGTTGTTAGGGTCTGGTTGAACCTCTCGATTAGCCCGTCGCTTTGAGGGTGTAGCGGGGGGGTGTGGGTCTTATGCACCCCCAGCAGACGGCAGACCTCTGCCATGACAGCGGACTCAAAGTTGCGCCCTTGGTCGCTGTGGAGCTCTTCCGGGGCCCCAAACTTGGAAAAGAACTCATCCACCAGCTTGGTGGCGGTTACGATGGCACTCTGCTCCAGTACTGCGTACACCTCTGGCCACTTGGTAAAGTAGTCCATTGCTACGAGTACGTACCGGTTGCCGGAGTCAGTGGTGGGAAAGGGGCTAAGGATGTCAACACCAATGCGCTCCATGGGGCTGCCAGACTGCATGGACTGGAGGGGGGCCTGGGAGTGGTCGTGGGGGCCCTTGCATGCTGTACATGTGTCACAACAGTGGACATGCAGCTCCACATCCAAGCGGCAGCCTGGCCAGTAAAACCGTTGCCGCA
>JAODKE010000038.1:10029914-10044028 GCA_026779605.1 Mormyrus hasselquistii
GAAACTCAGACTGACTGCTCCCGATGAGCTAGAGGGGCGGGAAACTCAGACTGACTGCTCCCGATGAGCTAGAGGGGTAAGAAACTCAGACTGACTGCTCCCAATGAGCTAGAGGGGCGGGAAACTCAGACTGACTGCTCCCGATGAGCTAGAGGGGTAAGAAACTCAGACTGACCGCTCCCAATGAGCTAGAGGGGCGGGAAACTCAGACTGACCGCTCCCGATGAGCTAGAGGGGTAAGAAACTCAGACTGACCCCTCCCAATGAGCTAGAGGGGCGGAAAACTCAGACAGACCCCTCCCGATGAGCTAGAGGGGTAAGACGCTCAGACCCCTCCTAAGGCGGTAAAAGAAATAAAGAGGTTCAGTCCTCCCGTCTGTGAGGGAATTCCAGCAGGAAGCATGGGGGAGATGTGACCACGGAGGGATGTGGCTACACACTCACTCACACGCATGTATTGCTCTCCAAGAAAGCAGTCAGATTACCTGTCTGGGACATGGTAGTGATCAGCTGACGACACTTACCATGTTCTGCCACACAGCTGCCTGCTTTGGGCACCTCAGGTTCTGGCAGGCACAGGGCAAACTCAGCTCGGATGCCATTGGGCAGAGCAGCTCCTGCTGCTTCACCTTTGGAACATACTTCGGCTGCCGAGCCACAATTGCCCAGCAGGTGGCACCCCTGTGCCTGCGCCTCCTCTTGCCGCACTGGGACATCCGGAGCCAGCTCCTGGGTTAGTGTCGGGGGTGACGCTGCACTGCCCTCCTGGGCCCGCTGAGGCTCTCTGTCTTGGCCCGGCATCACAGAGGGCTGTTCCTCAGGAGCTGTCCCTTCGGGAGGGGGCTGCATCTGCGGTACCCCCATCTGTAGCTTTTGCTGCTGTTGTTCGGGGGGGCTCTCTACTCGGGTCACCATAAAAATCTTGTGCCCCCTCCCCGGGCTCGACACCGAGAAGCAACGACGGGGTGACGGAGGGGCCCCCGGCGATGACATGGGGGATTCCGTGATGGTGATGCCCCCGGGGATGGAGGTGGGTGAGGGTGGAGGCGCAGGGGTGGGTGGGGTTTCTCCCAGGGTTGAGGAGGCAGCAGTCCTCTGTGCAGCCTGGGCTTCGACGCCCGGCCCAGTGTCCTCGTCGTCCGTATCTGAGTCAGAGTCCCCAAACCCCACGCCTTTTTCTCCTCCCTTGCTCAGCCCCCCCTCATTCTCAGAGGCCACACCCGTCTCCTCATCCCCCACAGTTCCCTCGGCCTCATCCTCCTCAAAAACAACTTCCTGCTGCTCCGATGGCCCCGGACAGGGCGGCCCGTCCTCCCCTGGCTCGTCCTCTGTAGAGGTGATCTCCGGCATGGAGGCCGAGTGCAGCACCTGCTGCTCACTCTCCTTCTTCTCTTTGGCCAGGAAGAAGTTATGATTGCAGCCTTTCTGGATCTCAGCCAGCAGGCTGCGCTGGGTCTCAATGAAACTCTTCACCTGAGATGGGAGAAAGCACAAGTCTATGCTTCAACTTTGCCCCACATGATAAATGCACACCATCACTTGATATTATTTACGAAGACAAAGTCAAACTGACAATGTTTCTCACAGGGCCGCAAATCTGACACATTTCATCCTTCCTTCCATCCATCCATCCATCCACCCACCCATCCATCCATCCATCCATCCATAGCAAGGTGACAGGAAGCTTAGAGCTTATACAAGGTGGCACAAGGCAGGAATACCTGGGAAGGGCCCCCGACGACCCTGCACTCAGAGTTTCGCCCTGAGTCACATTGGTCACATACACATCGTGAGTCACACACGCATCCCGAATCATGCCAGTCACTTGTGTACCGCCACACGCAAAAGACTTTTCAGAGATGACCAGTCAGCTCACTGGCTGAACTGCAACAGCAAACTAAATAAATACTATTAATAAACCAAGAAGCTATTCGTACACTCATATTTACGAAGGCTGCCGTGATTAGTCAACATAGTTGACGATGTCGAATTGACACATCCTTTTTATTATTTTACTGAAATTACTATTATGATTTCTAAAATGCTTCAATTCATTAAAACAAATGTTTTCCATTAATACCACTATGTAATTATGGGAGCAGTTCAAATGATCATAAAACAAAAATGTGGTTTTACAATGTGCAAAGTTCAATGGCAAACTACATGTACATGTTTATTAAAGTACCATCAGTCCGGAGAGCTTTTTAATATCTTTTGTCCTTGTAGCTGCTAAATAACTTCATGACTTTAATAATGAGTGTTTCTGCTTGCTACCTTAGAATCTCCATTGAATAAGTGTTTGAGAAAAGAGAATTGGTTAAAATCTGGGCTTGTCCTCCAGGACTGACAGTGTGAGTGTGTTTTTGTGCGCAGTGGGCTTGTTAGCACCAATGATATTATCATAAACTAAAAGCAAAGGGAAAACACAGACACTAAATAAAAGAAAATTGTGAACCGAAATAAAAATGAAAAGTATATTTACAAAAGAAATGTGTCGGACTTTAATCGGCAAAAAGCAGCATCAGACCACCAACATCTTTTACTTTGTTTATCCACTAATATGTCCTATTAATCCAGAGAATAATAGTCGTTAGTGGCAGCCCTAGCGTACACCCGTCTATGTCCCTCCTCATCCCGTATCCTCACAGTTTCCTTCTTGGGCTCGCTGTCCAGGTCGAGGCGCAGCAGGGAGGTGTTGACCTTGAGCGCCAGGGAGAGTGCCATCAGGCCTCCCGTCTTGATCTCATTCTGCCGCAGGTCCAGCCGCAGGAGCCGGGGACTCTCTGCGATGAACTCAGCCAGGGCCACA
Organism: Mormyrus hasselquistii; assembly: GCA_026779605.1. Lineage (NCBI taxonomy): Eukaryota > Metazoa > Chordata > Actinopteri > Osteoglossiformes > Mormyridae > Mormyrus > Mormyrus hasselquistii. The sequence continues at coordinate 10,032,724 of JAODKE010000038.1, forward strand.
GCACCTGTGGGGGGGTGGGGGGGGGGGGAAAGTGGCCACATAGTCAGCGCTGGCAGTAACATGTTACAAAGTGAAGCAGATGCCACAACATACATGGGAGCCCCCTAGGCCAGCAGCGGGAGCAGGCGATGGGCTACTGACCCTCGCAGGATAGCTTGGTGGAAACCAGACATAGGCACAGCACGGACCGGTTGCCGATCAGCCCATCCTTCAGCTTGTGGATGCCCTCGTTGCCCACTGAGTTGTAGTTGAGGTTGAGGGTCTCCAGGCTCTGTGTGCAGGGCTGAAGGGAGGGAACAAGGAACGGCTGACATGTCATGACATCACCCTAAGCCTCTGCATATTCGTCAGCTCTGAATGCAACTGCCGATTTCATAAATTTGACATTTCATCCTTCAACCAAGAACTCAACAACAAAACAAGAAATTCCACATTCCATGCCACAATAGTGCCATGTTCCGTGACAGGAGTTACGTCAGACATTTTCTGCTCATTACAAACTGATGGGTAAGCCATCAGTTGCTTGCTGAGACCCAGGGGTTTCAATGTCCACTAAAATGTCTGCATTTCCGTGCCTCTCTATAATTCCCACCACTGAATGTTTCTAAGCCCATGATGCATGTTTACATTACACCACGTATACAATTACTAGGCAATGTGTACTGCACTTGTACCTTTTCTTCCGACCAATAGTTTCAGTCCAAATTAAAACCCATACTACCCAATTTATAGGTCTGCTCACACTACGAGCATTTAAAACCATGTGGGTTTGTAGAGTGTTGCAGCCAATCTGCATATTTGTCATTGTCTGTCCAATTCTCATTAAATTTGCATTTGCCCATGTTGACAATGGATAGTATTGATGCAAACTACAATGCTAACGTTTGTTAGTTTACGCCGAACCCTCGAAATGAAAATGAGCTTGTGCAGGCTATATACCTAGGCTAGATATCAAAATATCCTAAATCGACGGAGTGCAGTGTTTTGATATCTATGTGCTACCAAGCCAGAACTTTTGTGGTTATCGCAGCAATAATAAACAAGGCATGCAAGCTCGGAGGTTATATGATTCCATAAACATCACTGATTTCATTAAATATTGAACCATATGTGATGGGGTTTAATTTAAAACTACATCCCAGAAAAATAATACTTAAGACATTTTATGACCTTAAGTCTTATTTATGAATTGCCGAATTTAAGACTTAAGGATCCGTGGGAACCCTGAAAAACAAATCTGTAGATACTACCTGTGCAAAATTGTTATTTAAATACTAATAATAATTTGCTTAAGGACAAAGAGGAACCTACAATTAAACAAAATTGAAAAGAGTTAGAGGGGATAAAAAACAATCAAAATCGCTAAACTTTTAACACATGATCGCCGTACAATGAAGTGTTTTGTGGCCAGCAGCCAGACACGTGTAGAGAAAACATGATGCATATTAACTGCCAAAAACTTGCAGAAATTCTTCAGCAACAAACACCCACATTCATTTTGATTCCTTAATGGAATCTCCGAAAGAACTAGGTGCAGTGTGGTACAGAACATTGTTATGGTCACAACGTCACTGAATCATGACCTCCACTCAATAAGGCACACAGGCTAAAACATCAAGAATGGGCATGGATACATCTCAAGACTGATTTTAGAAGGTTTTTGTGGACAGATGAAATGAGAGTGACTCTTGATGGACCTGAGGTTGGACACATTTTTTAAGCACCAATAAGGTGGTGGAGGAGTGATAATGTGGGCTGCAACTATCAATGTCAAACCTTTATGATTTGATAAAACCTACAAGATCTACTGACTATTTCTAGAAGATAGCTTCTTCAGACACTGGTACAAGACGAAGCAGATTTCAAAGAGGTTATGATATTCATGCAGGACAATGCCAAGAAAGGCTTGAATGGTGACTGAAAGATATATTACTGCCCACTACATTAGCGTGTGGGTATAAGGCATATGGAGAGAGCAGGGCTAACAGCCGCTACACTAGCAAGAGGGTATGTATAAGGTATATGGAGGAAGAAGGGCTAGCGGCCACTACACTAGCAAGCGTGTGGGTATAAGCTATATGGATAGAGCAGGGCTAGCGGCCACTACACTAGCGAGCGAGTGGGTATAAGCTATATGGATAGAGCGGGGCTAGCGGCCACTACATTAACAAGTGTGTGTCTGTGTAAGAGAGTGTGAAGGCTGCACTTACCAGGGCGGCAGCCAGGTAGCCCATGCCATTGTGCGTCAGCTGGTTGTTCCACAGCACCAGCGTGACCAGACCCTTCCTCTGTTCCTTAAGTCCATCACACAAGTATGCCAGACCTGTGCAGGGGAACAAGAAACGTGAAAGGGCTTAAAAGAACCAGCGACAGCATTTCCATGTGTGACCAAAGAGAGAGAGACAGACCGGAGTCCGTTATGTTGTTGTTGCGCAGGTCAAGCACTTGAATGTTGTAGTTGAACTTGAGCAGGTTGCCCAGCTGAGCGGAGTCCTGCAGGCCATTGAGCTTGTTGTCTGCCAGGTAGAGCTCACGGAGGTTCATGTTCATCTTCAGGGCCGTGGCTGAAGGGTGCATGTAGGGATAAATATCATCATACATCAGACCACCACTTAAGAAAATGCCACTGCTTGCATTTTTTATATTTTAAAACAAAAAAAATAATTAACAGAAAGAAACTGAAACAACAAATGTATCTGGACCGCCATTTTATGCATCAGTAAACTACTTAGAGCCTGTCAGTACTGACACTGTGAAACACCAAGCAAATTTACTCTATGTCCAACTCAGAAATCAATATACACCAAGCGACCAGCAGGTGGAGCTCTAAGCATGAATAAAGAATCACACCACTGATGATCACTCAGATCCACGATGTTTACAGTCCTTCCCCATCACCAGATCACCAGGGGCTCACCCAGCAGCATGAGAGGCCGCCCGGACAGGCTGGCATTTTCCAGATGCAGAACTGCCAGGCTGCCGCTGATGCGCAGGGCCCGGGCCACAAATGGTGCCGAATGGTCCAGCAGCGGCATGTCGCGGGCATCCAGGTACTGCAGGGAACTCGTCTAAGGGAAGGACATGCGTGAAAAAAGAGGGCGGGTACACAGTTTAAAACTCAACCCACCCATGTGTTCTGACATCACTATTGACAGGGACACAAGTACTCAAGTACTCATTCACCTTTAAAAGTGAAACACGTAGCAAACGATCGCTGTAACAATGCAAATGCCTCATGACTCTTAACTTTCATATGCTAATTCGTACCTCATTTGCGGTACAAAGGTTGAAATTCACAGTAATTTCTTGTCAAAGCAGCACAAAGGCACATAAAATACATATGCATTTGCGCTGTTATAACAATCGATTGCCGCATGCATCACTTTTAGCGGCGAATACGTACTTGTGTACTATAGATGTGTCAAATCTCTGTTCTTTCCTCTTCAGTATAAATAAAAGCAATCAGGCATGAGCAACAGATTGTGGCATTTTGTATTCAAGTTAGCATGTATGGTATACCTATAAAGGGCAGCTTTAGCAGGAAAATAAAGTAAAATCAGAGCACTGAGCTGACAAATTGATCAGCTGTAATAAAGAGCAGGTTTAGTTAGACTTAAATGTATAGAATTTTGCCTAAAATCTATGTCTTGTCTGGGGTGAAACAGGGCTTGCTTCATCAAGACAAAAGACATAGAGGATAACAGGGCATGATGGGTGAACCTTGGAGAGCCGTGCATTTGCCACAGATAAATGGCAAATCAGTAAGAAGCCTGAAGGCCCAGCTGCCATTTGGGATTTTTAGTTTCTCTGAACAGAGCAGAATACTGACAAACGACACAAAGATGCTCAGGATTTCATGACTCATTCCACTCAGGATTTGTGTAAAATGAGAGCTACCAAAGCGCACACACACGCGCACACACACACACACAAACATTGGGACAGAAGCAAATTTTCAAGCAATTCTGCTAATCTTAACTGGATTCAGACTGCAAAAACCAGAACTGTTTCTATATCACCTGTATTCCCTCCTGGATTATGCTACCTAACATTTACAGCGATTGTGATAAACTATGCTTATTGATCAGCAGCAATCAGCCAACCAGCCCTGCGGGACCCCCGAGCCCCACCTTTCTCATCATGTGAGCAGCGGCCTGCCAGCCCCGCGTGCCGATGTGCTTGTTGGAGGATATGTTGAGGTGGGTGGCCGACTCGTAGTATTCGATCATGTCAAAGAGAGCCGAGGCGCCCTGGAAAAGGTGGGTGAGCAAGACTCTGTGAGCGACGGCACCAGAGAACATTCCTGTAATTAACACAGCATGGTACTGCGGGGAAACAAGTTATAATCCCCTCAACCCCCCCTCCCAAACAAAATCTTTAAGGGCATCTATGGGCTATGCCATGTCATAAACACAGATAATGGTCCTGATTAGTTATTTTTCCATGTTCATCTGGAAAAAGGCTCTTTCGCAGCCATGCCACAAAGGCAGCCTGTCATCTCTTCAGGGAGGTAATGCATGTCACTAAACAAATTGCTCCCAGATCATGCAAAACGACAAAGCAGAAATACGCAACCCAAATTGATGATCAATGTGGCCGCAAGAGTGGCCATCTTTTCCTGACACCTATGCCGTCATTGACAGCACAAAGCTCTCTGTCCACCAACCACACATAATTAAAAGAAGGATTAAGGTCGATACACAGCAGCATTGTTGGCAAAATCTTATGACCGTCTCCTACATCTATATGACGTATGACAGACAAAAAATTAGTATCAGTAAAGCATTAATGCATAAAAAGGACATTAAAAACCAAAGCTATTCAGATCTGACAAGTTGGCACAGTACTACAGGCCTCCCAGTAGGTGTTCGAGAAGACGGGCGAGGCACTCACATCTTCATCCAGGTTAGTCTGCTGTAGGACCACTAGCTTGAACTGCACCCTCTTGAAAATCTCCTCCAGGGACTCGCAAGCCTTGTAGTCCAGTTTCTCACCTAGTTGGGATGAGTCAGTGCTCTCAGAAGCATCACATAGCAAACTTTGAAAACCAATACAGTATAAACCTTTCTTTATAATGACATTAATAAAAGTGCTTCTTAACAAAAAAAAAGCCAGTTCATATAATTTCTTGTTACCCGAGTGCACTCAAAGTAAAATATTTAGACAAGAAAACAGAATTAATAAAGGGTACAGATATGCACAGAAATGTAAATTATTTAATTTAATTTTTGGTAACATTTTACTTGAGAGGCACAAATAATGTGATAGTACAATTTTACTTAAGGTGTTAATTAACCAGACACTAACTGAGCCTATGTTCTTTCGTCATTAATAACAACAGTTCATGTATTTCATGCAGTTACTATGTGCACAATTTGTACTTGAGTAGTAACTGAGTTACTAAATAATTTGTGGTCCCACACAAAAATAAAGTTGCCTTATTTTTTAATTAAAAGTTCCTCCTAAAACTGGCCTGTTACGCTTGGAAGCGCAAAACTGCAACTAACCCTAAATCCCAGAAACCACACAAGATCTGTACTATCTGCCTCTGATTCACCAAATAAACAAATGTAAAATGTAATCTCACCTTTGAGATCCAAGCAGTCATTCCTCTGAGTCAAATCTTTGAGCTCCTAAAACGAAATGGAAAAAGTGCCACTTTGAAACTGCTGTGGGAAATCATGTATAGTGCACAAGAGACAATGGCTCAAGATACACAGTGCCTTCTGAGAACTGTAATGCGGGCATGTGGCTTGTTGGTGTTTCAAGGTCACACATTTAGGCAGAGCTTCTACGACCTCACAGATTAACCACCTTTGCCAGCACTGTTTTAAAAGATCGGTCACCTACAAAGGTAAACTCCATAAAACTGACTGTAGATGGGTGTATTCTAACAAACCAAGCTACTTCAAATCCTCAGACCTCAGGGATTTGACTTTTCATGAAAGTCGTGGTAAACATTGTGCATACGCAGGCAATGAACGTAGCAAAACAATGGGAAGTTATGAAAGAAAAATACTAACAAACCAATGGGTAAAAAATATACAGATGACCAAAGCAGCAGGGAAGTCAAACACGACTCAATTAACCAAATACAGAGACGTGTCTGCCAACACCAGAAGTGAACTGAGACTGGCAAATATGAAGCTAGGAGAGGTTCAGAAGGGTTGCCAGAAGCCAGAATTTACTGCAGGTCAGAGTTCACTAGTTGCTTCCCAGACCATCACAGAGATTTGCTTTTCTGAGGCAGACCACACAGAGGAAGCGGGACATTAGACCCCTTTACGGCTCCAGATCAAACAAGAGAGCCTCAAAATTTGCCCTGGGGGCAGGAGTCGCTGAGAGAGGAGTAGGTGGATGGCTGGAACCAACAGGCGGGAGAAATGGATTAAATCCAATAATATGTCCACTCAGAGAAGCACAAGGGCTCGGTCGCAGTTCCTCCACCCCCAGAGTGTGTGTGTGCATGAGACTTGGGGGGGAGCATGCAAAAGTACTAGCTGAAAAGATTTATTTCAGGGTAATTAACCAGATGCGACAGGAATAAACTGCACGGCACCAGCAGGTGGCAGGTAGCCTCGGGAAAAAGCGGCGAGAACCAGCAAGTGAATGATGCATGTCACTGTGCCAGGAACAGCGGAAAAGCAATTACTGGGTGTGAACAAGTATTATAACAACGAACATGCCAGCACTGGTAGCTGTATTAGGTAGTTAATATAAATATAAAATACTTTTTTCTCATACAATGCCTATCTTTCGCTGGAAGAAAACATTACCCCATGGGGATGAAAATGATCATGACTAGGATCAAATTCAAATGCTGTGGGCTAGTATTCCATGTACCAGCAGAACTTTGTCAGCGTTACATAATGCTTTGAAAGTACTTGTATGACTCTTAGCCTGCTAAGAGAGGGTGACATCTGCATCTCACCTAAACCGTCACTGAGCTCAGACAGGTGCTGCACAGAGCCCAAGTACATCCTCAAGAGCAGCAAACTGATGACACAGCGTCCTCTACCCTACAGCGTTGCTCCACTAAGTCCGCTGCCATCTAGTAGGTACTAAAAAGGTTTCTCTGCAATTCTTTTGCAGAGGCTGATGGGACTTTGAATACAAATTTCCTGAACAGTGATTTTTTTTTCTTTGCTTTTAACCCTCAGAAGGCCCGGATTTGTGACAGCTAGAGCATGAAGAGCTCCACAAAATGGCTGACATGTACGCGTTCCCTAACAAAGGCATTGCAGGTATCCTACAAGGGCTGCTCTTATTCTTTTACAATCCTGGTTTGGATGCGAAACAGAGACAGTGGGTGTGTCTGAAATTGCAGACTTGTTTGCTATGTAGTAGGCGAAATAGTTTGCGATATGAGCAATACATCCGAGTCCTCAGGACGGATGAGACAGTAGGCGAAAGGGAAGGCTGACATACTACAGTGTGCAACCAATGGATGTTACACCAGTCCACAAGGCCACCGGAGGAGCAAAGATAGCAGAGGAAGTGTTGTCTATGTACAGTTTTACACAGAAAACATACCCAGATGATTTCATGAACTTTTTCACTGATTTATTTTTAAGTATCACAGGGGTCAAGCTACCTCATTGGTAAACATCCGGGTCAGGTAATACGCAAGATGGTAACTGCAGTGTGTCCGAGTGTATGCATAATGTTCTCAAGCATACATATAGTACACATTGCACTTGGTTGTGTAGTAGGTTTTTGCTGAAATTCAGTATGTACAGTGCAGGTTTGCGATTTCGGACACACCCAATGTCTGGAAGACTGGACATCGCTGCCCCTGGCCAGTCGGCTGCTGTGTGTGTGTGTGTGTGTGTGTGTGTGTGTGTGTGTGTGTGTGTGTGTGTGTGTGTGTGTTGAAACAGCTACTGAGTGCCAGTTTGAAGCCTACAAATGTAACATCGTGCCGCTAAATACGCAGGCATTGCTGCAACCGTCATTCGTTCGTCCATCTCTCACATTCAACACACATCTGTAGAAAAGCGTCATGCCTCGCAAGCCGTTCGAGCAGACACCTGGGGGAAACAGAGCTGTTCCATAATCATTTTTTTTTTTATCTCTAACTCATAATGCAAAATTACATCATAAGTAATAAGCAGTCAATTCTAGTACTCTAGGTGTAACAAAAATGTCACCAGGTTTAAGGACCGAAACAAAAATCCTTTATGGGTGACAGCCCATATGAGCTTCCCAGACACTCCAAGACCTCCTAACTGAGGGCTTTAACTCACTTTTTTTCTTTGCACCTCAGTAGTCTCAGAAGTGAAGCAGCACACCTATGGTTTTTACACATCACTTGACAAGTCTCACTGTAAGACAGTTTCTCTAAGCATGACTCAGTGAAATCCACACAGTGGGAAAGTCCTGCTCACTGCAGGCGGGTAATCCTGGTGGAAATGTACTCCTCTCTGGTCCTGGTAGCACAAATAGTGATCCAACAAATCTTTCCAGCATGCAGGGAAACCACCTTTTATGGTTGCCATACAGGTGCTGCGCAACTAAAACAAACAGATTCTCTGTGCTATGTCTTGCCGAGGGGAAAATAGAATTATTATACTACTAGAATTATTAGAATTAGAATTCCACAGCACACACCACAGCACAGTGCGCAACTACGAAATGTGTCCTCTCCATTTAACCCATATGTGACTTTCGTGACATAGCAGAAGACAGCTAATTCAGCGCCCAGGGAGCAGTGCTTGGGGACGGTACCTTGCTCAGGGTACCTCGGCGGTGACTTGTTGGTGGGGGATTCGATCCTGCAATCTTTCGCTTACAAGTGCCCTAATTATCAAGCCACCACTGCCCACTAGCAAGCTGTCTGCGAATGGCAGCCACCTGTTGAGGCGCCCAGGGAGCTGGGAGGTAAGGGTCTTGCTCAAGGACCCGCAGACATGCTGAGGCTGGGTTTGAACCTGTGACCTTGTGATTACAGGCACACAGGCTTAGCCCACTGAGCCATATGCTGCCCCATCCTGTCCTTACTACTGTAAAGATTCCCTGACTCACCTCAGTGGCACTAAACCAGACGTAAACAAGACAGCTGTCCCACTTAGCTACTAGTCACTTGTTACAAAAAAATCAATTTACATTATCACGTATGTTTTATCAAAATCAAATGTTAAAGTATCTTTTACTGTCAACTTCAGACACATGATGATGTATGGGGTCATATGTAGAGGAGAAATATCTCCTCTTGCTAGTCATATTGCAAAACGAGAAAGTAATAAAATATAAACAGGCACAAATAATATAAATGTCATTTTAAGACATGGACATTAAAATCCAGACAATGAAATACAATCAGATAATCGGTGAGGAAAGATTGTGCAAATTGGCATGGAAATTATGTGCAATAATGAATAGGCGTAATTTCAGATGAATGAGTCTAGAGTTATTAGACCTTTTCAGAAAAACAGTCCTTTTGACATTGAGCATTCTGACTGAGCTTGCAAGCACAAAAATGTGTTGAAAGGGCGAGTATGGGTGTGTATCTGAGTGCTACAGTAGACTAGATTTGGAGGCTCAGACAGCTAAATGACAGGCATATCACCACACCTTCAAAACTCCCTTAACCTAAAGACTCCTCCTGTACTCAGGCCTCAGAAGCAATATTTTTAGATGAGCAGCTAAAGCAAAACAAAAGCATCGCGCTTCCCAGCCAAGCCTCTACAGAGCCCGAGCAGAGCAGTGTGTGCAGGTAATGAGGATGTGCGCTGACAGGTGCAATGGCCCTACGGCCCAGGGGACAGAAGCCGTCCATGGTGTCCATGGTAACTACAGTGAAGGGGACCTCTTATGGATACTGTTCTGGGGAGGCTCCGAACCAGACAGCCACAACAGGGGCTGGTCAGGCGCCATTCCTTTGAGAAGCAGAAGTGGCAATCCGGCTGGCCCAGGATGAGCCTGTGCCCTCGGTGCCAGTCTTCCAGGCAGTCTCTCAGAGCTGACATGGCTTCCAAGAGCTCTGTGTGTTTTTAACTCAACATTCAGGTAACCTGAGGCAACATGCAAGCACACGCTCACAAACAAGCATAAGCACACACACACACACACAGTTGTGTAATCATATCTTTTTGGGGAACATTCATTCATTTCTATGGGGAAAAGGAACAGGAAAAAGAAGAAGAAAAGAAACACCCAGACTATGGGTCTTAATTGTGAACTTGCATGAGCCTTGAAGTAATAATCACAATAAAAGAAGTTAGGATGCATAAGTGTGCATCCTCACACACGTGTACGAGCTCACACACCACACCAGCCTTAACATGTATACATTTCTATAGAATGCGGCAGGAATGCAGGTTTACCTGTATCTGTTTTAGCACAGTAGGGATGGGCTTACAATTCAGCTTCTGACAGGCCTGTTTATAGGCAGAGATGATCTCATCCACAGTCACATTCTGGGCTGTGGAAGAAAGAGAGACACAGGGAATCACAGGGGGGTCAGTGAAGAAAACGCATTATTCTCTCAGCGGCATCTGTGTTTACGCCAGCGGTGCGCTGCACATACACTGACACTCAGAGTTAGAATGATGTCGCATAACGATCGCATAACCAAGGCAATGGCACGGCAATGGCGACAGGCACCGTGAAATCGCAGCAGGCCTACAAAAAGAGCACAGGCACATCAAGCAAATCAGTTTGCACAGCTTGCGACATGTGACTCCTCAGTTAGTAATGGCGGGATAATATCTGGGAACCACAATAACAGTAGAGATGTTCTCAGGGCACCAGGAGCCAGAAGGCAGGTAACACTGAGGAGCAGAGCGATAAGCATCCCATCCCCCACCAGCGAACATGCCCCAGCTCTAAGGTGGATCTCAAGCTCTCCTCAATGGCCAGATTGTTCCCAGGCTCACCGCACGCAAACCCATATCCATTGCTGCCCTTTCTACAGCTGAGGTCCATCAGCTGATGGGTTGGCGGCCCTTCCCGTTATGACGATGTGACCCAGAGCCATTTATAAGCGACAGCTTTGAGGCTCCGTGAAGCTTATCAGCCCCCAAGTGCTGTGCATTTATTTAGTAATCGTGACTCTTTCAGCGTGAATGTATGAAGCAGGAACTGATTACACTGGTAGCATACACTAAGATTCACTGTGCTACCTTCTGCCTCCACAATAGGGCAGTCAGCTGCTGGGAATCTGGAGCCACATACACAGGCAGACAGTAAAACTGTTCCACGGTGCACTCTGGGGGGGGGGGGGGGGGGGGGGGGAGCAGCAAAAAAAAACAGGGGCCCCCCGCAAAAATTTACGCCCCCAGGTCCCCCTTAAAGGGCAATCTAA
>JAODKE010000038.1:10052617-10081786 GCA_026779605.1 Mormyrus hasselquistii
TGTACAACATATAAACAAAAAGCAAACCAAAGCAGGAACCACCACAAAAAAGGAGAAGGGAGGGAGAAAAAAAAAAAAAAAAAAAAAAAAAAAAAAAAAAAAAAAAAAAAAAAAAAGGAGGTCAAGTGGGATCTGCAATCTGCAAGGTCTGCACTTCATCCCAAGAAGGTGGCCTGGTAATTAACTACTCAGCCACAGGGTCTGAAATAGCATTGACTGCTTTCACACAGCAACACTATAGGAGGCAGCACCGTCCAAAATGCCTGGGGGCGCCTGGAATCGCCGCATCATGCAACATGCAACATACAACTTAGATGTTCCAGGTCTGGAACAAGAACACAACATGGTCCAAAAACTCTACAAAAGATACGCCCACGTTGACAGGTGTTCTTACCATTAGTTTGCACACATGCAGGCAAATGGATACATTAGAAAGTATTTCTCTACCTTGTGAGAAAGTTGGCTTTTTGATCCAGAGACAATAAGGTCTGGAAGCACTAAATAAATCAGGCATGTTAAGCTGAACAATTTGTGCATGCCACACCCACTCTTGCATTTGTGACATCACTTGACCTCACCAGACAGATGGAAATTACTGGCACAAAAATGGGCGGCAGGTTATTTTTATAAACGGAACCTGTAGGAGTAACGGTGACAGAAAAAGCCCACAACCTTACAGCCTGGGGTCAACAGAAAAAAAAAATCCATAGATCTGTTGTTGCACACAGTGGGCCCATTTCCCTAAAATGCATGCCTGTTCTCTGGTTCACTAGCAGGCTTATGATTGTAACACTGTCCTCTACCCTGCTGAGTGAGATTATAAAGCCTTTTGATTAATGTATGACCAGCTCTCTGGTCAATGTTTAACTCTGTGTGCAGGAAAAAAAGACTCCTGGAGGTTGTTGCTCTAATTGCCTGCTGATCACAGAAGCAGCCCACTACCTGAAACATGAACCGGTTACAGAAAAAGCACTTCCAGGGATTTAATGATCATGTAGAGACCAGGGCTTATGCAGGATAAGCCCCCACACTCACTAAGCTTAGGAACATTTTAATCAGAAATGGGGGGGGGGGGGGAGAGAGAAAAATGCACTCATTAATATAGCTCCAAAGAAAGAAAGAAAATAACCTAATTCCTAATGGTAGCAGCCTGACCCATACTCTAACAAATTATACGCAATAACCTACCATTCGCATCCGCAGACAGTTCATTTAAAAAAGTGTAGTTTACAGGACACACTAAGCAGAACAGTAAATTATTAGTAAACTAATGACTTTGTATCTTTAGGGTGCATTTTGAGGTTAAACAGCACTTGTATAAAGCAAAAGGCAAACCACAGGCTACTTAAATGTATCAATTAACAAGCCAAATCATTTTATCAGTTGCCAGATGTCAAGGGAAATTTACATAGCTTTGCTTGTGGACCTTCAGCATGTTCAGAGACTACGTGCTGCACTACTTGTTTAAGTTGTAGCTATCAGACACTGTAGAAGCTTACAAAATGTACTTTGGATTACCAAGTCTGATAATCAGAAATATGCACACAAGTAATAAGACTTGTCAGATACTTCACGTTTTCTTGTGTAAATACTGGTAAATAAGCAAAAAAGAGTATAAAAGAGAAAACGGGTAGCTAAAAAAAAACCTTTGTTTATCTACCAAACAGCAGTAGTTAGTGACTTTAATATCACAGTGCATATAAATATTAAGTAAATAAATCTACAACTACCAATCTGTGAAACTTAATATGATAATTACCCCACTGAAAATGTTTATATAAGACAGTTAACCTAGCAATAAAAAGTTATAAATAAAAGCTAAAAATACTGTAACTTGAAACACTGCATGTCCATGCCTGTAGGAGGCTTGACAACTAAGAGGACAGCAGGAGAATTACTGTAATGAATGTCGTTATTACAATTATACACAACCTTATAATTATATTGTTATTTATTAAGGCTTAATTTTTAATGCATCTGTAGTCCATGGTTCACCAGTCAAAAAAAATTGACGCGCCTCAGCAAGAGAAAAGCCATTACTTAGAAAGCAGAAAATATTACTGTTCATGGAAGTACTGTCTATACACCTTAACCTGTGAACTCAGATGGTAAATTAATAACACAAACAACCACCCATTAAATTACCCCTAGGGACATAGGCCTGTAGTAAGAATTATTCAATCAAACTTCTTAGTAATGCTGTAGGAGTACATGGTACATTGAATATACATACATACATACAGTATATGTGTGTGTGTGTGTGTCTCATATATATATATATATATATATATATATTTTAAAGGGAGAAGGACCTCTAAATAATAAATAGATGATCAGACTTGTTATAGGTAATACACTGTTTAGTTACCCCATATTTCATTAAAAAAATGTTCCAAATGATTTTGTAAATTTAATATTGACTGACATTTCTAACAGATTACAGTTGTCTGTATGCTAGTACTTTATTGTATTACCAAACTTAATGACACACAGACCATGTAGACTATCGTCTGGAAATATAACAAAACCTTTGTGCAAAAACATGTCCCCCGCACTTTAGGTTTAAGATGAATTTAATCTTAAGTAGGGTAGAGAAAGTTCAACACTATTTTTCAGGTTTAACATCAAAAATAAACATTTTCTTACTAGACTGTGCAGGTGTCATATTTACACAGGATTATACAAGTTCATCCAGGTTGTGCAATCAAGAAACCAAAGCAATTTTTACATGCTAATGACAAATCACCAGATCTTGCCATGAAGGTTACTGGTTGAGCCGCCTTATACGACTAATAGGATCCAGAACTTCAATAAATCCCAAAAGATAAGTCACAGAGACTGCCATACATTCCACCAAGAAGTTTATAAAGTTTCCCAACCTCAGATTATGACAGGCGGTGCTTGTTAGAGGAAGCATCACATTGTGCCTTTCGGATGGACACGAATCTCACAAATTATACAAAAGTAATCCTTTATAAAAGCTAAGAGTGCTTAGAAACAAAAATGAATATTCATAATTATTTGTCATAAAGCATATAAAAAATTGTTTATGAGATATAATCGATTACAAAAATATTTAAAACATTTAAAAAGTATGGGTATATGCCACAAAAATGAAGTATTTTTATAGAATATATGGCCAAAGGATTGGGAAAGGTCACTGAACAAGACCTCAGATGAAAACATCTCCCAGCCTTACGTACCTACAGCAGCTCACAAACGTTAAACCTTTATATTAACAGGGGCTGTTTTACAAGTTGTGACGGGGATTATTGTAGACATGCTTGCGTCACTCCATGACGAAGGGAATCGCGCCATGTAAGCGATGTTTGGGAGAACATGACTGGACTGGCACCCGCAATAAAACCAGCACAATTACAAGGGCAAGAATGCTACAAGAAGCACGAGTCAGGACTGCCCCCAGGGGAGACACTCCCAAAAAGGGAGTGAGATGCACAATCACAACAGCCCAATGCTCACAACAGGGCAGGCCAGCAATGGTATAAAGGCAGTTGCGTTCAGCCATGCTATACCCAGCCTTTTGACATCCAGCATGGCGTGTGGGCACTTAGTCAGCATATCGTCCTCCTAATCGCAGAAAAGGGTAAAGGACCAAGGTGGTGTGGTCGGGGACGCCAAATCACTCAGGAAATAATGCCAATAAAAGACAAAATCAGGAGGACTGCATGCAGTGCAAAAGCGGTCTAGTGTGAGAAAGACCCTTCTACCATCTCCTCACCAACTCATGCGTCGGCTCAGAGCTGCTTTCCTGGCAAGATGTGGACTGATTCAGAGGCAAGGACCAGAGCCCTCCATGGGGAATTGCTGGCAGCCACCACAAAGAAAAAGATTTTAATGATAAATGGGAAGGGGGAGAGTAAAGCAGAGGGCTTTAAATGAGAGACTAACCTTGCACTTACATCACATGTAATACCTCATGCAGGGGGAGGAAAAATATACCATCACACTAAGGAGCATACTCTGAATTTTGGCAGCCCCAGAGGAAAACACACTTAGGACTTCATTATCACTAAAAACAGCCTGAACAAATTCAAAAATAGAAAACTCTCCGTAAGGTCTGCCAGAGCAAAAGCTTCAACGACACAAAGCAGCATGACTAATATCCATCCCCAGCCCCCAAAATCCACTGTGAATGCCATAGCAGCAGACCAACCCATGGTAGCAAAGCAGCCCTAGAAAACTGTGGCTGGTGAACCAGGCACTCCCATTCCTTCACCAGCACACTGACCATGCCCAAAGAGGGTGCTTGCCTGTATGAGGTCATGTGATCAACGTAAG
The DNA here is from genome assembly GCA_026779605.1 of Mormyrus hasselquistii. Taxonomy (NCBI): domain Eukaryota; kingdom Metazoa; phylum Chordata; class Actinopteri; order Osteoglossiformes; family Mormyridae; genus Mormyrus; species Mormyrus hasselquistii. The sequence goes on from JAODKE010000038.1 coordinate 10,056,917, forward strand.
CAAGCAAAAAGCTGACAACAAAAGGGCTTTTAGGTATAAACTAGACAAATGTAAACAGTAACAGAGAGAATGTCACTCAAAAAACTGGACCTATTTGGTGGAATCTCATGCATTCATCTGTGCGTTACATGCAGCCATACCTGTTAAAAGCTACACATGGTCGTTTCGCACAAAACTCTGGCTCATAGGCAATTCCTGCATGAGAATACTCTTGATATTCTCAGAACTTCACACCATCCATCCTAATAGGGCAAAGAGCTGACAAAACCATAAGACACAGAAGCCTGCTGACTAAAGGTGGATGAGATAAGCTGAACTAATAAATGGGCAGGCCATGACAACCAAGTTAATAATAGATATTACTATAAATAAACACCTTAATGGCCTAAAAGGAATAGGCATGACCTCTTGCACTACACTGCATTTTCAGTTTTGTCTGCAACAGTTGCACCTGTCCCCTCTGATGCTGCAGTCCTAGCAAGTTAAAATTTAGAATGGGTTTTAATGCCTTGGTAGCCATTCCAGGGCATTTAACTACTATTACTGTAGACTTATCCATAATATTGACTATATTTTTACAACTATATGAACTGAACACCTTACCTTTGGTTTGTACTAATCCAGTGAAAGTCCATCACCCATGGTATTTAAAGTACTACAATGATAAGATCAAACTGGAAAAATTAGCTGAAAATGCAGTCAATGGTAATTCTGTTGGGGAGTACAGTTGCCTCAACTCCAGGGTTGGAAGTTCCAGTCCTGCCTCCATGCTATATGTGTCTGTATAGGCATGTGCAGCTTACATCGTCTCCTAAAATAATGTGGGTATTCACCAAAAATTTCACTTTCCTCTTGCAGTCCAAAGACCTGCAAACAGGCTAACTGGTGTCTCTAGATCAGGGTTCTTCAAATCTGGACCTCGATTCCAAATCCAGGCCATGTGTTCAGTTCTACCGGGTTGTTAGTTTGATAATTACTGATTCTGATTGGTCAGAGGCTTCACACCTGACTGACAGGTAAAGGAAGGCTGGAAATCCAGCAGTGCTTAGACCTTGAGGACCGTGATTTGAATAACCCTGCTCTAGATTGTCCATAGTGAGTGCACTATGGACTCACACCCTATCTAGGGTGTACCATTATGCTGCTGCCTCCTTGTTGGAAGACGGACAGATCGGATATTTCTAGTTGGATCTTAAAATCACAATAAAAATACAGACAAATCCACATTAATTGTGAGAACCAAGGTGAAAGGTATTTGGTGCAGTTTCTGTGTATTACACTATTAATAACAATTATAACATACTTCAATTTAAATATGCATTGCAGCTTGTTCCTTTCAACCTTTTGAATTTCTCATCTTCCCTCAAAAAAACGTTAAATAAAAGCTTAATATTCTTGGCAATTGTCAGGATGTTATGTATTCACTGAGTTTCAACATTCACTTAACTAACCAGGGTCACAGCGTTCCTGAGTAAATTTGAGCAAAATCTCAAAGCTGTTGCATGCTTTGCACTCTAAAATGTCAGAAGCATCTGAGCTGTGAAAACTGTTCTAAAATAACTACTGCATACATTATAGAACAAATATGATGATAAAAAAATTCAGCCTTATTTCATAAGTTTAGCTGTATTTATTTTTATATGACAGCCATCATAAGCATCATATGCACCAAAAATATAGGGACACTTAATGTTCAAAGTGTCACAAAATTAACAGTCAAGAATGACGTAGGTAGAAACTGACGGGTTAAAGCTGTTCCAGGAAGACAGATCCATTTTCCAGGAAGACCTTGAGCCACTGGTTTGGTGGCTGGTACACATAAACATTGTATGGACGACCGGTGTCAGCATAATGAGCAATCTGAGAAGGTTTTTCTTCATTATAATACATATTACCCCTGTCTTTTAACAGTCTGCAGTCAGCAGATTTTACTTTCACCAGCACGCAATTCCTTTCACCACCCATATATGAGAAAACAGCACAGGTATTAATTTTGTTTTGTAATGTCAATTTCACAAGACAAGGAAACACACAAAAAAATAAAAATAAAAAAACAAATTAGGTGCGAGTGAAATCAGGAAAGTCAGAGAATCTGCTGGACCACAGGCCTTCAATAGTGGAGTTATGTAGTCCTCATCTAGAAACCCTACTGTAACAAACATCAATCCAACCCAAATAGACCCTGTAATAAAAGACTGGGATTAGTGGAATCCTTACCATGTCTCCAAGGGTCTTTTGGCTCCACGGCTCCAGAAACAATGTCTTCATCTGAAGGGAAAGTCACCCTTTTGCCCCCATGCTTGTGTCTCTTACTGTCTTCTGCCGTTGAGAGTGCAGGGCTTGTCTCTACTGCATGGGGTTCAGAAAGCAAACGGCCTCCCTCTTTATCCAGGGCCCTCCTGGGTTCTTTCACAGCAGTGCACATATCCACGGGCTTAGCAGCTAGAACGGATAAATCCTGGATACCTTCCTGAACCACCAGCTCACCTTCCTGGGATGGAGACTCTGGCTCCAGCACGCCGCTTTCATTAAGAGTTAAATCCACTCCAATGTCCATATCTCCAAAATCGGCATTTGGATCAGCTACTATAGAATCACATCTGCTTGCTTCTTGGCAAGGATGAGAGGAGATATCCAAGTAGGAGACGCAAGACACACTGGGAATGGTGCTTTTCCCATTCCCATTTACCTCTTCTGTCCTTTGGTCTTTCTCATAACCAAGGTGACCGTCATTCAACCCACATGGCCCAGCGCTGTCCACAGCCAAGGTCCCGATTCCTTGGTTTGACACTTCTTCTTCCATGACTTGAATGTCTTTCCAGGTTATAATGTCTTCCATGCAGTTTGTGGCATCTGTGTTGATGTCACTTGATTTGGCACTGCAAAAATCTAGGACTTCTTGGCTGTTCATCATTTCTAGCTCAAAAAAAGCAGACAAGGGTGTTCCTGCCTTGTCTTCCACTTCGGTAGTTACTATATATTTCTATTCAAACTAATGAATCTAACTGGCAATAACTAGGGAAATTGGACGTGGTTTTACCCTTTCTTTCAGTGGAAGTCCCGATAAATGTGGCTGCCAATCCAAATATAATAAACCCCGTTTACACGCGGATGCATTTAAAGGTATACGAGTGCTTTGCTAGTATGCTGATATCAACGACTCGTTGGAAACTTTTGTAAACACTGGCCTTCAGGGGTACCGTTGAAAATTTACATAGCAATCGCAGGCCAGTTTCACATTTATATGACTCTATAACCGAAGACAGACCTCACTGGCGGGCGTTACTACGCCAACCATGGCTTGCAAGATATCTTTAAGAGTATAAATCCCAATATACATGAGAGGGAAACCGAAACACCGGGGGAAATTTCCTGTCAAATTGCGATTCGGCTGCAAGTCGGCGAAAGGCGAGGCTGTCCGAGCAAACGTTCAACCCGACCGGCCAAGTATTTTTTGTTAGCGTTAATAAATTTACCTGCGTGGCCAATCGGTTAAAATAAAACTAAACTGAACAATTAATCACAGTCGATGTGCAGAGGGACGGCCTCAGGCAGGTATCATGTTGTTGTTTTTTTTGTATGTGCTTCCTCTCTCGAAGCTATTAGCGAGGCAGTTTGTCGCCCGGCAGGTAATTCGCTTTCCCCGAGGGTCCTCCTAAAAAAAGTCAGTGCCCGGCTCTTCATACTCTGCTTCCCCTCATCCTTCCTTTATTTTAAGTTATATGAGCGAAATCCGTTTCTTTCTAATTCGAGTCCTTCTCCGGAAAATGTGTGATGAGCCTCGGGTCCCACGAACCGCCGCTTACATGACACCTACCCAGTTAGGCCATTCATCCTCGTTTTACGGGCTATACTGGCTCTTTTGGTCGGTACCCACATTCTGTCTACAGAGTAAGACGCCGTTCAAAAGGTTTACGTTCCCCCCTTTCTCCGGCGATCCGTTAAAACGCGTCGCATCGCATCTTTCGGCTAGGCAGGGAAAAACGCAGGCGTCATTGACATCACGGCATCGTTTCCTATCCTGCTAAAAGCTAGAGGCTGACAAGAGTATTCCTTACAAATAGCTTTAAACACTCAGTCGTAAATGACTCCCCCCCAATTAAAACAGATTTATTTTTAAACGTAAGTGGATATAAACGGAATTCGTTGCATATTACAATCTGTGCCGCGAAGGATACCTGTAAGGCGTACAAAACCTGAATTTCTCTCTTTCGCTGCCTTTACTCAAACTACTGTTTGTTGTCCCCACGAGCGCACGTCATCAGAGCCGTAGCGGGAAAATCTCGCCGGTTTGGGTTCAGCACTTTCGTCGCGCACACAGAGCTTCAGTTAAACATGTTATGGGTTGTTTGAATCGTTCATTTAAAATAAACGATGATTTTATACAGTGGATTTTCACTATTAATGACATCGGCGTTGCGCGCGTGCTTCTACTAGTGCGGATGTTCACAGTGCAGCACGTAGTGTAATTCTGAAGTTGAATGTCTCGTACAGTATTAGGTTTCGTATAATATAGCGTAACATGTTTTAGCATCTGTTTATTGGTATTTTAGTTAACAAACTGCGCGTGCAATATACGAGTTATTATATTGTGTTACAAAATACAGAATTTGCACACACAAACGCAAAATAACAATATAAATGCGGTGCAACGAAGATCACTTTGAACAGACGTCTATACGACCAGTCAGTATGCATGTTTACTTACAGTATTTGAAATTTGAGTCAAATGAGAAAATAATGGCAGTATGAGTATGTGTGTACACGACTTATGTAGGCTGTGAAATGTTACTGAGGTGACACCCTTTTTTTTAGTTGGATTGAAACGTTCAAACTATACTGTGATACCGTCATTTTTATATTTCAGAAATATAGGTTACCAATATTGTAATTACTAGTGGTTGCATATGCCTAAATATTTTAAAGTAATGCAAACAGGGAATAAATTACAAGGAAAAAAAACGAAATAATAGGTAATACACACATAATTTATACAAAAATCCTATCTGACATCACTTTAAACATTTACGAAAAATAAACCGTTAATTGTGATCTATACCGATTTTTTTTTCATAAAACATATGTCTATACATAAAAAATGCCAACTTGAAACAATATTTAATGTGATTTATTTTATATTTTTTATTTAAAAAAAAAAAAAAGACAGAAAATCCGGAAGTCAAAAGGAATGTGCTCGTTAATTTACTAGGAAAATCGAAGCACAAATGAAAATAAAATGCTACGACTACAATTTCCAGCAGAGGGCAATGTTTTCAAACCCTCAACACCTGACTGCCAGATTGACGTTTTCATTCCTCCCAAGATACCGTTCCTTATTTAGTTGCTTTTCAAATTGTTCATGCACAAAGTAGTTTATTTCAACCTTAAAATGTCCCCTCACTGAATTGTATATTAAACGCAATACCATCTGCTCCATTTCGTTGCTTTAACAACTAATGCCAATGCAGAAATAACACAATTGTAAACCTTTTTTGTTAACTAACAAAATAATGCCTTAAAGAATTAACTCGTGTAGAAATTTTAGTCTCCATTTGGGAATGCCATCTTCATTGACAATTAGCCTACACAAATTAAACGAAATCAAAAGTATCATGTATATTAAACATTAAAACACTCATATCACTTGAATACATGACACGGTGTATGATTGAGAGCAGTTAACATTTGATCCAATTACCTACAAAACTATAAAGTTTATTCTTAAAGATAAGGTTTCTTTTCATGTTATATTTACATTTATTTAATTCACAAACACTTCATCCATGCTTTATATGCTAGCATAATTGAAGTACCTGCTTACATTGCCTGTAATGTAGTTAATTCTGAATTACTGTAAATTTCCCTTAAAGGCAGATTCTATGTAATTATGTATTTACATGTATATGTTGTTCATAGCCTCATATATCCAAAAGAGAATTATATTTAGTTTTCTGGGGGGAAAAAAAATCTGTTACAAGAAGGGATTCTGTTTCAGAACTATATGCAAAGTGAAATATATACACAAAGTACTAGCACTAATAAAACATATTTCTTTTATCTGTCAGTCACTATTCTACAAGAATAATCCTTGCTTTATAATCACTACATTCAAAACCATCTGGTTTATGCTACTCAATTTCCCATGAGCCTTTGGCAGGGATGGGAACAAGTCATGTCTCAAGTTATTTGCCCTCAAGTCCAGGTCAAGTCCAAATCTTTCAATTAGTTTTGCTGAGTCGAGTCACAAGTCATTAAATTTGTGACTTGAGTCTGAGTGAAGTTGCGAGTTAGAGACTCTAATTGGTACTTTGGGCAGTAGAGGTTGAAGTGAATTTGCAGAATGGAAATTCTATATACTGATGATGATTCACGTACAAAAATAATCCTTTAGATTTAACAAAACATTAAAAGTGAAACCATTTCATTGTATATTGTTTCTTTGAATTGATAGTGTGACGTTCCGCGGATAAGCGAGCAGGCAAGGAGGCGACGGGAGCCAGATGCACGGTGAAACGAGGTTTAATCCTTGGACAGGCACGAACATCCAACAATAGGAACACCACATTAACACACACAATGACCGACGTTAGGCTAAGGGAAACGGGGACTCTTAAACACAACTAAACGGGATTTAACCAGACACAGGTGAACACAATTGGGCAAAAACACCAGGTAATGAGGGAGGCGTGGCACACGGCGGATGGAACGGAGCTGAACGTTACAGATAGTAGAGTAGCGAGAAAGTTATTCAGGAATTTCAAATAAGAATGTTTGCATTTTTCTCTGTAAAGACTTTGGAGACCCATTGCCCTCACTTTAATGTAGCTATTGTTTTCTCTCCTACAAAAAAGGTAAATGAATGAAATCAAGTTAGAAAGAATCGTCAAAGCAAAGAGTTAAAAAATGCTGACCTATAAAAACATGTGATGCTGTTATGTAAAGTGTTTTTGTTTGTTCGTTTCTGTAATATATGAAGTCAAATTGTAAGAATCACATTTTATAGACCAAAATTTTGCCTGCATTTGACAACCATGGCAGCTGGTACTAACACAGCACAAAATATGAGCTCCAGCAGGAAAAAAATGTGGACATTTCTAAAACATAAAGATACCTTGGAAAGAAAACAGGATTTAAAATGTCAGTCAGTGATTAAGGTTAGCCAAAAGCAAAATAATGCATATAAACAAGAACAAACCAAAATCCATGTTGGGAAAAGCATCCAAAGTGATGTCTTAAGTTGCTGGATTTTTAAAACCCTTGCTCACTCTAAATCATGCATCTTTCTGCCTCCTACATGCCAATTATTACATAAACATGCAATTTACAAATTATGCTTATGTGTGTGAAAATCCACAGTAGCAATTTGCCTTATCCAATGTGACCATTCATATTAATAAATTAAAATGACAAGTTTAGTAAACAGTTTCTGAATTTAATATTTGAAGTTGAGGAAGACCACCAAACGATAAAGAAAGTTGGCAGTCGGCTTCTGTACAACTTGCTTTGGCTGGGAAGACCAAAAGAATCACGTGACACGGGAGTGTGAGAAGGGAATAGGAACTTTATTTGAGTATGGGAGATGGGTTTAACAGAAATGGTGGGGAGGAATAAAATCCAAAGCAAGAGCACCTCCTTTGTAGTTTGTCCAATCATCAATCTCTTGCATCAAGTGTCACAATGACCAGACATGGCATTGTGATGGTAGAAGCCAATGTTTGATTTGGGCCAACCATGAGACCCAACCTGCACCTGTTTTTCATGGCTATTTTCTGGCTATTTTGTTTTGCTCCAATTGAAGTAATAACCCAAAACAACATTATATATCACCTCCCCACCACTGTCAGTTAGCACAAGAGGAACTGATACTCTCATGCTAACTGACAGTGGTTGGGAGGTGATATATTATGTTGTGGAGTTTCCAAGCCCACTGCATCTACTTCAGACAACAGATGGAGCTTGCATTGTACCTTTGACGTCAAGATCCATTAAACAATACCCATGCCTCCTGACTAAACTCAATCCCTCATGCCTGTTGAGTAACATGTGTTGGGCCTCACAAGCCAAGCTGGCCTAATACAAATGTCACCCAGCCAGCCTTGAAGGACATCCCAATCCCTTCAATCACTAATCTATGGATAAACGGACATTGAGTACCGTTCTTCGATGTTAATTTACTTTTTTGCTTTAAGGTGATGTGAGGCATAGACTGGAAGGAAATTGCACAAGGTAAGGAAATCATATCTTACATAAACAACATCCAAGACTCAATCGCTGATTCGTTTCACACACAAAAGGAAATGCTACGAGCGGAAAGGGACCTTTCCTCCCGCTCTTTCCCTCTCCAAATTTAACCGTCATTACTTTTCCGTTCAGCCGTCTGGAACTTGTCTCTGTAAACAGTTTTGGGAAATGGGAAGAGTGTGAATTCATATATTTTTGTAGGAAAAACTCAGCTGCCTGAACTATACCACAAAAGACTAAATAAAGATAACTTCCAATATTGGATTGTTTTCTCTAATTTCTCATTTTCCATCAGACTGTCAAAGCATTTTCCCAGAAGGCTAGAATACACACTAGTGCTATAGTTTGGTTGTACAGCATCCTACTCAAAGTCACGTGAAAACTGCATAGTAATAAAATTTCAGGGAATTTCAAGGACTTCAAGTCAAATTTGTAGACTAGTTGCAAAAATAATAATGCAGTACATGATAATGATAATAATTATACAGAAATAGTAAAAGTAACTCAATATGGTACCGCACTGAACCCAGATTTGATGAATCACTGAACCGTAAGTATGAGTTGTCCGTAAAGTCGGACATTCTTCACCCAGCGACAGCCTGTATTAACATTTTAGAGTGTAGAATGGAACGAATAAGCTGTCAGACAAAAGCACTGGAGGAAAAACGCTGGGCAAACACACCAATCATCTCTTGGAATAAAGGCCATGTCTTTTCATCTTTACACATGTCCCATAATAGGATTTATGATCAGAATATGCCATTATTTACTTGGCTTAGCAAATATGCTTGTGTATCTATATACAAGTCTATATATAGTAATTTATGTGCCCAGGAGTGTATTGAAGGTGTTCAAATTAAGCATTTGCATCAGGATACAAGGAACTCTGTTGAACAACAATTTCAAGTTGTCTTTATGTATTTCATATTCTCTCACGCTGTTTTCATGTACTAATGAAACAATGAAATACAGTACTAATGAAAATCTAGACACACCTACTGAAAATAGTTTGATTTTGAACAAGATGTTGACCCTAAGAATACCTTGAGGTTATGTAGTAAGTATTATCTTGTGAACATCGAAAAAGATGGAGTGCTGTGACAGATGACCTGGCACCCACTATGAGTTGGATGAAGAGCCCGGTAGCCAACTTGTGCCCAGAACTTGTGGAAACTCCATCAGGACTGTTGGAGAAGCATTCCAAGTGGCTACATATGGAATCTGATTGAGAGAAGCTGCCAAGAGTCTGCAAAGCTGTCTCTGAAGCAACAGGGGGCAATTTTGAAGAGTTTAAAATGAACACTTCTCTTGGTCGTTGCATATTTTATATTATTTCATTACATCAAGACATTTAGCAGTAACACTGGAATAGAGCCAAATGCATTAAAAGCAGATGTGTTCAGACTTTTGACTGGTACTGTATAGAAGCTCATAAGAATTATGTTTGTATCCATCTCCAATATCCTTTATCCAGTACAGGGTCTTGATAATCCTGGAGTTTATGAGAGGAAGCACAGGAAGACAACCTGAATGACATAAGATGTTTTTATGCACAAAGCCTTTGTAATTTCTGTATTACAAATGACAGCAAGTCATTTGCCTGATTATCAATGCCTGATTATTTTCAGTGGCACGATCTTGTCTGTCACTGAATGCTGTTCCTGAACTACAATACTAAGCAGCTCATGCCTACTCCCACACACCCATGCTCAACTGAGATTTATAATCACCAAAAACGAGAAGCAGCTGAGCTTTTTAAGATGTCCTGAGATACTTGGACTGAAAATAGAATGAGTCTCATCCAAGGTCCAGCTGAGATCTATTTTTTTAGATTTGACTGACCCTTATATTGAATTTTCGTGAGTCCATGCATGAAATGTTTTAGAAATGTATCAGAAAAGCAAGATTTCTCTTGGTGTTTTCTTTCTGTCCAGGATAAGTGGCTCATTAAATCAGACATCTTAGCATATTATTTTGCTTCCTACTACAAGACCTTAAAAAGTTAAATTTTTAAGCCATTGTTATAAATAACTTTAAAAATGCTAAAACATATTTTTTCATTTTATAATTCTGTTATTTAAACTAACCCCATAACCCTGTGATAGATATGTGGTTGGGTGGCTATAGATTCAAATTCTAACGTTTCTACATTTCAATTCAAATTCTTTTTATATAGTGCCTTTCACAACAGAGTTGCCCCAGGGAGCTTCACACGGGTATGTTGTGATACATTACAACATCAGAAAGACAGAATAATACAAAACAGAGAAAGGGGAAGACAAAGAAATTAAATAAAGCAAGCCAGATGACAACGGAAGAGAGGAACCAAAAACTCCCAAGTAAGGAGAAAAAAGCCTCTGGGGGTCCAAGGTCAACTGGCTGCAACATCAACAAAATATTTGAAGAATAGTAGATTAAAGAATATAACAAATATATTAGAATGCTTTTTGCATACCTTAATTGTTCCTTCTATGATGCATATAGTTGAGAACAAGGCTTGCGGTTTAAGGAACAGGTCAGCCATTTCTCCAACACCCCATAAGGGTCTTTCACAGCCATTTTGATGATTATGTCAAGCATGGGATTTGAATTAGGTACCTCTGAATCACACCCACAGAGGCGTTACCCATTGAGCTGCACATGGAAGAGAAGGTTGGCTTTCATAGTGACATGTGCAAATGTCACGGATCAATGTTGTTTTGGGATGTCATGGCTATGTAGGCATTGAAAGAATATGCTTTCACATGTTTTAGTATTTTTAGTAGTAAAAAAAATATTGTTTGCATTTTCAAATATTTATTTTCTTGAGGTGGAACTGGGGGCAGACAGTTCTCAAGCAGACCATGGAACTTGGCACTGTAGGTCAAAAATGCTGAGGACTTTCAGCGCATGTGAGGGGGAGAGAGAGACTTTAGTAGGGACAAATATGACATTAAATCAGTACAACATTGTTGCTAAGGTGGGAGGCGGGAGACATGAGCCCAGAGTTACTACGGCAGCTGGGTAAGCAGAAGTGAGTAATCCTTCAGTGGTAGTTCCTGCACGGAACTACATATTCATGCATGGAACTATACACAGTCAAACCTACTTCACATCTATTGTTTATTTATTCATTGTTGTCGTTTGTGTCGTACGTGCAAAGTCTCAGACAAATGTTATTTTGTTTCGTTGTATTATTGCACTGCAATAGGTTGGCTTCCCGATCCTGGGTAATTCCCTGCCATGCACCCATAGCTTCTACGATAGGCTCCAGGCACCCATGATCTTGCACAGGACAAGTGGGCATAGAAGATGGATGGATGGCACTTTTGAAATGACAATAAAGTTTGACTTGACTTGATTTAAACCATTACATTCACCAAAAAAATCACATACACATGTACAGTAGTACAGGTGACATAAATCCATGTTTCATTTTTATTTTTCTAGTCAAGGCCTTTGAGAGCTGCACCAAGTTAAACAAGATGTGATCAGGGGTTAAAACAAACCAGGACTATTCTGACGATTCACTCCCTCATGAGAGCCGGGCTGGTTTAAAGCCAGAGGGGAGAAGACTGACACCCCAGCCGATGAAGCTTTAACCAGGTTTGATCTCTACCATATGTGCTCATGGTTTTCACATTAAATTGTTTTTTATATCATTATTAGGAAAAAAACACAGAGGGAAGCAGGGGAGGTATAAAATAGGAGAAGGATTTGATCTGTCATTGAACACCTGTGTTCTGGGATTGATGTGGTATGGGATAACAATTTTATTTCCCAACCACGTCATTAAAGGACGGGCATGTATCCTTCTGCATTTCCCCACCTGCGTTCTGCCTCCCCCTCCCCCAAATCCGTTTCTCTCCTTTTTACTCTCTCCATCACTGTCACCCCTGTCTTTCTCACTTCCTCCGTCTCCATCGACCACTTCCTGTCACCTCTCCCCTGACACAAATGGTAGCGGCAGCATTAAGTAGGTCTGTCCCTGCCCCGTGGCTGCCCCACCTTTTGGCGCCCACCTTCAAGTATTTATATCCGTCTGCGATGTGATTTAAAGGGCTTCCTGTTGTCGGCTCGCTCACTTCCCGGAGAACCTCTGGGTCTTCGGGAGGCCGGCTACCGTGCTGGCGTCTAGACCATGCCTGAGAGCGGTGAGGCCCAGATGTAGCTGAACCCCACCGGCCCCCACCCTGCGCCGCTTCCAGACCATATTCCGGTGGCTCATTGGGTGATATTCACCAGTTGTTATCCGATTTAACAGCTGGAACAGGCACCTATACGGCTGCCCAGTTCACAGAGAAAGTTCCCAGAAAACATTGGGAAATGCTTCAGTCGGATCACCAGTATAATACCATAGTAATTTTCATTATGTTATCCTAACATTGTCAGGACATTCTTGTGTGCCTAGAACATCGCAGGAAGATTTGAGATAATCCAAGTAATCTTTCATCAAAATGGCTTTAGAAAACAATCTTTTGTTTGCATTTATCTGGGTAGGGATAGTGAAACGAACCCACTTCATTTATCTTGGGTGACTGTTCTATTCACTTTTTTTTCTTGATTGTTTTATCTCAAGTTTCTTTGCCAGATGCCTCCATCTAACACGTTCATTGATGGAAGTCCAGCACATGCTATCTCCACAGCATTTTTTTACCAGGATGATCCATCCATCTGTCTTCCATAAGCACTTAGCCAGTTCGGGGTCAGGAGAAGCTTGGAGTCCATCCCAGGATACTCTGGGCAGGTGGAAACCCTGGATGGGATTACTAGGGCCATCATTCTTTAAAGCTAAAAAAATGCAGCAAAACACAGATTCCAAAATTTGCAGAGTGTGTCGTCTTAATCTCAATTACACTGGTAAGTAAAATAAAGATGAATCGTGTATGTGCCTAGAACATTATTTCAGACTTTATTTTCTCTGCATGGGTACATCCTTATTTCCTTGGGCAAAAAAATATCTAGAAATGTTGGTGCCTCCAATGTGATTTTCATTACCTCAGATATTTTCCAACTTCCTACTGAAACACATGCAAGTCTGTCATAGATGGAAGATGGATAGATCTGTGTTGTGAGGAAGGACTAGTCTGTACATTTCTTCAACACATTGCGCTTTTATATCTTGTTGAGCCGCAGGGAGCTGTATTATTCTGTCTACAACTGCAACCCAAGTTCTAGGATCATAGGGCACACCTGTGCTGCAGTTTCACACAGTAGGCAATCTAGTCTTGTGCATCCATTTTCAATGGCCACTTATCCAGCCAGCATGTAGCATATCCCAGGAAGCACAGGGTAGGGGGACAACCTGGATGGGATGCTAGTCAATGCCAACCCAACCCAAAACCAGAGGTCTTTGAACTCTGGGATAAGGCTTGAATAGTTGGAGGAATCTTGTGTGAATGTGGAGAATATGTAAGCATTATTAACATGGAGGCACAAGTTTACAGCCCCAAGGGTGTGTCTGTGGCATGATCCACTGAGCTACTGTTCCAGAAATAAATCAGTAATGGGAAATTACAATTTTTCTTTTTCAAGGGTTTGCTTATGTCCCGGCATACAGTATTGAAAATCATTTATTTTTCAACAAGAAAACAACTCTAAACACACCTCGAGGTTATGTGGCAAGTATTATCCTGTGAACAAAGAAAGAGATGGAGCTCTGTCACAGATGACGTGGCCCCCACAATCCCCACATGTAAACCCTATTGAACTAGTTTGGGATGAGTTGGATCAAAAGACTAATAGCAATACAGCCAACTTGTGGCCAGAACTAGTGGAGACTCCTTAAGGACTGTCGAAGAAGCATTCCAGGTGGCTACATCTGGAAGCTGGTTGAAAGAATGCCAAGAGTCTGTAATGCGGTCATATTGAAACATTCATTCATTCATTCATTTTCTATACCTCTTGTCTTTTACATGGTCGTGGAGGTGAGGACCCTATCCCAAAAATAATGAGCAGAAGATAGGGAATAACCCAGGAGGGGATGCCAACCCATGGCAGGGCACACTCATCCCTATAGGAATAATTATTAATGCATCTGCATGTTTTGGCAATTTGGCTTTAAAATAACTTTCCTTTAAACTTGGTGCATAAACTTTTTTTTTTTGGTGGTGATAGGGGTCACTTTTACCTCACTTTTGAGTGTTTGGCCAATGTGCTCTTTGCATGTTCTCCATATGTTCCCCTGGCTTTCCGCTTGGCATACATCACGTTCCACCCATGATCTGCCTCATATGCCTGGTGCTTTGATTGGATGAGAGGTTGTATTTGCACTGCCTATACCAATTTTTAGGTTCTGGGTAGCAGATCATCGCTCACAAGATATGGAGATATGCCTGCAGTTGCATCCCAAGTTTTTGGTCATCCAGCTAAAACCTTGGGTTTGTTCCCTCTACCTCACCCCTAGCAAAATTCCCCCAGCTCAACACTTTAGCTTCTGCATTAGTGATTAAGCTAAGCAGCCCACCTCAGGAGATGAATTTATCAGCCTCTCCACCATTTTGTCTTCACGCTATTTCCACCTGGTTTCCATGTCGAGCCAGAGCTCGCGGGATCCGCTGCTTTGGGTGTAATTATGTATGTGGCTTTACCACAAATCAGTTCCACTGGGCTCCTCTGAAGGAACAAGCATCATTTTCACACCTCCTTAACCCAGCAAAAGGGCTTCAACCATGGTAAAGCATTTTAACGTACCTTCGCACTCCGTAACATCTTTACTTTAGTAGAAGCTAGTGTTGACATTGGAACACCCAGACGCCGCAGTATATTTTACACAGTCTCTCCTCTGGTTCTGTGATTCGGGGAGACGGGGAGAGAGAGAAACCAAAGAACCGGGGCTCGAAGGAATTGGAGATAGGTCAAGCATCTGCTGAGGAGTTGCCACTCGGGCTGGATAAATTCACATATGTTTTAAACGCTAATCTAATTTCAACGACAGGGTTTTTTTTTTACCCCTTTTTTCCTGTGTTGGAGGGGATGAAACATGTTTTAATGTTTCTCTGGAGCATGGTGTGGTCTGCACAGCAATGGCCAGCCGTTACTCACGGTCCTGTTATCGGCAGTGTTTTCGAGGACGGACACATGTGCAAATGTAATGATTTCTTTCTGCAGGAAGAACAGAGTGAAGAAAAGAGAGAGAGACAAAAAGCAGGAGCGGTGGAGCATTTTTTTAATGTTTCCCCTGGTGACCATTCATCACGATCAATGAACTCATTTTTTCATGAAGTAATTTTATTTATTGTGGTCTTGCATATTTCTCTTGTATCCTTTCTCAGACAATCACATTAAAAGAACAAGAGGGGTCAAGTTTCTTACTTTTGAGGAAAAAAAAGCCAATATATTTTTAAAGCATAATTCAGTCTGAGTTTGACAGAAAGCTTTCTATCTTTGACACGCACATAGAAAGGGGGTTGGTCTTTGTAATAGAGTAGACACTCTGAAATATTGTGACAGCCCCCTCATTCGCATATTTATACACGAGAGTAATTACCTGCACCTACAAGAAAAACAAAAACAAATCTTGTGATTTAACCCTTTGCTATACTTACCAAAAACCAAGGGAATAGATTTGATTTCAGCATTGGTAGGGACCAAATAAGCGCCGAAACTCCCTCCATCTGCCCCCCCCTAAAGACAAACAGTGCTACCACAGTATTGAAATGGATGTCTTCCTACCCAAAACATTTTAAAAATGGTCAATGAAAATTAGAACTACAAGCTCATTTAAACTCAGAGTCCCTGGACCTCATTGTGATTGGTAACTAGGTTATGATATAGTCTATATCCACTTGTGCTTTAACAATGATAAGTAAAATGAACTTTGCTAGAACACTTAGGTGATTATCAAGGCACATGCCTGACACAAACAAAAGATTATAAAGATACTTGACACCAGCATGACGTTGGGTTTATTCTACCTTTGGTTTGTTTACTGAAGTTAAGTACTTTCTTGGAATTGGGACTCACTCCCCTTCCCTGCCCCATGTATAACAGAAGGCACATAAAACATGGCCACATCCATTCCATCCTGGTGGCCTGTGTCCTCTGCTGCTGCTCTTTGGCTTCTAAGCCATCTGGCAGAGCAGATAGTCAATTAGCTCGATGGAACTTCAAGACTCCCCCACCATGTTGGTTTGGGGTTGTCACTTGTTTGTTTACTATTTTCGACGGGTAACGGAGAAGCATGGATACATGGCCCAGAACTTCAGAGAACCTCCGGCAGGACCCAAGGTGACATTTTGTCTAGGGGGCACTGCATTTATACATATGCCTCCTGCTACTTCCTACCAGGTCCAATGGTGCAGCAGATATGACATAACTACCTGGTATAGGATAGGAAGAACATCTGGGTTTTTAAGGTGTAACTGGTGACACCTCATCAAAAATAATAATACCAGAGGGCTGCATTGGGGTCTGCACAACAGGGCGGGAATATTTTCACACTGTCCACTTCTCTGTCATCTCAATCTATCCCATACTTCATTGGCGCATACTGAAGGCATCATTACCTCATTGAAATCTCTTAATTGTCCAAATCAGCAAGTGATTTTGTAAATAAGATAAAAAATGTGGAAATAAGTATCCCGGGGAAGAGAAAAAAGAGAATGCGATTACCAGCCAGGCAACGACGGCGCCCACGTCATGGGATACACCTGAAAAAACATCATTTTTCATCTTGGGACTGTGCAGACTGGCGGCTAGACGCGGGAGGTTTGTGCTGGGAGCGTTAAGTCTTTATCCAGTCTCTCTCTTCCACACATTACCCAAGGCATGCCCAGGAAGCAAAAGGGACAGCAATCAACAGCTATCTAAAACCCAAACACAATCTCTGCCATAATTCCCCCATCCAGAGAAACTATTTTCAACGATCATTGTCAATTGCCACATTTACAGTACAAAGGTCTGCATTTTCCGCGTGACTATCTTTGCTGGTATTGGCTCGTGTTTGTTAAACAAACTTGCTGTCACAATCATCAGTGTAAGCCCTACATTTATGACTTGTTGATTTATGACTGGATCAGATATACAATCCGCTTTTAGAATAGTTACACCTCAATTTTCATTGAGTCTCTGTTTGTGGGACAGTGCATGCCTTTTCCCCAGAAGTTCTTAATATACTGCACTATCAATCTTCTCAATGTGTACACATCTTAGCTCAGTTGTTTAATGGCATAATCATTTTGATAAAGTTCCTCTGTAAGGCTGCTGCATTCCCAAACACATTGCATGAATGTATATGCTAAAAGTCCAGCTAGTTCAATTATCTTAATAGCATCATCATTAGTCAACAATTATGCACTGTCTCCTGAGATAAGGGCGATTATATCTAAGGTTTTGACCCAAGCTCCAGTCGAAGGAGACATGCTTTTTCAAGAGCTCCCTTGGGGTAGGACTGACATGACGTTTTTTCCTTTGCCTTTCTTTTTCCCTTCACTTTTCCTACTGACGATTTTGAAAAATGGCAGAAAGGGCACATGACCGATGAGACAGGATGTGGATAGATGATTTTTGTCCAGTTTTTGACCTGCCGACAACTAATTAGAGTTATTGATTAGGTCCCACAACTGATTGAGATAATAACTGAAGAGCATATTTCCAAAAGTCACTCTGTCCATTTTTTGTTGTTTTTGAGATGAGTGACTCATCTCTGAGTCACTGGTGACCTAACGTCAGGCTTCCTCGTCGCATGTCACAATAACAGGAACCGAAACTCGCTCATATACGTATACATTGTGGCATGATGAGGGTTAAAGACAGATCATTTCGTCTACACAGTCTGGGATTTCCCAAGCTTACATAATATCACTGGTCCACAGGAAGACCCATTATTTACCTTAACCATGTTATACTGTGTAGCCTGAAACACCCCTCTGTCCAGATGTAACCTATATCTGCATGGAAATTGTTGTGTACCACCTCAATATGCATGAAACGGTGATTCTACAGTATTGTCCTACAAAGGCAAAACACAGTAACTGACACTAAAAGAAAGTAGAAACATGTCTTTTTTTAACTATTCATCCATATGTGTAGTATGTAGGTCAATGAAAGTGTTTTATTCAAAACCAACTATGGTTGAACTATGATATCTTGTCATGACATAAAATAGAACCTAAAATAGAACCTGGTCAAAACTCAATTTTGATCACCTATGCAGTTAACGGTGTTATGCCTTCATACGGGAGAGCACTTGGTTATTCTTGGTTGTTCCAAGATCAAGGTCTATTGTATCGAAAACACACTTTACTCTATTTACCTGGCAAGATGGCTATGTTATCTAACCTCCCATTCCGCCCAGCTGAGCGTAGCAGTGCAACATGCTGTCATAATCCTGCATCTGCACAGTGGCCGAAAGACAGAGAGGCAAAGGTCATTTTCCGGCTGGTGCGTGACTCATGCGGAATGCATTTCACCAGCTTATTTGTTCCTCTCAGCCCTGCAGTGCACTTCACGGGAAAAACATTGGCCCACACGCGTGCCCACACGTAGAATGGCTCGGGGCCTTCAGCCTGCAACAGCTGTAGTGGATTGAGCCGTGGCCAGAGTCTCCCGAAAGCAGTAGGCTTGGCCGTCGACCTCCGGAAGGGGCTCCTCAGGATGGAGCTGGGTGGTCCGGGGATGAGGTGAAGGGGTGGTGAGGCGTTTTGTCCCTCCCCACCTCTCATCTCAGCCTCTTAACCTCTCAGCTCACCCACAAGAATACCCCCAGGCAGACGGCAGTGAGGAAGAATTTCCAAACCAGTTCTGTGGAAGACTGCAGATTGTGAAAGCACCTCAAGTAGGGGGTCCACTTAAGTAACAGTCACAAAATTGCACCGCAGATTAACTCCATATTGACTGCTGGTTTATTTTCCTACCTGAGACAATTGTGTCGGGAGTTGGAAAGTCTTTCCTTATTTAGATATGGGCGGTATCAGCATGTGTAAACTGCATTGAAATGGACAAACATCCTAGTAAGGGAAGAGTATGTGTTCTCTCTCCCTCATCGGTGGCCTTGCCTCAAGCAGCACAAAGTATTTCAAATATGAGACATACAAAAAGGGAAAACAATTATATTTCATAAATGATTAGATATTTCTTTTTTAATACATACAGCAAGCCATCCTCTGGCAATGTCACACATTGTATTACTTTTAATAGACGCTATTTTCTTAGACATGGCATGTCCAAAGAACAGTTAACTGAAAGCTAACAAATTTATATCTTGCAATATCTTGCAAATATCATGTCATTGAGACACTGAGTGTTTTTTTCTATGCAAATAAGACAATACTATTGGCAGTCCTGCAAAAACCACGGCTCAACATTCACAAACGTATCCGTCACAGGACCTGCAAGACGACATGAGAGAATGGACACGGAAATACCTGAGGCATGTGCTGTTCATAGTGACTTCACCTGCACTATCTGTACATATAAACTTACACATTACAGACACACGCACATGCACGCACCCAACTATACAAAACATAGACAAAAGCCACCATTAGTGAATGGTTCTGTCATTTAGGTTTTGAGCTATATGAAGAGGAGAAACATACAATATGTTTCAGCATGAAATATTCCATAAGTGACTGCTATGTAAATATATAAAAGTGTTATTTTAAATTAGAAGGAGTATTATTAAGAAATTTTGTTCAGTTTTAAGAAAAGAATATAAATTTCTCTTTAAATAATAAGACATCCAAACAATATGATACTTAATATTATTACTGTTTTAAATATCCTGTGAATTATATACAGTCTGTGAGGTTCATTTTTCATCTGTGAATGTACTTGGTCTTCATCACAGTCCATAGTAATGGCAGTGGCATAAAAATGAGCAAATGAGTGGTTTCAGCTTGTGCAACACAAAAGGATGTATTCAAAATCACATACTTGTTTACTTGTTTAAATATAGTACGCAAAGTGAGCAGTATGGATGACACAGCATGCAAAAGGTACCCAAATGACATATAAGTCTGCAAAATTCTGAAGGAACAACTGATGGATGCTATGCAAGGCCACTGGAGATGCAACCAGAGACAAAGGATGTCACTGCCTCAGAAATTAGTGTCAAGGTGGTGTAGTAAGTGCAGCCACTGTACAAATTTAAGTAGAAAAACATCCAGTAATATAAGCTGACTCAAACATGTATTTTTTGTTGAGAGTTTTTAACTTTCATGGGGGTACAGCTACCTCATTCGTAAACATCCAGGTCAGTTAATATACAAGATGATGACTGCAGTGTATCAGAGTGTATGCGTACTGTTCTTATGCATACATACAGTGCACACTACAGTTGAGTAGTAGGCTTCTAATAAAATTCAATATGTACTGTGTAAGTATGTGATTTCAGACACACCCAAAGATTCCTGGGTCACAATCAGATTAGAGTAAGGAAATCCCACATGTGACCCGGCAGCATTTTACATCAAAAGAAAACATCAAAGTACAATAACTGTGAAATAACAGACAGACACATACAAACAAGTGATGGGTACTATCCATTAGTTCGGGGACCAGGCAATGAAGAATTGCCTTCCATTTTTACATAGTACTATACTATGCTGGGAGAAGAGGTCCATTCAGTATATTATTTCACCAGTTTTTTTCTTGAGCAATGTGTAACATTGAGGATAGCTTTTACCAAAATGTCTGTTTTCAAAAGAATAAATAGTCCGAAAAGAACAGTAATAAGGTTAGCATGAGTCATTAGGGGCACAGTAGGGGCATGGATACCCTGGGCGATTCAGAGGGCCTAGCACTTCACTTCACAAGGGCCCTTGAATGCATAAAATTATAGAATTATACAATGGGGGAAGCCCAAGGTGGCATCTTGTCAGTGGTCCCAGAATTTTTTGCAATGCCCCTGAGAGTTGTAGTCACATATATGAACGCTGGCTTCCCTAACTGTGATTCATAGATGCTGAGGGCCGTCTCTCCTACACACCTCCCCCCACACCATGCCTCCCACAATCCTCCTGGAATTCTCCCACGATTCCCTTCCACCCTTGTCAACGCTACCGGCAGCCGCAGCCTTCCACTACCATCTCTTCGTAGTTCTTGAGCACCACATGGTCCTGCTGGTCCAGGTAGAGCATGGCGATGGGGCTGAGGGACGTGGGCACGCAGCACGGTCTCGGTACTTCCTTGTTCACCGAGTTCACCAGTGTCTGGACCATGGCGTGGCTGGACGAGTTCATGTGGTCGGCCAGGGGGAAGCGACACTCGCCCAGGCAGAAGTAGGCATGGTAGCCACTGGGTGCCACGATCCACTTGTTCCAGCCCACATCACTGAAGTCTACGTAGAGCGGGTAACGCCGGCAGAGGTGCCGGGAAAGCTGCTCCAGCTTCGCCCCCTTCCCACCATTTCGCTTCACCCTCTGCTCCCTCCGGCCCTGTCGCCTGCTTCTCCCCCAGTCCCCATTCCCATCCCGTCCCTTCCTGTGCCTTCTCTTTAGCTTCTTTCCCCTCTCCTGGCGACCTGCAGAGCGAGCCAGGGTCTGGCTGCGCCCGTCATGACTGTACGTCACCAATAAGGGTCTCTCCTGTGCCCAGCTGGGCTCGTTCTGTCCAGCCGCCCTACGCACCCTAAGTCGCTCATGCCTGAGCTCTTGTCCTGACAGAGACCCATTTAAGGGTGTCACCTCTATGACGAACTCCAGCAGTCCCATCTGGTTAGAGGCGCTCTCAATCAGGTCTGAGTCGAGGCTGAAGCTCTCCCAGGAACTGCTCTTGCTGTTGCCGCTCTGGGTGAGGCACCGTGATTCCAGCAGCGTGGTTCCCAAATCTGAGTGGTCCCCAGAAAGGAACAGGCTGACCCTATGGTCACCAGCACTCCTCTTACCCGCCCCATGCAAAAGTCGGAGTTCCGCAGAGGTGACACGCTCATCCATCGGAATGGAGGAGATGTTGAACCTTATCCGGACGACGTCTGATGCCTGTGTCGCATTCAGAGTGAGAGGCGAGGCATCGCTGGACTCTAACAGACAAGAAAATGACAAAACCATTGTTGATCACCATGATGTCAGCTATACCATAATAATAATTTAATTGAAGATTCAGCACTAAGGACATTCCCCGACTATTATCAATCTTAATATATCTGTCATTCAATTTCATTCTTTTAGTTTTGAGTTTTTCTAAAGCATAAGCCTTTTTTCATAACACTCATATCATCTCTGAGACTTCACGGAGCCAAAACAGTATATAAATGCATATACACATTGACGCTTAATCAACAGCCATTCTGATTGTGTGGCCTTCTCTCTCCTATCTTTTGCGTGGTCATTGCCTTGGAAGCCAGATTAATAAAAAAAAGCATGCAGTACCCAGCTTAAAAATCTGGGCTGGCTAAGAATTTCTATGGCGCCCAGCTATTGGATGTGTCTGGTGAGGTGCATTATGGGAAGTAATGGTTTAAATCCCAAGTTGTCTCACCCATGTGGTGGAAGCTTCGCACTGTGTTAGCCCCCTGCACGTGCTGCATGGGGAAGCTAAAGTGAGGGTCCTCCACCAAGTGGTACTGCTGCTTGTGGAAACGATACAGATCCAGCAGGTACCGGGGAACGGGTGCACCAGGCCGGGGAGTCGGGCGGGACTGCAGCCCCAGTCGAGTCAGCAAGAGGTTCTGAATGGATTGGGCCAGGCTGGCCTCTTGTGGAGGCAGTGGGTCACCGCCAGTGCTGATGGCGCCTTCCTGATGACCCGACAGGACCTGAGGTAGCAGCAGGACCATCAGTACCACGAGGTTAGCAGGGGACATTTTGGATCTGGTGAAAAAAGGTGGGAAAACAGATAAAGGTTAAGGTCAGGTTTGAAGTTCCAAAACCACAGATGCACACTTTTTGGTCATATTCAGGACTTTATCATATTTAGTGCATGCTCCTATAAAGATATAAAGATGTGGTCAAAAAAAGTCATTTTGCACAAAGACTGTCACACAGCTTTGACACTGAGATAAGTCCTTTAATTCTCAAAGTTCCTCCTTAGAAACAGGAATAAAATTTCTGCCAACCCCACGTTATTTCACATGTAATCCTCCACAAGAGGCAAGAACTATTCCTGATCTGTGGTTTTCTGTTTGTTTGAAAAAAACACTTGAAGACTACAGCCTGGCCGAGAAAACACCCATATTCTCACTTCAATATTCTGGCAAAGAAGCTAAGACGAAAATTAAGAATGACGCCTCATCAAACTACCTCCACTAGGAAGTTGATTGTGAGTTCGGACAGTTTTTAACACCTAGAAGGGAGTATGGAACTTAAAAATAAACCACGTATATGTATGTTGTCACGACAAAGGCTGCCTTCGTTCTGTTATAATACTGTTGCGACAGCATTATTTAAAAAAAAAAAAATTGCAATTTCACTGCATCCAGATGCTGGATGGAAACATCCCGAGAGAACCAGAAAGTAACATTGTATGACGTATCTCAACTTCGAGTGTGCTACCAAGAGAAGGATAAAGTAGACAGGACCAACCAGCTATCCCTCAAAGTACGAAGAGCGAACTGAATAAAGCACCCCTGACTTTAGGTGGAGTCTTCATGGGGATAAAGAGAGGACATCTCCACCCGTTTTAGGTCTTCACCCCTGCACTCTTACTACCGCCTACCTTAACAATCCAGGAGGGAAAAAAACACTCTAAAGTTAATTTGGCATCTTCAGGCAGAGAATTCCACCACCTCCCCCCCCCCACCCCCCGCCCTCCCACATCCTGTGAGCCATTCGTCTTGCTCTGTGTCATCCCTGTGATTGCTTTTCCTCCAAGTCCTCGCTCTGCCCCAGGAGGTGCACTAATCAAGAGTGCACAAGGCTGCCATCACCTCAACCAGGTGCCACCCAGCCTCTCGTTAATGCACCTTGGTTGACTCTTCCAGGCCTATGACACCAAGACAACAACTCGCCCCCACCCCCCCACCTCAAGGCCATACAGAAACTGTTGGGCAGTGATGGGGACCATGGGTCCATCATCACTGCCTGTAGGGTCTTATCTCATTCGCCAGGCCTGTGTTTTTTCTTCTGTCTGGAACTCACTTCTCCTGGGGTTCAAAGGCATTTCATGTGTTTTTTTCAGACCCAAAATGGATGGTGTTTTCGCGGAAGGCCACCACAGGGCGCGTGGTGGAGAGGCAGCCAGAGGGTCACACCAGTCGGGCTGATTTACCCACTGCCGCTCCCTTCGTGCCACACGTTCCTTTCCTGTTGTGTCCCTCACCTTCCTTTGGCCTCATTCTCCCTCTGCCTCATGAGCTGGATCTGCCCTGATGGTGCTGCACCTCTACTCCCGCATATACGTCTGTCCGTCTGCGTGGACCCATCTGCCAGCCGGCTGCAGCTGCCCCCCTCCCCCGTCTCTGTCTCGCCCGTTTCACGTTTCCGACAGTGTGATTAACTGGAGTGCCTTTCGCTTTTTTGCCTCACTGCTGCTATAATGTCATACGCATATATAAGTCCGTCCCTCACTGTATTGGCAGGCGTATTCATGAATGGGAGCAGGAGTTCTGTATGCTGCCCCTAGGAGTATGAAGAAAATGAAGCGCACCTCTGTCCTGGGCATGTCAATGAATGGAAGACAGCATGGAAACTGGGATAGATAGATAGATAGATAGATAGATAGATAGATAGATAGATAGATAGATAGATAGATGGATGGATGGATGGATGG
>JAODKE010000038.1:10093869-10115391 GCA_026779605.1 Mormyrus hasselquistii
GCGAAGAGATCGAGGGGGCTGGGGTGACAAGTGTAAGGGCGGGTGGGGGATGGGGTGGGGGAGGGGGGGTGGATAGTGCGGATCCTGAGGGGGTGTGAGTTTTGTGGGGGAGAGAGGGGTGTGACTTTAATTACCCACAATTACTTTGTCCTCTGTCCCACCCCGAAAGGCCACCCTGAGAACATTCTCTTGATGATACAGAAGAACAGAAACAAGATAAATGCAGGAAGGAGAGGAGTGAAAAAACTGAGTGTCACTGTGACTCTGGGGGCAGGAGGGTAGTGTTGGTTATGAAGAAGGGGGGGAGGTAGTGCTGGGAACCATTTCTCCTCCAACTTATGCAGGACACATTTTAAAATCATTGCCCTACATAAGTCACAGAGGGAAAGTTAATGATGAGAGAGAATCCTTCAAATATCTTCCCTTTCAAGCTGAAGTAATTCTGCAGCAGTCTTTGTCAGTGTCTCCAATATCCCATTGTAGAGATGGTAACCACTGAAGGCCAATTTACCACACATACACACAATCCCAGGCAGTGCCACAAGCTTCACAATACTAGCAATGCACAGTTATTCGTACCACTACCAGTACTAGTACAGTACAGAATACATGTACTGGAGTCACCCATAAAGTGATGCTTCACTTTCTGTTTCCCAGGCCAAAGAATTTGAAGCACCTGTTGAGTCTTTGTACTTCAGAAGGCAGCTCTTAGGTGCTACCTCTAGTTTGGGAGACCACATGTAGCAAAAGACAGGGGAAATGAGGTACAGACAGCCTTAATGGCTAACAGGAAGCCTGCTCTCCCAAGTCCTGTCACTGAATGGTGGGAATATAACTTTTTCAGTCCAAGAAAGTCCAAACTTAATACTTGGCAGAGTTCGATGGTGTTTTGGCCCCAGGAAACAAACAGACTGCGCTCCAGCAGGAAGCCACATTTTAGACACTGCTTTCTTTCCCATCATTCAGTCTTTTTTCATCATTATGAAATTATTATTGCAGCAAAGTCTTACCTAACTGCTTTTGTTGTTGGTTCAAGCCTAGCCAGCACTCATAAATCACGATTCCCTCGGAGGCCCCTTTCAAAAGGAGGAAGAGAGAGACAGAAGGACTGGGATGCACGTTTCATCCGAATTCTTACAATACATCACTTATGATACATTTTACTTTGTCTAATTCTGCTTCACATCCCTCTATTTACACCTCACCCATCCATCCATTCATCCATTCTTTACCACTTATTCTGGTCAGAATCACAGGGGGCCTGGAGTCCATCCCAGACAACACCAGGTACAAGGCTGGGGTACATCCTGGATGGGGTGCTAATCCATCGTAGGGTAAGACCTCACCCATTAATACTAAATATACGGAACATAAAATGTTTCCCAATAAAGAAAACAGCAACAAAATAAATTTCAAGATGGGAGAGTGGGCTGGAGGGGTGCTTCCAAATGCAGGAGGAGAAGTCATCCAAATGTGGGTGGAGTTATGGTGATGATACACTGGGCAACTTTTTGAGTAATGTTGCCAGGCAATGGTGCTGACCAGTGTTGTTTGGGCACTTTCCCATTGAACAAAATTCTATCTGAAAAACTTTAATCGACAGTGAGAAACATTCTGCGATCATCTATATCCAGATGTGGTACCCTCTGTCTCACCTGGTTGCCAATTACCCGGCAAGATTGCTCAAAATGTTGCGCTGTGTAGCTTGTCGATTGTCTTCCCCTACATCTTCTAATAGCTTCTCTCAGCTAGAGATGGATAGTTCAGGACCTTAAAGTAAAAATCAACCAACCAGTTGAGTATAAAGGGTCAGTCATAGAGTACTCTGCTGGTTGGTTGAAACAAAATTTTGGTGTGGATTTTTACTTTCTGGACCTAAGCTATCTGCCTCTGCTCATGGCCCAGAATAAACTCCTGCACTTTGGTGTTGATACCCCGCTAAAGCCGTTCATGAGCCCTGATGCCCATGTTCTCCTGTTCGTCATTTTCATTACTTCCTCACCATCTCTTCCTCCACACCTGATTCCCATCCTCTCGACCTATTTGCCATCCTCCATGAATGTCAACCTTGCTTCTGTGAAACCAATACTGAGGGAGGCGCTAGCAGTTTGCCAAGTCAGCACCCCCTTAGGAGATGCCACACTAGGCAATTGCTTGTCATTCCCTTGCCACATTTCCCCTTGTCTGCATGTGTCTGTGTGTGTCAGATATGCGTATATTGAAAATACCTGTTATTTTACCTGGTGAGGACATTCTTTCTGTCCCCATAAGGGAAACCTCAATTTTATAAAAATCTGGGAATGCAATCCAAAACCTAAAATAGCCAAAAGGCTTCTGTTTCGTTTGGTTACTTATGGTTAAGGTTAGGGCTGGGTAGGGGTTAAGGATGTCATTGTTGGTATTAGAGTTTTTCCCAAAGAAAAGAATGTACAAATATATGACAATGAACGTTCAAAATGTATGTGTGTGTGTGTGTGTGTGTGTGTATCTGGCCAAAGGATAAACTGGTGTCCCATCCAACATATCCCTGCCTTGTGCTCTGTGCTACCTGGGATCAGTTCCAGGCTCATTATGACTCTGTACTGGATGAGTGGTTAGAAAGCGGATGGATGGATGAACAGGGGTTATTTTTTCCATGGAGAACATCACAAATGTTCCGGTCCAAATCTCGTCATGCAATTTTATGTCCACATACGGAAACAGCTCATGAAAATAAACTTTGGGCCACAGAGTGGTAGTTTTTAACCTGAGTCCTGCTCAGTCTATGTAGGACTTTGTGAAAAGTCATACCGGTAATCAGTAGGTTAATGACAACCAAACAGCTACACACATTATGGCCACCAGGACTGTGATGAAGAAGTTCCTTGGAATTAAATTGTCAGCTGCCGCAACAGAAGTGATTTGGGGCAAGTGATACCTCACATAGCTAAGGGAGTTTCTTAAGCAGAGGTGCTGGTCTGGTACATGGTCCCTCCAGATACAGTACTGGTGATCCAGAACTCAGCATAGCTGCTCAAACACATCTTAATCATTTAATTACCAGGTTTAGTAGGTGCATTTGAACAAGTAAATGGGCAAACTGTGGTGGATTCTGGCCCTCCATGAATTGGAGAACCATGATCTAGTACAAAGTACAGAGACAGTATTAATGCTATGTAAAGGCAACAAACCTGTACTTTATCTGCAGAAAGCGTTGATGTGAAAGGGTGAGATTACGGTGTCCGCTGAAACAAATGTAGCCTTTACCACCAAGAGGATGACAGAAGACAGTGTGCGAGTATTGGGCTGGGCTTTCTAGATTCAAGGTTGGTTGATTACAGGAATGTTCTAGACAACTCTGGCCTCACGGTTTTCCCCCATGTCACGTGCGAGGTTCGGACCATGAGGACTTCTGCTTGAGGGCAGTATCTCCGACTCTCATTAGTTAGATCCCCTCCTGTGTTTAGTCTGGGGAGGGCCCCTGGGCTTTCATGTAGATTAAAGCATCCTGATACATCTCTCAGTAATTAGAGCCCATATATCACCGCTTCCTGTCTAGACTAAACCAGTGCCACACACCCAACCACCTTGCGGAGGATGCCCAACTCTTCATGGTGTCCCCAGACACTCATTGTCATTTCCTTATTCGTCCTTGTAAGCCATGCTCGTTGACACATTCAGCTACTGGGTATCATTCCAATAAGAGCAAAGACGCTTCCCAGTGTGAAAGCCGTCCGTGTATCATACACAAGGGAATGATATCACACATTTCCATTGTCCAGTCGTTCACTAGACAGGACTTTGAGTATCTGGCAATATGTAATACTCACATTTTATTTCATTACATACATGTGAACCTACCTGCAATGAAAACAGCGAGATGGTTGATTAATAAAAAAAGTAATATGTAGTGATCGTGAGCGTAAAGCTTTCATACAATGTTTAACAACATATCATGCAGTGTTTTTTCCCCAAACATGCATTTATTTACTTTTGTTACCAGTATTTAGTTACAGTAATTATTTGTTTACTTGTAGTAGGAGTTAAGCAACAGTAGTTATTTGTTTATTCATATCATATTCGTATTCGACTTACAAAATTTACCACTAACAATAGATTCACCGGAACGTGACCCCATCGTAAGTTGAGAAGCACTAGTAATGAAATCCTACTCAGTTATTCTGTCAGCAAGTTACATCTTCAGAATGTTTTTCCTTCCAGAGACACAAAATTTTCATTTTAAAATTATACTACACTAAAAACGTAAATACATAATTAAATGATAAAAAGAATTCAATTTTTCCCCCATTAGAAATTGCATTGATTGGCAATAAAAATTAAAAACAAGGAAAGTTATAAACTATATTCTAATGGTCTGCTGAAAGAAGGTGGCATCTCACATTCCTGGATATAAGTTATGAAATCTGCAGAGTTAAATGATAAACAACAGTCCATATTTTTCAGAGATAACCCTTTAGTGTTATCATTCCCGAACACGGGCCTACGTTCTCTAAAATGTTGGCTAACCCATTCGTGATGACTTCATGCCAAAGCACATGGACCTATGGGTAGATCTATCCCCTTGGTTGAGCTTTCCAACCACCTGCACCTACTACCTCAAACTTGCTCCTGAATATTTTCCCATAATTCCTGAGTGACACAGAAGGAACTCTGCCATCTGATAGGAGTGTGCATTCTGGTGAAAACAAATAGACAATCATCCAACAGATACATGGCTTATAAAAGAGGGAAGTGTGACAGGTTGGCTCAGGAGTGTTTCCAAGCCGTTGTCTCGACGTCTCGATTTAAACAGGAAGGGGGATGTCGGACACCAGAACATTCTGTCTTTTATCTCATTTTTGTCTTGCCAGGTTCCTGGGCAAGCATTTTTTCCTGACAGAACCAAATGGGTCCGTTATCTATAGCATAGGAACAGGTTCCTTACTTATCATCAGCGACACTCAGCGGGAAGAAATGCACGGCATTGCCCCATTCCACAATGGGCCACAAACACTCCTGTACCATTACAATCCCTGGAGTGACTCCAACATTCCCCAGTGGACAAAACAAATATGGAAGTGGCCAGTGACTCAGTCCCCCCTCAGCCGACACCACAATGGGCACCGTCCAGTAAACACTCCCCAGCCTGGACCCCCCTTTTCCCCATAGAAACAAAACAGAGCTGCGGGTTGGGCAGGGAACCAAGTGTCCAGGCCATGTTCGAGAGAGCCCAACACTAATGGGTCTATATGTGAAGAAAATAAACATGGATTCTTTAACTTTAAATGCCTCACACTAGTGATAATTTGGAGATCTGTGGGTGGAAACGGACACTTTGCAACAAAACTTCTGCTAGAGTCCTATGAAAATGAATTCTTTAGTGTTGATTTGTCTGTTGGAACTCAAATTCATGACTTATATTCCTAAAATTCGGCCTGTAGTTTAGGTTGGTCCCCAGAAAGAAATATTAATGGCTAGACCTCAACCAGAAACAACAAAATTTGACCCACAGTGGTTCTTAAACCAAGGTGACAATGAGCATTATCCTACATGCGTTATTCACATGGAGCAGACAATATGTTTGAGCCATATGCTGGGCTCTTTGCTCAGAGGTGCCAAATTCTCTATGCAGGAACATGATTACAACTTACGTTCAGGTACAGAGAGACAATTACAGATGAAAGAGGACAGATGAAAGAAGGTTCAAGTGAAAAGCATGAGATTCTCTCCCAACAAAGCACATCAATCTTGTCTATGCTGCAGTCTGTCATTGTGCCTAAGTAAAGGAACGCATTCAGGGCTGTTTGTTTTAGATGCATTTCAAAATACACTGAAACGTCTATTAGATCAGAGGGCAGCATTCCGCATCCTCTCTGTTCCACATGTGTCAGGGTAAATGAGCTAAACAAGTTTGTTAACTATTTGATTTTCCTTCAACATAATGAGACTTGGAGGAGGACACACCCGCGATGCATTAACCACCCATAATTTCCCCGATTTGATTAGAGACACTTGATGATAAACCTGGTCTTTCGCTCTATAATCACTTTCCCTCTAAAAGCATGTTGTATAGAGAAAATAGCAGTGTTGCCATGGTAGCCAAACACCTGGAGAACTTCTAACTTGGTATGACCTAAAATTGTAAGAGTAGAGTACTGAAGTTAATGACAACTAAGCCAGACTTCCATCTGATTCCATCTGAAGAGTCAGCAATGAACAATTTTCGGTAATACAGGTTCGCTGACAGCATAGTGAAATTCGTACCCGCTCGCATGACGGCAAACGTTTCACCAAGCACTGTCATTATGCACTGAAGGCGAGGATGTGTGGAAAGATGGTGATTCGGGTCCCAGGAGGTGCCAGCATTGAGAGATTAAAGAGCAATATGGCAGAGGAACACAGAAGAGTTTCTCCATAACATATGGCTCACCATTGAGAAGTTTCTCTGGAGCTGGTCCCTCACACCACCAACCAGCCCAGCGGTCAGCGATGGACAGTGGTGATGGATATGCTGATGAGCTGTAAGCTTTAACCTTTGAGGAACATAAATTTCATTCCATGGCAGAGCTGTGCACCATTCACCGTCATGTGATACATCTTGAACAGGCGTCTAAAGCCAGAAACTGCAACACTCTTTCGCATTCAGTTCATTTTTATACATGACAGAAAAATCATTCAGC
Source organism: Mormyrus hasselquistii (assembly GCA_026779605.1). NCBI lineage: Eukaryota > Metazoa > Chordata > Actinopteri > Osteoglossiformes > Mormyridae > Mormyrus > Mormyrus hasselquistii. Next base: position 10,100,529 of record JAODKE010000038.1, read on the forward strand.
TCCATAAAAGAAACTTAGAAAGAAGTTATTAAACATTTAAGTACAACTAAGAGTAAGCCCAAGTAGGAACACCTTCACAAAAAATGTACATTGAGCTAGACCTGTATATATATTTTTGCAGGCCATCGCAGACATTTTTCCCAGCACTTGACAGGAAGCAAGAGGTCCACAAACAGGAAGGTGAGGAATGTGCTTCCTTTCAGCTGATAGTGAGCAGGCCAGATCTGCACCAGTACCAGTGTGGCGAAAGAGCCTCAATTCCAGCCATATACATATACTTTCAACAGAAATTAAGGGACAACAAACATTGAAGGGAAGATACAGGAATCCTTCTTCACCAGGCTTAAAATGCAGTGTAATCCACATCAGTAGTGCCCTAGATACAATCAAACACTTCATTATGCATGACCGAGCCATTAGAAATTAGTGATTTAAAAGTTATATCAATTAAAACTCATAATAGTGGATCCTTTAATTATTTGCACGCTGGAAACTACACTTGTGATTTCACTTCATCTAATGTTACCCACTAGTAAATCAATGCTAGTACTGAAGTTAAATATATTTTATTTTATTGTCCAGGAACTTTGAATAAGGTAACCATCAATCAAAATACTTTACAGTGTCCATCTTTGGATAGACCTATAAATGAGCCTTTATACCGAGAAAGAGGATCCCAAACGTCTCGCAAACCTTCTTCAGCAGATTTCCATCAACACCACCATCACGCTAAAGAACTTAAGCATACCATGAGCCCCCAGGAAATTGACTTACAAGGTCTGCTTCAAAAGGAGATCCTATTTTACAACGTGGCCAATTTCTGTCTTTCGAGAATTCTGTATAAAATTACAAACTCATAATTCTGGAAGAGCTGAGTTTCAATAGGCTTAATGTAAGCCAAAACAAAAAAAATTATCAGTAGAACCTGAAAATATGTCAGATGAAATGACACTAATCATTATTGAAATAGGATATTTACCATGATATACATGCTGGATTTCAAAGCAAACCTTGTACAAAAGCTTTTTAAGTAATGGCCATTTACCATCAATCATAATACCACCTATGAGCTCACATTATCAAGGATTTATTTGAAAATACACTACATATTTAAAGAAGTCCATAAATCATATGCTAATATGTTTACAATGTTAATGCATATTCTCATAGCACCTCAATCCCCCAAAGATATCAGAACATACTGAAGAGTCTAAGTGACAGAATTGGAAATGAAAATGGAATGGTAATTTACTTATGTAGCAGAATAAAAAAAAGTTTTCCAGACAATTATATATGAAATCCACCTGTAGTCATTTCCTCTATTTCCAGAAGAATCACTGGAGATTGAAGTGTTCTGTTCTTCTGTTAAGTCTTCTCCCATACACGTTAATCTGAGACACTCGCAACATCGCCCTCTGGTGGCATTCAGTAGAAATTGGAAAAACGGCGCACAGCACGGCAAAGATGCACAGACAGTGCAAGATTTTAAGGATCTTCAGGTAGCAATTTCGCTCAACGATTCAGAGATGATGCTTTTCATCAAGGAGTCAATGTATCACTCAATATTACATTTTATTTACATATTGAAAATATTTTAAGCGTGTTTAGAAAAACCGTTAACATTCACAATCCGTTAATCAACAGGAGGTTAGTTCACCAGCACTAATCTCAGATTTCAAAGCTGTACGTAATGATATCTGGGCAACGTAGCAATGCTTCTTTTTGTACTCCGATCGGAGTCTGCAAATCCGAAACTTGGAAATTGAGCACGTCGATATCCGAGGCACCGAATTTCGCCTCTACCTGAACCTTCTCGTACATGCTGAACTGCACCGGACTGCCGCACATGGCCAGAAGGCTCCGCAGGAAGCGCTCTCTCAGGAGCGAGCGGGCGCGCTGCTCGTCCCGCAGCTCGACAACGTGCGCGTCCGCCGCAGAAGAGGCCGACACGGTGGTGGGACACAAGGCCAGGAACCGAGGAGAGTTCGGATCGAAGCCGCGACTGTTGAGATCCGGCCCCCGCGGCAAACGCAACACAGACACTGGCGTTTTCATGCTTGCATACGGGGCGTGATGAAATCTGTTATGCACACCTGCAACTGAGAAAAAGAAACTGTTGTAAACTTGTGAATTTCACATCAGAATCAATAATCGCTTGAGATCTTCCTAGTGAAATACTCATGATTCACCTTAACACCTAGACAGTCGATAGCGAGCTGAAATCAAAAGCACTGCGGTTAATACCGTTGTAGTTAAAGGCAAGTGACCTTGCCTAACCAATGTTACCTCTTACAAGTTCCGTTTCATGCTTTACAAACTCATCTATTCCCACGCTACAGTTCGGTTTTTGCGGTTTTTAGTGTAAAGACAGAGGAAATGTGTTTACTGCCACCTAGCGTCCTGGAATGTAAATTTACAGCAAAACGTGGTTGGGTCATCAGAGGTATTTTCATATTCATGAGAAAATTAATGTCATTGTGATCCCAACCAAAACGCAAGAAAGTCGTCGGTCCAAACCAGATAAATAGAGTAGACAGTTTTCGTTGAACAAGCTAGCAAACACGTGCTTGTCTTCTATTCTAACATTTGAGATAATGGCAGATCAAGTGACTATCACCTATTTCTCTGACAGGCGGTGTAAATCCTAACTGTCAGGTAATTAGTGTTATTTAGCAGCTTCCAAATTGTACATCCAAAATATGGTGTACGATTTTGAAAGTAGGTCTGCAAATTCACACAATTCCTCTATTATTGAACACCAATCATTTCATTCATTTTTTCTTAGAAGTCCAATTATTGATTGTGATAACAAACATCTCACCTCAATAGCGTTTTTATACTATAAATAAAAGCAAAAATAAAATCAATGCATTTTAATTATATATAACATTTTCAGTTATGGTACTTTACTTTTGTAACATTGGCTTATAGGAATGTTAACTGTAACAATGATTATAAGGTGAAAGTACAGTAATTCTGTAACGTGTTTAATGTAACGTTTGTACTCTTTTATTTTGCATTATGCATGCTTCAAACTTTAAATGTGCATTTAAATGTAAATATGTCGTCTGTACCTAGCTGGAGATCTCGGTTTCTTAGGCCTACATGCTCTAAACTGTAATTGGTTTGTCTGTCTTTTTAAGCACGATCAGCACGGTATGCGGAGTACCCATGCTATGTAAATTATTCCGTAGGTTCCACCCCGTGAAAGGCAGAAACAGCCAATAGCAGCCTGTATGCTTTGCATTCTTTCGCAAAGCATTACATCCAGATTTTTTTTTTTTTTACCTAAATGTGTAAATAGTCAAAAATTTTCGGGACGATTATAACAAGGCCGCTAACATTATCGATGTATTATTGTAATATTACGTATATGTGGTTTAATCAGCAAGGTTATCAACCGTGAAAGGAAAAAGTGTTTATATATAGAGCTATATATCTGCTTGGTGTTACCTTTGCGTAATGCCCGGATGATCCTCGGTGGTCCGGGGTGCAGGCTTCAAACCTGTAGCTGCCTAGCGGCAGAGTGGTTCAATTCCACCTTTCGGGCGAGTATGTTTTCAATAAATGTCATATATAAGCGGAAGGTTAATTAGCTGTTCGTTCCCGATTAGTTACGTGTATTTTTGTAGCAGGTATTCGCTGCTACACTCGTCAAACCTTCATTGTATTTGCATAATATAGTGCTGCAGGACAGTATTAAAAAATCATGATTGACAGTCTGAGTAGCTAATGGCAGCGCTCACCGCGGAAACAGCGTGCGTAGATCACGTGAGCGCTTCTGCCGTCGCGGAAGTATGATCGCGTGCCCTTGGCTGAGAGGCGACGTCACCGGAAGTTATCTTGTGTCGTTTTATTTCATCGACTTGCCCATGTGCCGTTAGTAAATTTCTTTATATTTAGTTAAAATGGATGAATTGAAAGCCATGTAGCTATGCAAATACTAAATAATGCTATACTCTGCATTACATTTAATCTAAACGTGTGAGATCCGGCGTAATCGGTGTATTGTTTTATTTTCCAGAGTGAACCTCGTTGCCTTTCCAAGGATGCCCCTACACAAGTACGCACCTCGGCTATGGGAAACGTTAAAACTTAAGAAGGGGATATATGCACGCTTACCCGAACACTACCTGCGCTCAGTACAGGAGACACGGCCTCCTACGCCAGTTCACTGGAAACCCCTAGGGGTTAAATACAGATTGAATCCCAAAACTGGTGTCCGAGAACGTGTGCAAGACGTACCAATAGAGGTCTACTACCCCCCCGAGTCACAGAATGGTCTGTGGGGTGGAGAAGGCTGGGTGTCAGGGTACAAGTATGCCAACAACGATAAGGTGGGTCTGCTCAATTTGGCGATCTGTCCTCCACACGTAGATGATAATATGAGCAGAGTGGTAATGTTAAAAGTGACATATGTTTATGCAATGGTATATTATGTTTCTTTGACAGCTCTCCACTCGATTGAAGAAATGCTGGAGGCCTCAGTTGTTTGACAGAGATCTATACAGTGAAATCTTGGACCACAAGTTTCGAATCACAGTTACTATGCGCACCCTGGACCTTATTGACACAGCCTATGGCTTTGACTTCTATATTCTCAAGGTGGCGGTTTCCCAAAAATGTAACTCACTGCATGATATGAGCAGTATTTGTTTGGATATAATTTCATTTTTATGCACATTGTTATATGTATTTTATCTAGTGTTTCTTGCACTAATATACTGTACTGGCCTCAGTCTTGTTCATCTATTGATTCTCTGTATTAGTATAGAACGGTGTTTCCCAAACTGGTCCTTGGGGACTCCATACAGTCCATGTTTTTGCTCCACATTACTGGCAGTTGGGAGGGAGCAAAAACATGGACTGACTGGGGTTCCCAGTGGATGGGGTTGGGAAGCACTGGTATAGAACTTCCAGCGGTTTACTCCTCTCCCCGATGTTCTGTGCTCAGACCCCAAAAGTTGACCTGAATTCCAAGCTTGGCATGGACCTGAAGAGGGCAATGCTACTCCGCTTGGCCCGCAAAGACACAGAACTCTACCCTGACGACCCTGTTCGCAGAGAGAGGATCTACAACAAGTACAAGGTGGGCTGCTGTTACTGTAGCTTTGATGAGTGTGTAGTATTTTCATAACCTACCATTTAGCTAGGGGTCTTGTTGGTCTGAATCGAAGAAGTGTTTGTTGCACGTTAGTGTTAAGGGAGCAGTTTATTGTATGGCAGTGGTGATCAGTTGTTCCCTTGACAATACATTATTACTAGTTGGCTTTTGTTCAGGCTGAGCATCTGATTTATTAATAAGTTTGACCAAGCTGTTCATTTATGGTTATTTAGAACCAACTTAAACTTTTAGTTTGTTTGTTTTTAATTCGTGAACATTGCCTATGGTGGGGAATTGATTACAGCATACTTACTAGTATCTTTTTTTAAATTACACATAAGTCTTTCCCTTTATTTGGCCATATGATAGATTTCATATTTACCCAAACGAAACAAATAGTAAATTTTATATTCACCCATTATGCCTCATGCCAATATAAACTATCTTAAAAATGAAAAATTAACCACTAAAACAAGCAGAATTAAGACCCCTAACTGTAACAAAAATGGCATTCAAAGTGTTTTGCTACTTTACCACTGAAGAGCATTGCTATCAAAGGTGTCATGATATAGATAGAACAGTTTACACTGTTCCTTAAGAATCCCATGGCACTTAATAAATGGCTGTGGTGTTAACCCTGTTGCACTGGCAAAATTTGCACTCAAGCTTATGAAATTTCTGATATCTCGCCCGCAACGCAAGTAGCAGTTCATGATCCCTGAGGAGGAGGCTGAGTGGGTCGGTCTGAGTTTGGAGGAGGCCGTGGAGAAACAGAGGCTTCTGGAGCACAAGGTAATGGATAGAGTAATGAAACAGCCAGGAACAGGTTCCGTTTTAAGAGTGTTACCTCCATCTGCACACTGTGACGCAGTGACTGCATCGTGTGTTTCCGTATCTCCTCACAGGAAACAACGCCAATGTTCCTCAAGTGTGTGGATGATCTTGTGCATGAATTTGCTGTTCAGAAGCTCTCTGAACCTAAGGTAGTTGAGAAGTAATAAAGGCCTGGGACAGTGTGGCTCAGTCATGTGACAGTCATCATCCAGCAAGGCATCTTTATTTATTCTTTTGTTCCAACATTTACAGCTGAATTTACTGGCACCTGTTTTTGAACATTTTTTCAGTAGTATATAAAATAAACAAACTGCTTCTCATTCTGTCAGTGGTATGTAATGCTTTGTGATGCTGAAACCGTCTTAGCATGTGATTCAAAATCATCAAGCCAATTGGGACACTGACGACTTTAAAGTTGTATTTTTTTAACTTAATTAAATGAACACCATGTGTGAAGTTTATGAATGCTGACTGTTGTGTCTGTTTTCTTCTGTGGCGTTCTGATACCGATGTTCTGTCCATCACCACCTATAAATTCAGTCTGGGTTTGATTTAAACCAGTTCATCCAAAAGTGTGACCCTAAACCGATTTATGAAGTATATTACTACAATTAAATTGTTCAAATAATTCTAAATAAATAAAAAATGTATAGTTTAGTTGTACAGTGTAGATTTTTATGTAATTTTAATCCTTACTGCAGAAAGTAAATTTGAGAGTAAATTTCATTGGTTTCGAATGGGTGCTTAGGATTTGCCAATTGAAGAATTTTAAACTCGACTGCCCAGTATAATTGGACCTGATGTTTACCAGATTGACCAATCTAGTGGACTAACCACTGATTACCTGTGATATTTACTTTGACTCATCTTCAGCCATGACTTCTCCTTTAATATAATTTTATAGTCGGTGTTTTTCTTATTTGAAAGTTATCTAAATTAAGCCAGGGGCCGCACGTGTGGCAGGCAAGGAACATTTCATTTGGGTAGAGGTGTGGGATGATTAATTGTGGCACCTTGCACAAGTCTGAAAACGGGAGGAGGCTGGAGTGACGATACAGTGATGATGATGAGAGGGACGATCAAATGTGCCACTCACATTGAGGTTATAGTTTATGGTAATTATGATTCCAGGTGGGACGGCAGGAAGTAGAAAGGGGCTTTATTTTTGGTGTAGGAGTAAAGATATACACAAAAACAATAGCCATTAAAATATCAGGGAATCCATGATGTATAAGTTAACTGCCTACAAGCAGTTCATTGTCTCATACTACAAAGGAAGTCTGTGGGTCATTCATATGTTACTGCTGTGATATAATAAGTGAATTTCTCAAATTCATGCTAGGAGGAAGTTAACCTCATTGAATTGTACATTATTTTTAAAATGAGCCTTTCTGTCAAAAACTCAATCTTCAATTTGATCAGTTTTAGAGGAACAGCAAACATTATTGTATCAATTAAATCTTTGTGAAGGGGGAGAAATAGGAAAAAGAAAATTAACCTTCTAGAAATAGAAAATATGCAAATGATGTTTGCTTTTTGTTTTGACCTGTGGAAGTGTGTTTTGCTTTCTCTCTTTGGCCTTTGGTCTGTGTATTGTGGTTACCTTGCCATGCTGGGAACTCCCTTAGGTATATTGAAGATACAAAGCGCCTTATTGGCTCTCAAACAGGGGAATACCAGTCAAGGGCATGAGTGAGTATCTGTTGGCCAGGACTCTGTATAACTCTTGGAATTACCCTAATTATTATTGTCATAACACGGTGCATGAAACATGTTCAACTGTCATGAAGAAGAGACATAAGATTTGATAAACCTTCCCGGAAACCATCTAATTTCAAGTCATAACCAGATATTCATCTTTGTTTTTGAGCGTTTGTGGTCAGGTTATTTCACAGATAAACGTCATATTATTTTGATTCAGCTAAGACGTTATCAGTAACGTTAGGACGTATTACCTAAAGAAGACTGTTTCACATTTTTATTAAGTAACAGTTACACTGCCTAGCCAAAAAAATGTCACTGTTTGAATTTAAATCAGCAAGTATTTAGGAGCTAATGACTGGATCATTATTACAGCTGAGAAGCATCACGCAGCAATAAAGTGAAGTCAGCGGAGTACCTGATTCTACTGAATGGGCAGGTTAACTAATTAATTCATTTTTTTCTTTCCTAAAGGCATGGGCATATTCCAGGATGATGCCAGGGTCAAATTGTTAGAGTGGTTCAGGGACCACAAGCAATCATTTTCGCACACAAATTTGCCACCATGGAGTTTTGACCCTAACCCCACTGAAAATCTTTGAGATATGCTGGAAAAGACTTACCGAGTGGTTCAAATCTCCTATCCTCATTGCAAGATCTTGATGAGAAATTAATGCAAATCTGGAGGTAAAAAAAATGCTGAGATGTTGCATAAGTGGAAGTGGAAACAATGCACTGGTGAATGTGCACCATAATCAAAGCTGTTTCTCCCATTGTTAGTTGCTTCACATATATCAGCCTCGGTATAATTAGCTTTAGTTCTCTGTTGAGGAAATGCAGTTTGAGGGCTACCCTCAAAAAGAGTTTTCTTTTGCGAATAAGAGAAGCATGTTAGAGATGCCACTGAATTCTTTTCACTTCCATATTATGTACTACATTTATGGGCGATAAGAGCACTCAGTGCGGCAAACTTTTCATTGCCAGGCGTGGGGGGTTATATTAATGGAACATAGGTGAAGCTGTAAATAAATATTGATAGTTCCTGTCCAGTTGTTAAGCTGTAGCTGAGTTCCTGGTGTCACGGGTACAATAAATTTGTTATTATTAATATCTGTATTAAAGCACAAAATTCCAGAATTTCTAATGCTAAATATCTGAGCAGGCAGCTGTAGGACTTTTGTGGGCAATCTCTTTCTCCCCCACAGGTAATTCATCAGTTCAGCTTTTTTATTGTTGTCATTGTGCACGGCAATGAGACTCCTTCAGGACTGTTGGAGAACTATTCCAGGCAGCTACATCTGGGAGATGGTTGAAAGAATGCCAAGAGTCTGCAATGCTGTCACAAAAGCAAAGGGGGGCTATTTCTAACAGTCTAAAACTAGAGAAACGTCTCTTGGTTGTCACAATATTTCATATGTATTATTTCATTGCTTCATTTACTATTTGGTGAATAACTTTACTATATGGTGAATAACAACTAAAATACAGACAAATGTCATTTATTTGGAGCATGGAGGTTATTTGCGAGGGCCCTTCAGTGCCCACATCAGCCTGATTATGGTTTTGGAGTAAAAATTGTTCTAGAGTCTGTTACTGTGGTCTCCAACGGTCCTGAACTTTCTGTCCTTCAGCCTGTTGGCAGCTAGGGGTGTTGTAAGAGGTGGGGGGGGGGGGTGAACGATTTCAAGGGCCAATGAGTGACACGGACCCTAAAATATTTGGAACATAACTGGATTGGCCTGGGTTGGTGTCCAATATAAGCTACTTTCATGGGGCCCAAAGTCTCTAGCAGCGCCCCCCGATGGCCATAGTTTAAACAAATGGTGCTAAGGGTGCCATGCCTCACCATCATGTCTATTATGGATCCAATAGTATTCTAGCTCAACTTAAGTAATATGACATTATCATAAAAATTTTTAAGAGAGTTTTTAAGGTAAATGCAGGTAATCTCAGGATCTTGTAGGAATAATAGCTGGGAGAACAACTTATTGAACATGGAAGTGTGTTTAAAGAAAGTCCCTATAATTAACTAGTGTGATGTTTGGTAAATGCGTTTATTTACATGTAGTAAAGATGATCTATGATACGAAACCACACATTATGTATCTGCAGCATATACACAGCTCCAGTCCCTTACCAGAACTCAGCTTGTTTTATTGCTTTGGTTGTTTTTTTTTTTATACCACAAATTGGAGCACGTGCCCAGTTCTCAGAACTCACCTCAGATCTATTCAAAGCAACGTTCATGAAACAGAAACCATTTGATTTCCAGGAAAGGATGCTGTCAGGTGCATTGGTCAGCCCTCATGCCTGGTTTTCCTTCAAAGCATTTTTAAAATCCTTTGACTGGTCATCGGAGTGGAGCAGTAAGCCTTTTTTGTTGCATGAAGTCATTCTGCTGTTTGTTTACAGAGGGGTAGATTGAGGGTAAATCCATACTTCCCAATTTGCACTTAATAACATATGTCATTGTCGTCAAGGTCCTTTTGAGTTAGCCATGAATATGTTTTTTATTTGGCAATGCATGAAAATATGAAGAATAATGCCTATTTTTGCATTCAATTTATGTTTTACTGTAATTTCTAAATGTTTTATAAAATTTCAGAAAAACTGATATTCTACTCAGAGTTGTGGAGTGACCTGTAAGACCTCTATATCATGAAAGGTTTAAAAAAATCTTTAAATGTTGCTGATGTATGCAGTGGGGCTGGAATCTAGAATCTGGCCAAAATATATTTTTCGATGAAAAAGAAGGAAATGGTTCCATTCATTCTTTCATGCCCTGTGAACTCATTTCACTCTGCAACATAACTCAACCATTAACTTCCCTTATTGGCCTTGACTATATCTTATGTCATGCAGTTGGAATTTACCCCTCTACAACCAAAACAAATTCCTGTACACAATGTGGATTTAATTATGGTTTATTTGCCTGGTTCACACCTCCAGATTTGGGATATTGAATCTTCCAGGACACTGATTCCCTCCCACAGATTAAAGACATTATCTGAAATGGAATTTCTAAATTGGTCTGCCCTCTATGCTGTCTGGGCATTGGCTAGATGCCACCTCATCCTGTACTGGACAAGTGGTCCATTAAGCCATCATGATATCCACCACACTTAAATATTATTTTTCACTAGTCTATTCTCATTCACTCATTGTGGTAATTTTACACAACAAACCTCTTCAGGTATAAATAATACCTTGTCCAAAGCGACATAAAAGTGAGGCAAAGAACACATCCCAAACTTTTATAATAAACACTCAGGTATAAGTGTATCTGACACCTTTTGAGATATTTTGACCCCAAGGCAAATTATAATTACAGTTCTATTTATCCACTAAGCTAATCTAAGCTATTATCCTGTTATTTCTGTCTTTAGGTGGTTCCTCACTTCAGCCCTCTAGTATTGCAGTACGGGCTTAGAAAGTGATGCTAATTCAGAAATGCGCAGAAATGTGGCCTGGATTCATTGTGTATTCCGAAGCAGCCACTAGATGGCACTTGAGAGGCACACTTAGACTAAAACTGCTTTATCGTACTAAGCCTCAGCCTTTCGATTGTAGCAAATATTTGTTTAATTTGTTGATTTTGTAAGAAACAACATTAATATAATTATGCTGCCGTTGTATGAAATGCAAATCTTAATATAAAAAGTCAGGTGATGTAGACTACTCCATTATCTTAGCTAACAGGAAGCAATTCCACAGCTTTGCTACAGGGCAAGAGGAGAACAGGAAGAACAGAGAAACTCGATTATAAAGTAAAATGGCAGCCAAAAACTAAATAAAAGATCACAGTTAGAGATAACTTCATCCAAGTGGAAATGGTGCAGATAATATAAAGAGTTTCCTGGATCACTCCAAATCATTTAACATGGTGTTAGTTTTATGACTAATTCAAATAAAAAATTTTGAAGTGTTATTTTCCCAGTTTTTCTCTGTTGTCAAAGTCACATGCTGCTATTATGGGTTTTTTTATACAGAAGGGCTGTGAAGTGGTTTTTCCCATTTTGTAGGTAATCAAACTTTGGTCAGGCTCCGTTTCATGCAAGTTCTCTTTATCAGGTATGATCTGAAAAATTATCCAAACGTTAGGGTTTCTTAAGGTCTGACCAGAAGTTGCCATAACATGCACAGTAGAAACATATTGGAGATTTTCCTATGGGATAATACATTCATAGGTTTTCATAGATTTAATCAATGACAGACACTATTCATGGGAGTTACATATTATAGTTGCAGTTCCTGAAGTAGCTAAATTAAAGAGATATTCTTGCGTTTGGTGCAATGGTCAAAAAGTATTCATTACTGCAGTCATGTCTGTCCTTGAACTGAAAAAACACAAAACAGCAACAGCTGGGTATTAACACAGAAGTGAAGACTAAAAAGTGGATTCTAGCACCCAACCTTACAATATAGTCACTTGTGAAAATGTGAACTAATATCACATTTTAGTAACTTAACACCTTATACCATGTATCAATAACTGGACAAAAGATTGTTGTCATAATTAAATGATGAAAGTAGATGATTTTTCACAATTAGAGTGTATTTCTGAATTGTATGTGTTTTTTTTATCCACTAAGCTGGGGCCGCCCCAAAACCCAATAGGATAAAGCGGGTTGGAAAATGAATGAATGAATGAATGAATAAGCTGGGACCTGACATGTAGATTTCCACACATCTCATTGCCCATCAGTGACTCATGAATGATGAGAATGCAAGGACTCTGTGGCTTTTGGGAAAGGTATATTACACGCTGGGTGGAATTGGGCAGCAGGGTTTGTGAAGTGACCTTAGCCAATGCCCTTTAAGCCTATAAGGACTGTGGCCAACCTCATATTGCTCTTCCTCTTATACAGTAACACATTTTATGGCTTCTGTGAGGATGAAATCAAGCTGGGGGAACTGGCGTGTAAATTGCTCATAGTGTGTGGGTGCCTTGCAATGGACTGGTAATATCCAGGGTGTCCCATGGATTATACCCTGTGATATTTGTGATATGGGATTTAGGCTCCTGATAGCCGTGTACTGGATGGATAAATGGTTGGAGGATGATGGATGGATGGATGGATGGATGTAGGGTGAGCACAAGGCATAAGCAAACTGAGCAGCTGTTTTGGGCCCAGCGGCCACCAGCCTGGTCCCCCATCTGATCAGCCTGTCAGAATGGGTGGGGAGATGATAAAACGTTGGGTCAGTCCTGGACGGAGGACTAACATCTGGGTATAATGTTGGCAGGTCAGTAGGCAGCATTATGTCATTATTATGCATCCAGTTGTCTGGTGCTTTCCATATTGTGATAAACTGGCATCCTGTCCAAGGGGAACCCGGTGTTTCTGCCAACAAGGTCCAACCTCGCTACAACCCTGCGTGAGGTTAGATGAATAATTACCTCTGTATCACACAAGACAAGTAGAAGCTTCTCGAAGTAAGGGGAGGCATGACACATTTATTTATATAGCACAATTCAGAGACGAGGTGATTCGAAGTGCTCTGGGTGTTCTGCAGGATACATTAAAATAAAAGATTTTAAAATCGCATTAAAAAGACAAAAAAAAGCATAAAAGGCAAACAAACAAATAAATAGTTAACTGAAAATAAGTTATGCTGTAGCGACAGCGAATGTCTAAACTGATTTAATTTATTGAAAAGTATCAGTATTAACTATCAATCATCAAGAATAATTAAATTAAACATTGGCTAACAGGGCAATTTCTTTTGCAGTGTATCTGCAAAGGTGGCATTCACCCTTAACATTGGGAACATAATATCCATTAGATGGAGTAACTTGATTCGAGTGCAATAAAAATGTATAGTACTGGACAGTCATAATATTGCTAACAGCAATATTCAGTAAAACTTCAGTTAAACAAAAACAACAACAAAAGACACACAGGCGTCATCTCCAGTACACTATATATGATCATTTCAATCCAGCCCAGTGGGATTGCTTTGAAAACTTTGTAGCCTTTCTTATGTCATTTAAATTAATGTCTTACCCTGAAACCAAAATAATGTATGTCAAATCTTTCATGTTGTCTTTTGATCTACTTTTTTTTCATGCCAGCACATTACCAACGTCACTCCATCTCACCAAAACAGACCGGGCCTGTCGGGCAACTCTGAACACCTCCGGCAATGTGAGGAAGCAATAATTATAGAATGCGGGCTTCGTTTGAACAATACCTGCCTGGCACTCTCTTTTCAGAGACCTTTTATTTTTTGTGGCACAAATTCCAAATGGTTGTCTGACGCATTTGATGACATTTTATGAGAAACATAACGTGTTTGATAGTACTTCCCTATTCCAGTGGAGGTGATGTGGACAGGACTCCTTCCCACACTTCAATTCTCACAATTCCAAGAACAGACAAATCTGACAGGCAAACATGCCAGGTTTAAAAAAAACAAAAAGTCACTTTATTTTTTTGATGAACTCACATTCTTTTGACTTCCTCAAAACGGTGACGCCAGCTGCCATTTGCTTTTCCAAGGCCCGCCGGCCCTCACCTCCCGGTCTTCATTTCTCGGGTCTCACGCCTGCGCTCGTGCTGATGTCATGCCTGTGTGTGCCCTGGCATCCGCAAGCTATTTTTGGGAGCCATCCAGTGGCTGAGGTTCTATTGCGGATTTTCCCTGCAACTGGTTTTCCAGTATTGGCTAAGAATGGAGCAAGTATTCGGTGGGGTACAGAGCCCTGTATACTTTCATAACATTTACCAGAGAGTAGACGTCCTCATGCCAAAGCAGCACACAGGAAAAACATCCTGCCATTGAGCTCAGGTTCTTAGCCTTATTTACATATATATTGGCACAAAATGGCAGGTCACTGAGAAAACAACTGTGCATGTGAACTTTGAAAGGCTTTATAAATTTTAAATTAAATCTGCAGAGTCGGTGGTTTTACACTGAGGTTATATGTGTTCTTCTCATTTGTCTGTAAAACGCAGTCATTTTTTACATTACATCATTGTTTGACATTTGTAGAAGGTATGTAGGAACTCTGTTCTTCATGAGAGACACAAGGTTTGGTGTCAGGGTTTGGGAGCCTTCTGGGTGGGCACGAGAACCCTAACCCCCCCCCCCCCTCCCCCCAGCTACAGTGGAGGAAATTATATGACCCCTCGCTGATTTTGTAAGTTTAAGAACATAAGAACTATACAAACGAGAGGAGGCCATTCGGCCCATCAAGCTCGCTTGGGGAGAACTTAACTA
>JAODKE010000038.1:10115491-10125839 GCA_026779605.1 Mormyrus hasselquistii
CACCCATCCACGACCCATTTTCTGTTTCCTGGCAGATGGAAGGAGGTTGTCGCTCAGGATTTTACGATACATGGCTCCGTCCATTTTCCCGTTGATGCGGTGAAGCTGTCCTGTGATCTTAGCAGAAAAAACATTCTCAAAGCAAAATGTTTCCACCTCCAAATCTTTTATTTAAAGTTATTTTTTAAATTTTCCTTTTGATGTGCTATTTGTCACTGTTAAAATAAACCTACCATTAAAATGATACTGTTCTGAGATTTCATTTCTTTGTCATTGGACAAACTTACAAAATCAGCGAGGGGTCGAATAATTATTTCCTCCACTGTATATGTATGAAATGCACCATGTACTGTATAACACTATGACAGTGTTTCTCAGGTGACTTTTAAAAGGTCATCGTTGCTGATGTATTGGCACTGAAAATACAGATAAGACCAGACAGTGGGCTGTGAAGGCAAGCAGCTGTATCATCACTGAAGCTTATTGTTGTTTACCTTTTACATTCTATACTGCCTGATACATGGGCATGAAGTCATCATTTCACTGCACTATTTTAGTGTGTCCTTTGAAATTTGCTGAGTTAACAGTACTGTTTATAAATGTAGATACTAATACCTGATACCTGCTTCCACTCGGGTGGTTTGTGGCCTTGTGAGTTAGCACTTGGTGCCTTCGGAGGTTGTTGGTTCAAATCCCACAGCAGGCAGACTGATTTCACTGTTGGGCTTTTGAGCGAGGCCCTTAACCACAGTTGTCCCAGGGACTGGCAGATTTTGCTTTCCTCAACATTGCTTTGAATAAAAGCATCTGCGAAATAAATGCAATGTATATTTTTAAGCCCTTGCCTACTTTGAATCCCAGGCAGCCGAATCGCTTGGACACACCAGAACAGCGCCAGCACCTCCTCATTTCATGGGGGCTTATGAGTGACTGTCAGTAGACAAAACTGCTCATATACAACCTGAACAGAGTCGAAGGGCTGAAATAGGACATCCATGGGGTTTTCAAAAGTTAGAGTTTAGACATTTGTAATTAATCCACTTGTAGTCGATTATGGTTTACCTTGTTTTTAGTTATGGTAATTATGAGGCAGCCTCTTGCAACATAATGTATAACTCAAGATACATTACAGAGATGAGGGGCAGTCCCATGAATAGAGATGGATGAAAATACATCCAAATGGGTACAAATGTCTACCATGACTCCATGTGTGTGGAGTTTGCATATTTAGTTCGTAGGTGCTTTCATCCAAAGTAAGACGGGGTCAGCCTCTTCCTGGAGCAACTAGGATTAAGAGCCTTGCTCAACAGCCCAACAGTGAAACCACTCTGCCGACCCTTGGATTTGAACCGAGTCCTAATTCACAGACACACACCATTCCGGAGAAACCACATTTCCACATCAGATCAGACCAAATCAATACATTTTACAAACTTCCATTGTTTGTAAACAATGGAATAAAACAGGCATCCATTTGCCTGTTTGATCTGTTCCTTCACCAGCACATTTACTCTGCTGGCCTAGTATGTGAACAATAGAACTTCACTACTTGATGAAGTATGATATAAATGTGAAAGTAGAAAAGTATTATCAAATAATCTGAAGCATTCAAGATAAGCATGTACTAGCTCATAATTTATGCAGGTTGGGGCTTGGTATTTTCAGTATCATGAGAATAGAAAAATACTGAATACAATTTTGATACAAATTACATAATCTTTCGGATTGAGAGAAGACGGGAGTAACTGGTAAAAAGTCACAGTGATTGAAGAGAATATCCATTAATCCATCCAATCATCGGTCAACGTTAGCAGATCATACCTGTGTGATGATTAACTCATGCGTGATGACTGACGATGCACTGAAGATGGTACCTTGACAGCATAAGAATGGATCCTTTGTTGAGGCTGCAGAGTTCAAAAACTCCAGAGTGAATTAACTTTATTGTGGTGAATCTTTAACATGTGACTGGCCATATCTGACTACCCTGAACACGAAATGAGGAACTTCAGCAGGGTTTTGCCCACCCTTATTCAACCAGTACAGCTTTGGGAAGCTTGTTTGAATTGATTTCTCAGCCAGAGAATAGTGACCTACTGATATGTTTTTATTCAAGAATTTTCTCTCTCAGTTTCTAAGGGAAGAAAATGATTTACTACTTTGAGAAGCAGCCAACATTGTGGCCGATTATTCTTTATAGCAGCACTATACACATTGAACACATGAAAGCCGAATATTCTGATCCTGTTGGCTTGGCCGTGTGGGAGGTGGAGACACACAGAGCCTCGCTTTGACTGGCTCTGTGTTTGGGGTCTGGAATTTGTGTGGGTGGACTGGCAAACCCAGCAAGCTAAAAATAGACTAGATTATAAGCAGCACAGCCCAGCCACAAAGGCAGCAGATAGCAGAGCTCTCTCTTCGCATGACGGTCTCCACCATTCACTTCCCAAAATGAGTGGAATGCTGTTGTTTTTAGTAACGCACATACGTATCCTGTACATAGAGAGCCATTTACTAGGATGGTGTTTTTGTTAGTTAGGACTTCTTACGACGTGAGTGTGCTTTAAAGTATATTTGAACTACACACAAACTGAGATATATAGTGTTTACTAAGATGTTTAACGTGTAATTTAAAATAAATATGTAGTATACAGGAGTGCTTCAATGGCCGGGGGACTGCTACGGTTAGGTTTAGGGTTTTTATTAAACCTTGTTTAGTAAAAATGTAACCTCCCCCCTTACCCCTGTTAATGACTTTTACCATTGTCACTGAGGTCTACAACTTTTACCATCGCCAACCCCCCTCCCCCACCTTGATAAACCTCCTCACCATATTAATGTGCACTGACTCTGTGTTATTATATTGCTTCATGTATAGTTGTGTGTTGAACCAAGATGAGGGGGTTCACAGTGGGGGGCCTGATGGCATAGCAAGCTGGGACAACCTCCTTCTGGACCTGATCATAGCTTTTCCCCACTACCATTTCCTATCAGACAAGCGAAGGTTTATCTGCCCCTGCAGATCACATCAGCGGGCTTCTCCTCAACGAGCTCTTCTCCAGGAAGCCGAATCCACGTCCTGCTACAAACCAGAGTGTAACTCGAGCTGTAGCTGTGGTTTGGCAGGGTGGGGTGCGGCTTCAAATGTTTTTATTAAGACCCCTGTCTTTAATTTCAAGATGATGATGGTCATACAATCTGTCACACCAAGAATGTTTGTATGAAAACTGCAATTACACGTAAGCTACGGCAGACGTGAGAAAGACACTAGCAAAAGGCAACTCTGTAGCTACAATGTCATGATTCAGTCATTTTTCAATTCAAAGCCACCCGTCAATGCGGTGTTATGAAAAAGTTTGGGCATGATAATTTTCATGCTTTTGCTTTATGAATAACTGGTTGTTTGGATCAGCAATTTCGGTTAAATACCATATAGCAATCGAACACAGTGATATTTGAGAAGTGAAAGGAAGTTTATAGGATTTACAGAAAGTGTGCAAAAATTATTCAAACAAAATTAGGCAGGTGCATAAATTTGGGCACCCCAACAAAAAAATTACATTAATATTTAGTAGATTCTCCTTTTGCAGAAATAATAGCCTGCTTCCTATAGCTTCCAATGAGAGTCTGGATTCTGGTTGAAGGTATTTTGGACCATTCTTCCTTACAAAACATCTCCAGTTCAGTCAGGTGTGATGGTTTCCGACAGCCCGCTTTAAATAACACCACAGATTTTCAATAATATTCAGGTTCTGGCCATCCCAGAACGTTGTACTTGTTCTTCTGCATGAATGCCTTAGTAGATTTCGAGTAGTGTTTAGGGTCATTGTCTTGTTGAAGTATCCAGCCCCAGTGCAACTTCAACTTTGTCACTGATTCTTGAACATTGTTCTCAATAATCTGCTAATATTGACTGGAATCCATGTGACCCTCAAGATTGCCAGTACCTACACTGGGCACACAGCCCCACAGCATGATGGAACTGCCACCAAATTTTACTGTGGGTAGCAGGTGTTTGTCTTGAAATGCTGTGTTCTTTTTCCGCCATGCATACCACCCCTTGTTATGTCCAAATAACTCAATTTTACTTTCATCAGTCCACAGTACCATATTCCAAAATGAAGTTGGCTTGTCCAAATATGCTTTATCAGACCTCAAGCGACTCTGTTTGTGGCGTGTGCGCAGAAAAGGCTTCTTCTGCGTTACTCTCCCATACAGCATCTCCTTGTGCAAAGTGCGCGGAATAGTTGAACACCATCTGCAGCAAGATGATGTTGTAGGTCTTTGGAGCTGGTCTGTGGGTTGACTATGACTGTTCTCACCATCCTTCGCCTCTGCTTATATGACATATTTCTTGACCCGCCACTTCGGGCCTTAACTAGAACTGGGCCTGTGGTCTTCCATTTCCTCACAGGGAAACTGAGATAGCTTTTTGTATCCTTCCCCTAAACCATGAAGTTGAACAATCTTTGTTTTCAGGTCATTCGTGAGTTGGTTTGAGGCTCCCATGATGCCGCTCTTCAGAGAAGATGTAAGGGTTCAGGGCCTATCTCCGGAAATGACAGGCGTATGGCAGAGAGTAAGCCAGGATGGGTTGCCAATCTATCACTTGATATTCATCTAAATTTTATTTTCTACCTTTGGTGGATACAGAGCTCAGTTGCAAATGTAGAGTGAAATACTTCTTCCGATAACTAATTTCAAACCATAATGTGATACAAAATATCTGAATAACAAAAAACGATTTATTTAACACATCCCTGCTCAAAAGATCTAAGTAGAAAATCGAACATGACCTATAACTGCTGTTAACAGGCACAAACTATAAACATGCAACAAGACAGACAACATTGGTATTGACATATTTATTTAATTACAGAAAATGAACAGGACATAGCCAACTGTCACTAGGGAAAAGCTGGGCAGCGGACCGCGAAAATACATCACAGATCACACTTAATATATATATTAACAACCTTTACAAATACCTATACATGAAGTACAATGCAAGACTAGTGCCTAATTGCCAAAGTTGAAGACAAAGCATGTAAGTTTACTATCCGCGGCATTCACATTAGCGAGTCGTCAGTTTCTCACTTGTGTTCTACCACTAACATTTTGACAGGCTGCTTTCACATTACATGCCTCACTGCTCAATTCCGATTTTTTGCTGAGATCGGATTTGGCCATCTTGAGGATTCACATTCATAATTATAAGGTGATCCGTATCTGAAATGCGAATGCAACTGTCCTACCAAATGGTTTGCACGCTCACATTAATACATTTTTGCATGAGCCATCCGGGTCCCCAACAAGAAAACACTCTGCGTGCTCTCTACAGTAGCATAAAGTTCGCCACTTTGCTCAGCAATATTTGTCCTGTAGATTGGGTCCCTTGTTTTCTCCTGGACGTTAATTGTGTCTCTGACAGAGTCACATCAAAGCAAAAGGTCTGGACCTGAATGGTCTGATGTAGACAAGCTGGGATAATAGGATGATTCGCCAGTGTGAAAATGCTCCTTCGCCACCACCCTCCCTCCATCAGCTCTCAGTAGAGGCAAACCATTTTCCTATCAGTATTATGTTATAACCTTCTTGCTAATATTTTAAGCATTAGAAATAACTGGAATGATGCTAACAATGTTGAGATCCTATACAATATGTCACAGCCTGAAGGTGCTGGCTTCATATCCTTCACAGGTCTGTATGTGTCTCCGCTTTGACATGGTTATGGCCATCATTGTCAAATGTGCAGAGGGCCTGTGAGCTGGACCCGACTAGGTCCGGCAGGAAGGCCTGCTGGCTGCGGCCCTGATTGTACACATAGACGTCATTGTAGTAATCCGTGTCCAGCTGGTTCTCCATGAAAGTCTGGTCCATGTTCAGTACGTTCATGTTTTCCAGGTCCAGCGGGATGGTCTCGGCATGGGGGCCCATATCGGAGAACATGTGCTGCTGCTGCAGCTGCTGGGATTCGCAATTGGGGGCCATGGCCACCGAGGGCATCATGGATCCGCTATCATCCATACTCGAGATCATCCTTAAGATATTCTGAAATTCTTCCGCACTAATATCCTCCCGTTTTAAGTCCAGGGAGGGACTGTAATGGATATCTTTCAGATCTTGCGACGACTGACTGGTAGATGCCCCCGTAAGGTCTGCTACTGGGTAGCTGGGCTCAGCAGTAAGGAAATAGTCAAACTGGTGGTTGGTTGGTTCAGGTATTGCCTGGTGTTGAGCTAGAGACAGATATTGTAGAACACAGGAAGAGACAATATTAGTGTGATTTAGAAATAAAAAACTGCATTAATATTATTTACACATATACAGTAATAGCCCATCATATACAATACCAGTCAAAAGTCTGGACACACCTAACTTAAATGCATGTTGTCACTATTTTAGCTATGTTATTCACCTAATAGTAAAAGACCTTGAGGCAGTGAAATATTGCAGAGGGTTGGGGGATTGTGGGAGCCAAGTCATCTGTCACAGCACTCCATTCTCTATCCTTGTTCACAAGATAATTACTACATAACAATAACAAAGTACACTTATGTTATTGAAAAGTTATCCTATTGAAAAACAATTTTTAGTGGGTATGTCTAGTACTGTACATTGAACTATGCTATGCTTTTAGCATCTCAAATTACAGTACACCCCTAGGCAAAACCCAAATTGCACTACTTTAAGCGCTGGCCCATATGTTTTTTGCCCAGGTGAAAAACACTCTAATCCAGTGTTTCTCAAACCCGGTCCACAGGTACCCCCGGACAGTCACATGTTTTTGCTCCCTCCCAGCTCCTGGCAGGCAGACCTGGGAGGAAGCAAAAACGTGGACTGTCTGGGGGTCTCCGGGACCGGGTTTGAGAAACACTGCTCTGCTTAAGAAACGAACAGTAGTACTTAAAGAGGCAGCAGAAATCCCAAAATATGCACTCATACAGCAAAAACTAGATACTAAAAGACAGTAAATTAACATCAAGCATTTCATGCAAAACCCCAATCCTTACTTGCAACACGGCAGCCTTCCTTAAAATTGATATCTGGTTTTATTTTCCTCTTCCGGTTCACTTCATACGGGTCTGCAGAGAGAGTTCCACACATTTAGACAATGTTAAACTACGTTTCACCATAGCACATTGCCTTGGAACTAAACTGTGGCCACACTGAAGCAGCATTACTGCAATAGAAGGCAGAAGGATGTTAGTTTCATTGAACATAACATATGAGTGACTTCATTGCTGACCCATGCTTAGGTCACCCTGTATTAATGACTGGTTACAGTTTTAAAACCATCAAAATAAGCAAGATGGGCTGAAACTTCTGCAAAGTAACAATAATTTCCTTTATGAAACTTTTGCTTTCAGTTAAATCTACTCCGTGCGAATGCCACAGCACATTTATTCACAGACAGATGCCTCAGTTTAGGAACGACCGTTAACATTTGAGGTGTAGGCTGTTTCACAACAATGCATATGAGTCATAGGGAATTTTGAAGGTTTTGATATGAATATAGCCTTGTTTGTCCAGTAGTGTTTTCGACACTAACAAAGCTGAAAATGCAAAAACCATTTGGCAATTTTATTACATGAGATTCTATGTAATGCGCCTAATAGGGTATGTTTAGTAGATGTGTGAAATAAGCCTTACAAATATGGCAAATAATCAATCTCAATTTATTCGAATATCATCACTAAACCACAAACACATACTGGTCATTACAAACAACCCATAAGTGAAAAGGGGAACAGGAAGAAGATTAATCTTGTATGTCTTGCCCTTCTCAATGATTATAAAGCAAATTACATATGGCCACATACTTAAACTAACCTACAAAATAAATTGCAAACAATATTCCTCCATCTCCATTATTAACTCATAAGTTCATAAGATTTTATAATTTTCTTTGTAAAGTTTCTTAAACTGATAGATTGAACATTTTTTCAAATTCTCATCCAATTTATTCCACAAATTTACTCCATATACTGAAATACACATCTGCTTTAATGTTGTCTGTACATTTGTATTTTTAAAATCAAACTTCCTTCTTGTCATGACCTGCTCGCCCGATCCTCCTGTGTGCCACGCCTACCTCGTTACCTCATGTTAATTGCCAGTTGTGATCACCTGTTGCCTGTTATTTTCGGCTTGTCCTGTGTATTTGCGTCCGAGTCCATTTTCCCCAGATCTGTCATTAATGTATGTCTGTCGCTGTTCTTTGGATTCCCCAATAAACCCATTTTACTGTACTGACAGCTCCACTCCTCTGTCTGCTTGCTCGTCGGATCGCAAATGCAACACTTCTATTACTACCATCACTTGACCTCAAAACAAAAATTTCTGCACGTTATTTGGCAATATCTTTTTAGCTTTATGCATAACTAAGGGTTTTTAAATGAATCAAATCCTTTAGTTTCAAGATATTTGATTGAATAAACAAACTACTGTACTAGTATGTTCTCTAACATTCCTTTTATATAATATTCTCGTAACTTTCTTTTGTAACACAAACAAGGATTTAATATTTGTTTTATATGTATTGCCGCAAACCTCTATACAATAAGTCAAATATGGAGCAATAAATTAATACAATATATGGAGTGTTGATGTATCTAGAACTCATTTAAAATTCCAATACTTTTACAAAGTTTGTTTTATATATATATTTTACGTGAGGTTTATGATTGAGTCTATGATTCAAAACAACCCCTAAAAATTTAACTTCATATACCTTCAACTAAAGTGCCATCTATGCACATTGTGATTGAGCCATCTATTTTTCTGTTTCCAAAAATCATAAATTTTGTTTTATCCTTTCATTCATTCATTTTCCAACCCGCTTTATCCTATTGGGTCACGCTGTAAATTTTGTTTTATTCCAGTTTAAAAATAATTTGTTGTAATTAAACCATTCCTGAAGTTTAGAAATCTCACAAACCACATTTTTTATAATGGTGTTTAAATCATCCCCAGAACAATATATTTGTGTCAACAGCAAACAAAATTAACTGTAATACTTTAGAGACTTCACAAATGTCATTAATATACAAATTAAGAAGCTACGGACTCAACAGTGAACCCTGGGGGACTCCACATTTAATAAATTGAAGATTTGATTTTTTAATTTTCCAACTGTAAAAATTGTTTTCTATCAGTCAAATAACTACTTAACCAATTATGAGGTGTCCCTCTTATTCCATAATCCTGTAATTTAGAAAGTAACAAACGATGGTCTATGGTATCAAATGCTTTCCTTAAATCAATAAACAACCCCACTGTATATTACTTTCTATCGCTGCTGCAGTTCTTATAAAATCATAGTGTGTAATAAATAAAATTAACCATGAAAGAAAATATGATTTATGCATGCGTGTTAACTGAAACCACATCAGTTCAAGACACACGTGTTCAGCTTTTATCCTGGGGGATGACAGGAACTACTTTCTTGCATGTGCAGTAAGGCAGGATGACCTCACCTGGGTTGTGGGGAAGATAAGTGAACTTGACAGGCTCACTGCTCATGTGGTCAGAGAGCCGGCGCAAGCAGACATCTACTTCCACCTCTTCTGTGATGTCACGTTCTTGATAGGGTGGAGACTTGAAGACGATGGCAATTTGCCGGTGGACATCCGTCTGGGCAAACTCTGCCTTGGCCTCCCACTTGTCCCGACTAAAGATGATCTCAATGTCATCTGGGTGAAGTGCAAGCAAGGTTAGCTGAGCAGAGTGCCAAATCAGCAAACTTGCTTGCCCATATTCGGTGACACTTTGTTAATACATGCTGTAATGTTCTTGCAAATTAATAACAATGCAAAACGTAAACAAATTACCATATCAACAAACAGGCCCTAACATGTTTCTACAAAGCTGTCCAGAGAGACTTGCAGGTAAATGGAACTTCACCTTTCTGCACCTTGTCACACAAAAGGTATATCTCAGTCTTGCCGGTACAAGGCCCTTGTACAACATTAAGACGGTTGATCTTCAGCTCCGATGTGGTGGTTGCTTCTGCGATCGAGAGTAAAGCACACAGCATTAACACCGGCACCTGCTTCAAGGCCAGCAAGGAAGCGTGTTCTCAGGCCAACAGCATCAACATGCTCTTTATTTCCTCAAATGAACCACGCGGCGGAATTCGGGAAGAATGTGTTATTGTGAAAATTAATAACAGAGTTCTTATAACACTCAGACTGTCTTGTGAGTGAGCAGTTACTTTTAGCCCAGCTTGTTCTAAGCTAGGGTTTGGGTTCCTGGGTTGTTTTTCCTTTTAAAAAAAAAAAAAAAAAAAAAAAAAAAAAAAAAAAAAAAAAAAAAATAAAAAAAGAAATAAACATTAGTTTATAAG
>JAODKE010000038.1:10125939-10139053 GCA_026779605.1 Mormyrus hasselquistii
AGATTGTTTTGTGAGTGGGCGGTTGTTTTTAGCCCAGGTTTTTTTAAGCAAGGGTTGGGGTTCCTGGGGTTTTTTTCTTTTAAAAAAAAAAAAAAAAAAAAAAAAAAAAAAAAAAAAACACAGCTCAATGAAAAAAGTATGAAACGTGTCATACAGTGGTGCTGATGCTGGCAGCTAGTTACAAGATTAAAGATATTCACACATGCACTTTGATGGGGCTTCAGTTTCACATCGCTGAAAAGAAGATAACAGTGTTCCCATATCAGGGCTGTTCTTATACTCCATGGCACTGTTGGCGGTATGCTTTCAAGTTGATGAGACTTCAGGGGGAGGAATGCATGCACAAATGGAGTCTCGATGCTTACTCTTGTCATAGATGGGGTTGGACACCACAGGACTGAGCTGAATCTTCTCACCATCCTCCTTCTCCAGCTCACACTGGAAGCAGAGCCTCACCACATTCATGTCGATGTCTTCTATGCTCTTTGAGTGGTCAGCTGGGGTCGAGTAGAAAGACCGAAACCACTTCAGTATGAAACCTCACTAGCACTTATCATAGGAACAATATGGAGGTCAGACATAACTGTCAACACCTCCCAACTCTGCCTGTTTTGTCATGATAAACATTGGCTTTTCGACCCGATTTGTCCACAGTCCTTACTGTCTATCTTCATAGTCTCAAATTTGACTCACAATGACACCAAGATTCAGAATAAAGCTTCAAAGTGTCCAGTAATTTCTGTATTGTATAAATTGTTTTTATTGAATGTCACACTTTAGTTGCATCCTTTACAGTTGCATTTCTGTAAGTAATGAAATTTAAAATCTGACTCCTGAAATTACTGCTTCTGTAAACATGAAATGTAAGCATAATTTGGGCAGAAGTGAAACTGTATGTTTAATCTCAGAAAATTAACTGCCTGTGTGGCTGCACGTTATGGAAAGGATGACATGCAGAGAGCAATTTGGGAGTGGCTTTGATTAGGCATATGTCAGACTCCTTAGCCATGCATTCACCTTTTTAGAACCAGTTTTTCAGGCTGTGCCTAATCCCTGCTACTAGATCTGAGAAAGATTGGTGTGCCAAAACAGCCTTAATGTAATCAGCATTTGGACAGAGTGATGCAACATGCTGATCGATACTAGCACCTAGGTACACGAAAACACAAAAAGTATAATCGCTTTCATTTTGCAAAAACACCTCCAGGGGAGTCACTAAGCAACCGAATTAGCTTATAGTTACTGTCCTTTGTTAACTCCAGTGTATTCATTGTGCCAAGAAAACGTACAAATTGCAATGTCTTGATCAGAGGTGGCCAATTCTATCCACAAAGGGCTGAAGTGTATGCAGGTTTTTGGGATAACCTTTAGGCCAGCTGTTTAAACCCAAGTGCAAGGACTCTTCAGCCAATCATTCCTCTAATTAATGATCTCATTAAGGAGTTGCAGTGAAAACCCACACACACGGAGCCTTACCAGATAAGATTTTCCACCCCTGGTCTAGTCTATATTTACACACTGTATAGAGCATTGTTATTTATCGGTTCATCTACTGTAAACTGTACATGTGCTATAGTTTTTGTGATAGCATCTGAGGCAAAAATTCCCATCACACAGTGTTGCTTAATACTATACCATGTATGATAGCTGTTCTTGGCACAGATGAACCAGATTCCATACAATGCTCATACTGCTATAATCCAACAAAAACACAACAGAGACCTACAGAAAATGTGAGCACAATTTCCCAGTTGGACTTCTACACACATCCCTTCTACCTGTATCACCAATTAACAGCAATTGAATCCAGTAAGCAATTAAGAGCCATTTTCTGTCACATAGAGAATCTGTTTCGTGAGGACATACAACAGCTAATGTGGACTTAAATCTGCTTGGATTAACTCAACATTTCAGTTCAGTTTTAAGAAATAACCAGTTAGGAATGGAACACACTCTCCTTATCATTGCTGAAGTTTGAAAAAAAAATAAAAGCTAGGTTTCAGTTCAATAGCTTGGCTCATATTCTGCAGACATATTTCATCATAGTGTTAGGCCTCACAAAATCATTTTTAAGTTATAATCACAACTTTTTTTGGGGGGGGGGAAATTCTTTTTTACACCTCCTTCAACTTGCTCTTTTGTAGAGCAAGCTGAGCGTGAAGGCCACCTGTTAAGTTAAGGGTTATGCTCAAGGACCTGCAGACAGGCTGGGTTTGAACCTGTGACCTTGTGATTACAGGCACGCGGGCTTACTCCTAATTAACCTTATCGTCTTTTTTTGGTCAGAGAATAAAGGAACTGTTGACAAATGGCAGGCAAAAGCAGTGCATTTTTCTTTTCATTTCAAATAAAGTGCAGTTTGCCAACTTCGGCCAGCTAGCTGAAGTGAGATTTTCAATTAGATTTCTGCAGACAAATGATACAGTTCTTACCTTGTATAATAGTCTGTTTTTGTATTCAACCGTGTAAATACACTTTTGACATAGCTAGTTTTATGTTTATAATGGTATAATACAGATTTGCCGTAAGATTTCTCAAAGCGCGAGTGTCATGCCAGATGCTTGAGATTTCGCAACCCTGAAAACGTACTTTTTTTAGTTTTACCCGAGTTGATTTATATAAACAAATAGTATTACTTTATACGACTGTTAAAAGGGGGGAACTTAAACATAAAATCACCTGAATGAGAGGAGAGTTGATTTTTGGCTCTATACACTAACAGAATTGGAGTCTTGGGGTGATTATTTTGATGTTGAAAATGCTAAAATGGAATGGTTGCACTTCCTGCTACTGACAGCTGTTGAGTAGTATGTTTTCAATGTTTGGAACTTATTTCTTGATAATGGTGATATATTCCTGATACCATTATTGGTCTTTTCCTTTGAACATATTTGAGAATTTCAAGTGAAACATTTAACAGCGAGCAATAGCAAATAAAAATATTACAAATGTTTATTTTCATTTTAATATTCAGAGAGCGCAGACCTGGTGCCATTATAGCCTGTACACTTCTTTGAAGTGATTTTATTTTTGCACTAATGGCACTACTTATTTTACAGTACTCAGTTTCTGGCTCAATAAACACATGTTTGTTTCAAATAAGAGTGAAATCTGTATTTATGTACTGCACAGTCAGACTTTAACATTGGTTTAATTTCATCTTGGTGAATATAATGACTTTCAGAAATCAAAGGGAAACTAAACATTGTACTTTGCACTTTTTATTTTAGTCGACTAAATCAACTGTACTTTTAGTCGACTATAATCTTATTTAGTCGACTAAAGCTAGACTAAAACTAAAATAATTTAGATGACTAAATTATGACTGAAACTAAATTACATTTTAGTCAAAAGACTATGACTAAAACTAAATAAAAATTTGCTGTCAAAATTAACACTGGTTATCAGAAAAACCCTGATACTTTAAGGGCTGCACCCCAAATTGCGCGTAACTGAATTGTATGTAAAAATTTTTTTCATCAGTACATACAAGCCTCTCCCCCTACACTCTGGTCATTATCACGCGTCTTATGTGTTTATAAATGCCGGTTTACTGACTATTAAATGGGTCAATCTTCTGTTTCCTTCGTCTCTCCAGGGCAGCATCCAGTTCCTTCCGCCTCACACACTGGATCCCCAAATTGGCAAAGCTGGACGAGTCATACAAGGAATAAGACGCAACATTAATGACAACAGTCCTGCATCATGATTGATCTAAAGAGAGAAAGGACATAGAAATATCTGAATATCTGTAGGGGTAAGCTATACGGTGAATTTCAGAAGGGTAAAATGTGATATAAAGAAGATATAAAGTCAAAGGGCACACCTGTGCTTTGGGTGGGTGCGGAGGTTGAGGTTGACAACGCAGATGCCATCATTGCAGTCTTTACCCACGAGACTATGGGGATGTGGCCGGTGAGGGATGTCTTTGGTCACCAGCGACACGGTGATCTTCGCCTTCTTCACTTGCCTCAAGTTGCCCCGGATCTGGTATAATAAAGCAGCAGACAAAGAAGCAGAGATGCTTGGTCATCCCTTTGTTCCAGTTGTCATGAGGGAGAACAGAAGGTGTGACTGATTATGCTATAACATGCAAGCTTCATAGGCACACTGCTTTGGCATCGCTCTATAATTATGACGCTGTAAGTTTCCTAGAAACTGAAAGCCAATGACTAAATGAGTGCTCCATACATGGTAAAAGCAGTGAGAAGCCTTGAGGCATGCTTCACTATATTTGTAATAAGGGAGCTGCGCTCAGGGGGTAATCCCCAGTCTCTGGCATGGACCTATCCTTGAGGGACTTTCTATAGCAGTTGCACACACATTTTCCATGCACACTTGTTTAGAATGAATAAGGCACTGCTTCACAAGTGTCAACCCAAACCACACGGGGAACCCCCTTTTGCAGTGGGATCGATGGTACATTCCAATTTGCCCCAAACCCCTGCAACCCCGATTCCAAACAAGCTACTAAACAGAAACCTCCTGTTCAGCCTAATGATGCTAACATTGTAAATCCTTCAGTTAAATCACCCAATTCCCACCCGTGTGATTCCATTGAGCAATAGCAAAATATTTGCAAAATGATGCAAATGGTCTGGAAAAAACTAATTTTAAACATCTACAGAAGAATGCAAATCATAATAGATTTTAGATGTGTGTTATGGAGGCGAGATGCAGCATTCTAGATATGAGTGACATACTATTAATAATGAATCATTCTACGTTCTGACCTCAATCGCTGGTAGGGACTTGTTAGCTTCCGTGCTACCCGCCCCCAAGATGCTGCCAGCCGACCTCCCCTCGCACTCGTAGCGGAACCGCATGCCCCGCTCTTTGGGCTGCTCCGCAATAAAACACTTCGGTATCTCCAGGAACTTCTCCAGATGATCGGTGCCTCCGTGGACAGTCCCCATCCTGTTCGGCCCTGACGCCTGGATTGCAGACGATGTGCTTCCATGTTTGGAAATGGGAGATGCCATGGTGTCTGGACTGGACTGGCAAATTGGAAACATCGGCTGCGGAGGAACAGATGTAAACAACTTACAGAATGGGGGCTATTACGAGCCATGTCAGCTCACACTTACAAGGCATGATGCTTACAGTGACATATGACAAACAGTGAAGAGTGAAGAGGACAAGGGCAAGATCCTAAACAGTCACTGTAATCAATAACCATCAACGTGCTGAATCCCCTGAAGACAACAACAATTCTGCATATACTGAAATCAAACTATAGTAAAAAGCAGTGTATAAACATTCAATACATTTACTAATAGTGTTCTTATTTTGTACAATAACTCCCTCTATTCAGTAAAACCAAGCACTATGTAGGGACTCTATATGCTAACATTTTCAACAAAAAGTAATATACTTGAAACATTTCTACAAATTACATTTATATGTCGTCATACTCACACAAAAACATTTACAAGTACATTAAAAGTGGGAGCCATATCGTGTGATCTACAAAACTACTAACGTTAAATGGAATGTAATTTCTAAAGTTAGCAAAAACAGACCCTTTGTTAACATCTGCCTACTGGAAGCATTTACTTAAAAGCAAAAAAAAAAAAAAAAAGTACATTCGTATTTGTACAGATTTTAAGGAACGCCGGGGGGAAAGCTGAGTATTTCTTTAAACAGTCAATGGTCGTGTATTATTCTTGCGTCTCTCTATAGATTCACGTGTCCTTGTTTGACCCAAATGCATATCACCTCGACCTGCCTTTACACTATGCTGCATATCAGACTTCCTTCCTGCAGTCATACAATACACGGACTTCACCATGCTTCCGTCCCCTGCCAGTTTCATCTCTGCCTTCGTCTGCTGTGAAATTCTGGATAACGCACCGTCACGGAGCAGGCCACGCTAAAAGACTGCTTCCCAGCGCTGGAAGCAAACCAAACATATCCTCCCACTCGACTTGGGCTGATCACATACCTTATTACTTTCAACTCGACAGCAGCCAGTTACAAAAGCCCAAACAACCGGAAGATGCCTTTTTCAAAACAAAGAAGGAAGGGGAAAAAAACGTAGCAGTCTACATCTAACAAAACAAAAAAGGTTTCTCTTTACTAGTTCTTCTCAAACTCTGGCAATACTTGCAGATTTTCCAAATATTCTACCATTAAGTTGCCATGAAAAGGATAAACAGACATCCGATCCTACTTGAGTTAAAGCAGAAGGATATACTTTCACCGCGGGGTTTGCGTCTGTGTTTGTGCATGCGCGCCCTTGTGTGTATGCGAATGTGTGTTTGTGTCCGAGCATGCCTGGGAGCAAGCGGAAGGCATCGATACAAAGGCAGGTTGAGGCAGCCAATAAGAGCATGACTTAAGACAAGGAAGTTGACTCACTTCCGAAATAACCAACCAATCATGGGGTTTGTTGTGAAGATGGGGGCGTGACCCTGAGTATGTGGTACGTTTTGTCATGACGGCCGAAGTCAGTTATAGAATACCGTTAAGAAAAGAGTGAAAGTAGGAATCAAATTACAAACCGTCACACCACCTCTATGACCAACCCCCAAACCAGCAGACACTACTGTCCTTAAAAGTACGTACTTCCAGTTAGGCTCTTTTGCTCATACTTTAAATCTATTGGCAAAAACTCGAAGTGGGCTGAATCAAACAAGTGGTTGTCCACCATACTATGATCAATACTAATCTAATCCATGCTAAAGTTCTCAAATCCATACTCCATTTACAAAAAGGGCCACCAATACACTCACCATGAAGTAATAACCATCCCCAAACAAGCAGATACTTACAAACCACTCCAAAGACAAGACTAACTGCCTATCCTTTGAATTTGTAACTGACTTTTCATTAATGATTAAGCTGATGCTTAGTGCAACCTATCAGCAAGCAAACGAAATCCAGACCACTGCTCCCCGCCCAGACCGAAAGCTACAGCCATTAAACCAAAAACAGCATAACATGGACACAGTCTGCTGCTTGGGCAGGGGGGGAGTACTCACTTGGGGACCTGTTCCTCTTGGCACCAGTACTGGCTGGGCACGCCGTTCCCGTGGTGGAGCTGCTGAGCTCAGCTGGTGATGCCTGGAGGTCTGAGGAACCTGAGGAGATCTAGGCAGCACCGGGGTGGCTGACATTTTTTCTTCCAACAAATATTCATCAATTAGATCTGCAAGGAATAAAGCCACATTTCATTTATTTGTATTAATACACAAGGTAACATTCAATGATGATTTACAAATACTTCATTAATTACATTTTCCCCCTTCACACCATAAATAAAAGTACCTTTTGGAGTTTCTTAACATAGACATGACTTACATTTTCATTCTATATCGGAATAGGTAGCATTGTTGTTCAATGTGTTGTCTAGATTTCTTATGCACTATAGGAGACTTGTAACTGAATTAATTTATTGTGTAGGTACTTCACTGCAGAAGTATTTCTCAGAAGTAATTAAAATAATTTAATACTTTGGACATGCATACATCCTCGACTGTGCCAAATACTGCTTAAATGTAATATATAAAAGGAATGCTTAAAGTACATATTTAACGCATTAATAAAGCACTCAGATCTTGGTTATATGCAGGAAATTGGAAATGTAACTAACAAAAACAGCAAATAAACTGGTTGTATATGACACTATTATACAATCAAATCACACCAACGTAATAGATCTCAGAAATCACGCGACGCATGTCCCTGAGGATTTAGCCAAATCTCACTGTATCCTGACCCTGTTCCTCAACCAAACGCGAGCGGCTTCAGCACCGTAAATCAGATCCTCGCCAAGGGGACCAGCCAAACAATGACGGTATTATAGCAAGGCACGCTGTTGACAACCAAGTTAAATAGCAGGAAAATGACGGACTCTGACCTACAGACGCTCAAGCACCGAGCGCGTGCCAGCTTAAGGGCACATCCCCACGCAGCACCTCTGCCTTTAACTGCGGCACTGCTCCTTCTCGATCCTGGCGAGGAGGGAGTGCGCATGCCCGACGCCGACTTTCAACTTAGATAAGGCGACGTCTCAACCCGTCGCGAGGATAGGCCGTGTCCCGCTTTACAGCTAAAGCTAAACTAAATACTGTACACTTGTGCAGAGAAATTCTAATGCCACTGCTTTCAGTTCCAAACCACAAATGAACATGTTTAATAAATAAAAAAACATTATTATATAGCAGTGTTAATACTGCGACATCACTTGCTTTACAGTTCAAGTTGATATCTTGGCTAAAAAAGAAAACGTACCTAGGTATTCGTGCGTTGCGTCCGTGGAACCCATTTCTCACCGTACATTAAGAAGCACTTTTTCAAATATTCAATTTCATTTTATTGCTTTACAGATATTTACCGATTCTTGGTAGTTTGAGATGCTGTCGCGACGCACTTTTATGTCTGGATTTGCATTATACAGATGAATCCAAAACAAATGTCGGCGTTGTTGGAATGAACTTAAACTTGTTTCACTATTCCTCCCCTTCTAATTTTAACGTAGGTTTTTGCAGCTATCTACTTGTTGTTCCTAGTCCCAGACGACGTCGCACTGCCAACTGCTGAGCTCAGACTGAAGTGAATGTGAAGTGCGCCTCTAGCACTGCGGATTTTCGTTTGTTTAAAGTGCACTCCCACTATCGTTGTAAGCTATAGATCTCCGCTGAATATTGGCGTAGAAATGTGGAAATCCCCTTACGTCAGTGTTTGGGAAACCCCCAGTACGCGTCTTCATAGCAACCCAGCCTAAACAGAATACGACACACTGCGTGCATACAAATTTACTAAGCATTGTGGGAAGCATATACTTAATATACTTAATATATGGGTCTTGTGGAAAAGTAAAATCGAAGTTTGGTAATTAGTAATAAATTACATTTGCTTATTTCTGGTACCTAAGGTGGCGTCACAACTGGAAAAGCGAGTTGTAAAACCAGGATGTATGTTTTATTGCATAACTTACACTATCAGCTAACACCTAATTCTATAGCGCTGTAAGGTGCAATAGAATTTATAAAGTAGGTTCTAATTCTAAATGTCTACTTTATATGCCTGCTCAGCGATTTGTCATTCCGGAATCCAGTTTAACATCTCTGGATGTTGTTAGTGTTTCATGTTGTGGATGGGAACCATTTTTAAGATTAAGAAAATTTTACCGCCTCTTGTTCAAAGGCATGCAAGACAAACACGAGTTTCCATGTGTTGCATCACCCTAAGGTGCAATGCTACATTACATTCATAGAGGGCACTAATAGCTGTACAATCTACATTAAATCCAACCATCTTCTAACCGCTATTCCTGGTTAGGGTACTGGGACTTACGAACTCTTAACGTAGTTCAATTATATTTGGTCGTAGTAATTATAAAATAGTAAAGAAAAGAATACATTGAATAAAACTGTCAATATTGAAATAAAAATGTCAGATTTAAAGTTAATGGTTAATGGTAGGCGTCGTTTGTATAATAACTGAACGAAAATGACGCACATTTTATTGGTCACAGATATTGATTACAGAATGTGCTTTTATTAAATGTATATATTCTTCATCTAAAGTGCAACACGTGGAAATAACACGCAATAACACTGCCATCTACTGGTCGATAGTATCCCGACGATGAGCGCTTACCAAAAGACACGTGATTAAGTGGCAGAATTTACAGGCCAGAGCTGGACAAAAAACCGGAAACGCCACTTGAAAGAGGAACCTGTCTTTAAATCATAATTTCAATTTAGGTTATATATTTTTTCAGCGTTTTATACATCGCAATCCTTCATTTGTTTTGT
Organism: Mormyrus hasselquistii; assembly: GCA_026779605.1. Classification (NCBI taxonomy): domain Eukaryota; kingdom Metazoa; phylum Chordata; class Actinopteri; order Osteoglossiformes; family Mormyridae; genus Mormyrus; species Mormyrus hasselquistii. Next base: position 10,135,704 of record JAODKE010000038.1, read on the forward strand.
TGTTGAATATGGCATATAATACGCATAACTTTGCGTATTATTAGGTCTATAACCAGATGGGAGTAGCACTGTAGCTTAGGGGTGTGTTTCTTTCGTTTTCCTGTAAGAGCATCAGCAGCATCATGCGGAGACTGTTGTTGGTCGCTCTTCTGCCGTCAGCTGTGCGGCTCTACTCCGCTTGGCCAGCGAGCTAAGCACGGGTCCAGTAAGTGCTCAGGACACTGATGCGTCTCTGATAGCGTTTACTGGGAAACCCCATAAACTGCATATATAAAACTGCAAATACAAAGATGTGCAATTAACATACCTATATTGTACTGGGCATACATGTAAACCGCACACATATTATAATGCATAATAAACAGATAAACAGTCGCTTCAGTAATTTGTTATTAGGCTACTTCTTCAATAGATATGTTCCAAAGGAAAGCTATCAGATATTGTTTAACTAAATTGTATGACTTTCAACTTACTGATTTGTACTGTGTCAAGGGCGTAGTGGTGTGCGGATCAATCCAATCGATAATAATTTGGTATTGCTATTGATCAGTACCAGTTTAATGAGATCGATACTTCAGTTTCTCTCCTAAATGCACTAGTAAGGCTGTCTCCCGGCTGGCAAGTGTCTCAGCGGCGTCAGGCAAGCAAACAGGCTCACTCACGCGCGCGCACACACACGGAGTATAATATTTATAATAAAGTATTGTAATAGTGAGTCGCTGAGGCATGCTCACAATAATTAAACAGCAGAGATAGTTCGGGGTTTAATCACCAGACGGCGTTTATTACACCCGTACTACTACAACCCACACACCTTGCTCGTCGCTCCGTTTACTCCTCATGCAGACTGTGGGCGCATGCACACATATACACACGATCTACAAAAATAAACATTAACCACTATACATGACATAACACACAGTACATTTATAATCACACAAGCGATCACTGAGAACTATTTACAAGCTGGCATCAGTCCAACATGCGGCGCTTCCCGCCCGTGCTTCCACGCTACAGTGTTTATTTACTTATAGATTTTGCCCAAATTCTGTCCTGGGGTTTAACTAATTAATAAAAAAAATCACAAAAACACGTAAAGTGTGAAAATTAATCTAGCTTTAGCAATTTGATGATGCATCCTCCTTAATTATTGAAAAGTATCGATATCATTATCGTTTCGGCGATACTTGCTCTGTATTTACTTGGTATCGGATCGATATCAAATCTTGTATCGAACACCACTACAAGGGCGTAACACAGGCGAGCAGGTGGATACGTTTTCGCCGTTTTCACTCTGAAAGCTCCAACGACAACGAATACCCGTAATTACGCGTACCCAATGTCGATGCATGACTCTGCCACTAGATGGCAATGTCTACCACAACTGGGGCCCCACTCTAATCGCAAGTCGCATGGGACAGTGTGCAGGTTCCCCATGACCATCTACTCATCATGGAACTACGGAGACCATGCGGGTACATGCCTGGGTGACTTTTGAAATGCAGTGATGATGCAGCGATCATGAACAAAAATCACCTACAAATAAATTAAACAAATTTGGAAAGCTTAAAGCCATGGGCGAAGTTTTAGGAGAGGCAGAGGGTCGAGTCAGAATTGCATTGCTAAGAGGTAAACGGGTGGGGTCCGCGCAGTCCGCCCGGAGGATTCAACTCGGCGGGTCGTCTGGTCGGCCGTCCCAGGTCCTGTCGGATCCCCTCATGGGACCGCGGTGCACATGTTCTGTGCTGGCACTTTGCATCTTTGCATGAGCAGTCTGCTGGTTAGGTTGCAGGTAGACAATGGTTTATGTGTGCATCAGATATGTGCATTAACACATAAGATAACAAGATGCAGGTTTTTTCCCTCCCCCAAGCACAAACATTAAACTGCTTATATCACAACTTTATTGATCCCCGTGGGATCACTCTTTGTAGAGCAAGCTGTCCGTGAAGGGCTGCCACCTGTTGGCCCAGGGAGCTGGGGGTTAAGGGTCTTGCTCAAGGACCCACAGACATGCTGAGGCTGGGTTTGAACCTGCAACCTTGTGATTACAGGCACACAGGCTTAGCCCACTGAGCCTCATGCTGCCCCCCAAATGCTTAAAGTTTTATGCTTAAAGTTTACATTATATGCATGTTTTTTAAAACAAAAATTTACACCTGGGTTTTCAAGGCGGCGTGATTTGATGGCCCCCTATTTCACATGTATTTGGAGATCTGTGTACTGAGTACGAGCTTGGAAGGATATGAAAGCTTTTCTGAGACAAATAGAAAGTAGATTTGCATAATGGTACATTGTTAAAAAAACCCACCTTGTCAAGTCCATCTGAGTCTCTAGCCTAGTGGCTACTGTCATATCAAACTGGCGCCAGATGCCCAACCGCGTTCAATATTGGTCTTGGTCTAGGGCACTTCTGGTCGTTGCCATTTGAGCTTTGCAATGCCCCAGCCAACTTGAGAAGAGTACTGGCCCACGTCCCCCTTACCCATTGTGTCATCTACCTTGATGACCTGCTCACCCACACTACTGATTTTGACGGTACACTAAATAACCTGCGCACCGACTTCACTGCAATCCGGAAGGCTCGCCTATGCCTCCCTCCTGGGTCACATAGTTATCGGCAAGGACATGGCAGCGGACCCAGGGAAGATGGTCCATCCTGCGCAGTGTTGTGGAGCTCTGCAGCCTCCTGGGTCTCGCCTTGTACCACCGGTGGTTTGTATGGGACTTTGCCAGTGTCACCAACCCGCAGAAGGCGCTGTTCTTCAAGTAAACCGGACATTTTACCACCACCTTTAAATCACCTGGGCACTTAGAGAAGTCCCAATCTCGTTTACCCTGATCCTGCGCTTCCCTTTGTCCTCGACACCGACGCCTGCAACGAGGGAGCAGAATCATTACGTGACACTGGAGATTGTGCAGGCCTGTCGACAATTCTGTCCTGGATGGCGCTTCGAGGTGCACACCGATCACATGACCCTCGCCTGGTTACTGAGCTTCCGTTACCCAGTTGCCAGTCTTAATTTTGATTTCTTGTTTGTTCTCAGTAGCAAACACACTGAACACTGTAAAGGTGGCCATTACTGCCCCTATTGCCACCTCACAACAAAATAAAAACAAAATGTGGGTTATTCTACCATCTAAGCAGAAACATAAAAGCAACACGGGGGGTCGTCCCCATAAATATAACTGGCCCCTAATCGCCACCCCAGTCAAAATGTTTTGCAGGCATCACTGCACATGAGCGAAAGCTACTAAGTGGAATTTGAACACGTCACTGTATAATAGCCCATCTGTGATTTTCTTGTAACCTTATGGAATAACTGTGAGAGCTGCACACAGAATGGCTG
>JAODKE010000038.1:10154654-10176814 GCA_026779605.1 Mormyrus hasselquistii
GCAAGATCAGAAACGTTATAATATCGATTCTGCTCGGAATGAACCGAATGGATTTTTTTTTCGTTTTTAAGCCCTGCATATGTGTATGTAATATGATGGTATTTTATTTGTGAGTTGCCGGAGTCCCCACCTCCAGAGAGGTCTACAGATAGGGCTCCAGAGAGGCCTGTAGAAAGGGCTCCAGAAGACTCTGCGCACAGAAGTGAAACTGAGGTGGCCAGTGTTATACTTGTCATTGAATTTTGTTGTGAGAGGCACATATTGAGGTGTCCCCCTTTTGTTTTTCTGTTTTTTTTTCTGTTTCTCCTCCACAACTGGCACAGAGTGACATCCGTTCTTTGTACCGAAGAAACCTTCATCTTAAAATTACTACTTGGTATTGATGAAACAGAGAGTGGAAGCACAAATTTAAGTGGATAATTTAAAAAAACTGAAATTATCACTTGAGATTCAGTTGCTTCAAAAAGAACTTCACAATAAGTAATGTGACTTTCACACAAAGTACCCTACTATTGTTGACCTTGTATATCTCTCACTCCTCTCTCTCTCTCTCTCTCTCTCTCATTGCAGGCAAAAGATGAAAGATGTGCTTAATTTCAAATAAAACACAAGAAAATAACCATATTTGTATAGTGTTAATCTTTTATTCTGTTAATAATTATGTGAAATGGTATTCCACAATTCTGTCCCGTGCAGCTTTGCCACTAGGTTGATCCAAGTGCACTGGCTGGAGGTCATCATCAGGATGCACCTCCACCACAGAGGTCCTCTTCTTTCTGATGGTGGCAATGTTGTGACAGAACATGCAACAGTAATGTCACAGGCCCTGTCAGGTGCAACCCTCAGACTTTTCAGACACTGAAATCTTCCCTTCAATTGCCCAAAGGTCATTTCAATGCATGCCCTTGTCTTAGTTAGAGCTGAATTGTATCGGGCTTGTGGACCTGGGTCTGGGAATGGAGTCATGAAATACTGCCTGCAGGCATAACCCCTGTCTCCAATAAGAACCCCATCGTAATCACCTGTTTTATGGGAAAAGTCAATTATGTTAGGCCCAGCTTACTATAAGTGCAAGTAAAACACTGAGCTTCACATTTTCTATTTCCCTTACCACGTTCAAATCTTTGGAACAAATGTGACTCTGAAAATTCTGGAGTCATGCACTGAACCAAGCCATTTGGCTTCCACATTCATAATGTGGCACAAGGAATCACACACCATCTTAGAAATCAGTCAAATGCATACTGAGTCAGTCAAATGCATACTTTTTCATTCCATTACGTTAAAATAGTTCTTATATTAACTTACCTGCACATTAACACTGTGAACACCCTTTCAATTCACAAAATCCTCTTCATTGGGGCCTTGATAGGACTGGGTGCAGTCTATGGCACCAATCACATTAGGGAAGCCTGGGGACACACTTCATACTTATTGGAATGATCATAATTGCATTATTTTAATCAAGAATATCTATACCGTACCTGTAATGGCAAAAAACTGGGGTCTTAAGTGGCTTGGAAATAACACAAATACCCTCAAAAACTGTTTGAGTGTCAAGTAAACTTTGCGAATGACACGGCAGACAACACTTTTCGCCACATCTCCAATGGTGTAAAGGAAAGAACCTCAGGGCAATACACACAGTTTGTGAGGTTGTTAACGTTTGACTCTGGTGAGTTGAACATTTCACATGGGGGTTTAACAATGAAATTATATAAATGATACCCTCACGAGAAAAGCGATATCTCTCAAGAAGTATATTGTCATGCTGCGCCAAAGGATCCTGTCTATCACGCAATACACGAGGAATTTGAAAAACTGCTTCGGTAACCGGTTGTTCTCTCATAAACGGACAAGACATGGCTGCGACAGATTTGAGAAAATTACCTCCACTTATAGCAATCGGGGGATAGAATGTGACATTATTAGACACACACAGCGATTAACACAAGAATGATGACCACAGCCACACACATGTATACATATACTGTATGTATGTTTAAATACATCCATCCATATATATATGCAAGATACTTTTCTTTTCCCACGTGAGTCATTCGGCGTCAGTCATGCTCTTTAACCAATCAGATGTGACCTCGCCATTTCAACCAATCATAACCCACCAGGAGCGCAGCCTAAATCCTGTTTACATGAAATAAACCTGCTCCCGAGCAGGTTTAAGCTAACGGACCTGTTGCTATGACAGCAAGTCCAAGATGCGCATCAAAGAACGAAACAATCCAAGATCAGGACAAATCCACAACAATCAAATCCAGCTGAGTTAGCGATGTACGAAGAACGGACCCCTGCTTTGTGAAATATCCCCTAAGTGTGTGAGCTATCCTTGTTTATGTAGAACAAACCTGCTCCAAGCAGGTTTGAGGATTTGGATGTGCTGCTATGACAACACATCCAGCAACAGTTTTGAAAAACCTACAGATCTAGGATTATGCCAAATTGTCAACAACTACATCTGGCTATATGAATAATCCACATACGAAAAATACCCCCCAGGGGTGGCCAGTCTTATCCAGAAAGTGTCATTGTGTATGTGGGTTTTGCTGCAACTCCCTAATTATATTACTAATTAGAGGACCGATTGGCTGAAGAATCCTCACACCTGAGTTTGAACAGCTGACTTAAAGGTTATCCCAAAAATCTGCATGCTCACCGGCCCTTTGCGGTTAAGATTGTCCACCCTTGGTCTAGACCATTTCAAGTGGGGGGCCAGATTCATTTGATCTTAATGTCCTCCAAGTATTGCTTATACTAGATTGCCAGCATTAAGAAGCAAAAGACAATTTTGAAAACCTATAAGTTAAACCTGTAAGTGCCATCCTTCACACTGGACTTTATTTCCCTTGTACCTGCTGCTGACCCAGTGGCCCAGTGGCACTTGGGTCAGAATGCCTGTCCCCAGGACCAGTTTTGGCTGTTGTCCTGTTGACTGGCAAGTCCAGACCCAGTGATCAGGATGTCCTGAATCTGTGGTATGGGACATGTTTGGCCCTCCAGTGATTCAAGATTTCTTGAATCCTCAAGTTTCCTAGGAGGGTGAGAACAGTAGCTTCCCTGTTCGGATTGCCCTGCTTGAGTCCAGTCTGATGTTGGTTTTTGCCTTTTGTAGCCTGCCTTCTGTGTAATGTTTCCTAGTTTCTAGTTTTGGTGTATGTTATAGTTCAGGGCAACCTAACCCTGCTCCTGGAGAGCTTAGGTGCAGCCCTAATACCGATCATCAGGCCCATCAGTAGCTGTTACGTGCCTGTAGAGGGCACATGTTTTTGTTTTCCAGGTGTGTAGTGTCACCCTGGTGATGTCAGGAGAATAATGATTGACACCCACCTTGTCAAACCAGAAGTTATGACTCCATTGTAGTTGCAAGATGGCACGATCAGTTTTCATGCTGTTGCCCTTTGGCGAGATATGCACATATGTTTGGATTGAGATCGGTCTTTTGTACTTGTGGTGGATTTAAGAACTGTGTTGTATCTCGCATGCCTGTAGTTTGAGTTTGTAATGCATATATATACTATTATTATATTATATACTATTATACCCACTTGGTCTATTGTGGAGTGATTGAGTGGAGGGGTAAGTTAGCTGTGCGTTCACCTACATACTCACCCGTAGGAAGGAAACTGTTTATATACACTAGGTAAAGTAAGCGGGGGCCAACCTTTGTAAGTTTTAAAAGGGTCACTTAGCCTAGTTAGCTAGATTTGGGATTTAGACAGTTAAATGGTCTAGGGTGAGTATTGTTTTGTTTGTTTCTTTGATTTAGTGCCGCCTTCTATTCCTCCATAAAATACTGTTGATATGGGTGTAAATAGAATAAAAGAATATTATATGTATACAACCTTTCATATCCTGTGGGGTGTTTGGCCTTGTTAACTGCTGCCTTTGCACATTTGGTAAATTGGTCCCACGCACCTCCGCATTGGTCGCCTCCCAGCCCTAGACGGGGAGTGTGTAACAGTAGCATCTCAGTGTTAGAATCAGCTATGTTGAAGCCACGTTGGCTCTAATAATGAGATGATATTGATATTATCATTGCAACATTTTGGCATCCTTGCTGACCAAAGTCTTTCTTGATTTCTTAAATTGATTTTGCTTTGCACCTGTCCCTTGTTTGCCCTGGTATTCCTGTGTATTTTTCATTGTGTGACTTAAGGTAATTATTATAAAAGGGGTGGTAATAAAGGATTATATGGCAAGAAAGAGTGCTTATGTCTAAGCGTGCAAGTAATATTTCCATGTAAATAATTGTAGATTATACTCCATTCATTTGAAATGAGTTACTTTAAAATTTAAAATACATAAACACACACTGGAATACACACGTACAATCAAAATGCCCTAAAAACAGTGGAGGTTCTAGACCAGCAGCCTGTACTACGAAGAGAATCCTCTTTGTGATGGAGATGATGTTGAGCTGCCATTTCAGGTCATGAGACATTGTGATTCTTAGGAATTTAAAAGATTCAACAGTGATGATAGTTGAGCCTTGTATGGTTAAGGTGGGGGGATTTCGCCTGAAGTTCACCACCATCTCAACAGTTTTTTGGGCCTTGAGTTCTAGGTTGTTTAAACACCATCAACTGCTGATGTGCAGTCCCCTGATGTGCAGTTGCTTGTGTAGCGAGAAGAGCAAAGGAGAAAGCATACAGCCCTGTGGAGCTCAAGTGCTGATGGTCTGTGGTTCTGTGTTGTGTTCTGTTCATGAGGAAGCTGTTGATCCACATGTGTAGCAGATCGGGCACAGGCACTTGAGAGTTTTGTCCACAAAAGATCTGGGAGAACAGTATTAAATGCAGAGCTTAAGTCCACAAGCAAAACGAAACAAACTTCTGACCTTGTTTTCCCGCACAATGCTGAGGTTACTCACACTATGGAATAGAATGACCTCTGCAACAAATGTAAAATGACGACACAATGTAAACATGCGGGGTGAGAATTTGCTGTTATTTTGTTTAGGCTCTGTTCTTTCACAGTTCTGCAGACTGTAAGAGACATGTAGAGACCTTTAGAAGCCCAAGTTCCTGATATATGAACAGCCCCGGTGTCATGACTGCTAGTGGCCAGTAGGGGACCTAACACAAATGCATAGTTTGGATTTGCACGTTACTCATTTGAGAACAGAGAAATGTTAAAACGGATGTGGAGAATGGTGGACTTCCAGGAATAAGAATGTTTCTCCAGTGCCATCTTGTGGTCAGAAAGGATCATGACAGGAAACGGTATATTTCAGGATATGCAACACAACTGCAAATTTGTGCTGACAATTTAATAGCCAACAGTCTTAGGCACCCAAGAGTTACACCCTGACCTTATGAAACACTCTGATTTTGCTTTACTATAAACAGTGACAACCACAGCTGGTCCTACAGTCACCTGGGGTCTTAAACCACCTGTTTTACAATTTTCCTTTTCTTATATCCCAGGTACAAAGACCTGGAAGTTACCCTGAATATGACAACAATCGGCAGAGAAACAAATTTAGAACTAACAGCCGAGCACGCAATCTGCCGACAGCCAGCATTCCTTATGCTTAAGCTATCATCTTATTTTGCAAATAAACAACTGGGCCTGGACTTGTATAGGAAAAGTGAAAGCTAGCCTTCATACACCAACTGAGTATGTATGTTTTAGGGCAGGAGTGGGCAATCAACCTCAATGGGAGAGTGTATGCAGGTTTGTAGGATAAACTTTAGGTCAGCTGATCAAACCGAGCTGTGAGAACTCTTCAGCCAATCGGTCCTCTAATTAGGAGTTGCAGCAAACACACACACACACACACGGCCCTTCCTGGATAAGAAAAGGGAGCAAGTCAATAGTCTGCATTCTGTTCACCATTATGGATTTAAATAAGCACAGCACATCTATTCTATAAAGTGGTCAAATAACACTACATAAGCCTTAAAGGAACAGCTTATACTTCTAAAGCAAAAAGTATGCAAGAATCTGGCAAGAGTACGAGTAAGAGTAGCAGTCCTCACTCGTCAAAGGCTGGTAAAATCTCAGTTGGGTCTTCTGGTAACAATGTGCATCTTCTTTTATGACCAAGCCCCCTACCATAAAGCTACTAAAATGACTAACTCAATCATCTTCCCAATAAAACCAAAGCAGTGCATCTCTGAGCATAGCATTTCCAATCAAGGTGCCATTGAGACTTTATTTAATGCATTACCCACACTGCACGGCTCTGATAGTTCTGGAAGTCAGTACTTCAGACCTTACTTTACATAATCTGAAAGTAAACTGCCATTTGGGGTCTAGCTATGCATTTCAGTGCAGGAATAGGAGAAACTTGCTCCACAAAAACACCACTTCCAGTGTATGGTGTGTCAGATTAATTGCTGGATTATAAAACCAGAATTCTATAGGAATGACTATACCAGGTATAATGCAATGTAGTTCATTCTGGGAGTACATCAAAATAAAGTGGGAACTCCCTCTTCAGTCTCCCTTACTGAAATCATAAAAGCACAACCTTGATGCAGGAGTTCCCTCTAAAAGCATGCTACCACACTGCTGTGGGTTTTCGCTCACCAGTGCTTATAGCTTTTGCCAGCCACAGACGGAGGAGGATTCACTATTACAAGTATCGTAATAAAAAAGCTACCAGAACCTATTACATTACATTGATCTTTATAGTCAGGAAGCAGGACAGCTAGTTATGTGGTGGTTTAGTTTTCCTTTTTTCCTCGATAAATTAATTTGCAGACATTCGTACACAAAGAATAAAACCTTTAAACTGTACTTCCGCTCCACAATAGACAAAAAACAAAGGGAACTGCAAGAGAACATTTTTGCTTGCAAACAAACATTGGTCACTGGGATTCACTCCTTCAAAAGGTGGGGTCCTGCAGCCCCTGTTTGGAGTGCAGCTGCAGACTGTAGAATTACAAAAATAAAATAAAGTAAAAAAAAAATATAGCAGTCCAGGGCAAAACTCGTTGCACAATAGCTACTGCTAGACTGTTGACAACAGTATTATTAATACAAGCTGAAATTCTGTACAGTTTTAGAACATACAAAAAAATGGAAAAAAGTATATTACTAATGTATATTAATACCTACAAGGCTGTTCTTGTTTGTGTGTCTTGGACATCAACCACTGTTTATTAAAACAATTCAGGGCTCTCATTTTTTAGATACTGCTTGGATAGTCACCCATTTTTTTTGTTATGCTCAGCACACTTACCAGCCCACAGCACTGTCTACAATGTTAAATCAGGTTTCCCCAAGCTTAATACTCACACATGGAATGAAAAGGTCACAAGATATCCAGACGGGAGGGAGAGAGAGAGAAAATAAGAGACTGCCCATGGTCGGTCTTGTGCCGTATTTTAAAATACAGCACCGTGATATGCACTAGAGCCCCTCCCCTTTGCCCACCAAATAGTGCCCCAACCCTCTCCCACTGACCACACACAGCTCTCCAAAACACCAGCTTTACACATCCAAAACACATAATACAGTACAACATTTACTTCACTTAAACTGCAAAAAAGGGATTTCTTTTCTTTAAAAATGGGAAGTCTACATTAAATATGACCGGAGCTGCAGATTGCACCAGAGGAAGAAAAATTTACTGAATTTGTTGTAGTGTCCATTGCAGAACAAAATAACCCCGCCTCACTTCAGTGGACTATGGAATAGAAATTCTGCCTGGTTTCTGCTTCTAGGTAAAGATGGAGAAAAGGGGTGGTGTTGTGCAGTTAATCGTTCTTCTTCTCCCCCTCTGGCTTGTCTGAGATGACTGCAACCTCACTGCCCGCAGGCCCCTGCTCTGTGCTGTCCTTGCTGTGGTCTACACCACTGGTGCCAAACTCATTAACGCGGTTGGGGTCAACTCTGTAGATCCAGCGCTGATACAAGTAGATAAAGAACACAACATCTGTTGCGGTAGAGAAGAAAAAAAAAAAAAAAAAAGAAAAAAAAAAAAAAAAAAAACACACAACAGGAAACTCCTTAGCGAGGCAAGAAACCAAAGACAGATTTAGAGTAAATACCTAGGGACTATCATACACGCAGCAAAAAAATAAATTACACTGGTAAGGATGGACTGAGGTTCATTAACACTGTCGCTACAGTAAGTTAAATATTTAAAAATGCATCTGGTACACTTCATAGCATTTGGCAATAAGAGCGATAAGATATTGGAAAAGAAAAAATGTTCATTGATTAATTTGCGATGTGTGCTGGATGACGACAAACTCACCATCTCTCAGGCAGCCTATTCTGTACATCATGGGCATCTTGATGACAAAGGCAAACAGATCATCGATGAAAGTGTTGAGGGCCTTGTAGGTAAGCATCCTCCATGGGAGGTGGGCCACAGACTTCATCTTGTAGTTGATGAAGAGCTGTGGTGTCATCGTAATGAAGCCTGAGGCAGAATACAATTATGGGTTATATAATAAGTTAAAAAAAAAAAAAAAAAAAGCACCGAGCGTGTAGATGTCAGGGAGGTGACTCACCAAAGGTTAACAAGAAGCCATACATCATCCCCAGCACCCAGGAGTACCAGCCCTTGTGCTCCATGTATATCAAGCTATAGACTGCATAGCAGCCAAACAGTGGATACAGCAGCCAGGAAAGGTACCTAAAAGCCATCTGAAGAACCAAAGGAGGGGTGTCAGGGGTTATAAAGAACTTTATAATAATTACAGAAAAAACAGCAAAACAATATACATACATACATACAATTGGGGCTAGGGGAGGTGTAGTGCACTCGTTATGTAGGGCAGAGTAATGGCTTCATGGCCAGGAATCTGTGCCTACTGTCAGAAGGCAGCTGGTTCGAATCCCGTGAATGCCAGGAGTGATCCTACTCAATTGGGCACTTAAGCTGCAACCGTTTCATCCTGCGTATGACAAGCTACATCCAACCCTGCAAGGAGATGCTCCAACTTACAGAATTGACACTACAGCAACCAGGAGAAAAATAAATAAATTGACTCCGGGGTGCTGAGGTATTACCCGCCGAATGGCTGCACTTAGGGTCTCATCCCTGAGGTGGTTTGTCATGTGGTGGGTGTGGCAACACACTAATCAGCGCATGCCCCCCTTACCTACTCATATTATACAAAGTCGGGTTGGGAACCGGCAGTGACTGTCCCGGAATCAGTGTTTGCCAATTCGATATGTATTGCAATTTTTAAACAGATTTTGATGAAGAGCATTTCAGACCTACATTTTAAAGTAAAGATGGTAGACAATCTTTGTGGCTTTCAGTTACAGCATTTTCAGTTTGGAACACGCATTGAAACAAATTAATACATTTCTTGACATAGGTGAAACAATGAGGAGTTTGAGTTGGTTACAGCTAGTGCTAGAGAGGCCAAAGACCCTCCCGCTTCACTTTAGTCAGTACTTTGGGAACATTTTGGCTTCTAATACTTACACCAACACCAGAAACAGTAAGTAGTTAAAACCAAGAATGTTTGTTGGTTCTGTTACACCAAACGCCAATAATTTTCTGGAAACGCATCCAATATGCTGACTCATTTAAGACATCATCCTAGTATGTGCTTTTGTCAGGAAATGCAGGCAACTCAGTGTTGACTTGGCACTGGCAAATCAGTGCTCAATTAGTTCGAAGAAATGACTGGACAGTCACCAATGTGTTGCAGGCACCTGTCAGATTTCTAGCAGGTATAGAAATATTCAGAGAAAGTTTACATTTCACACACTTCAGTTGTTCGTTGTGGCTTTAAACTGAAATGGTACAGGAAAATTCAGGACATGCTTACTCATTTATGATAGCACTGTGCTAAACTCACAAATCAGGGCAAATATTTTAGCAGTACCAAATGTGAAGAACAATTTCAGCAACCTGTGTTTACAGTGATGTTTAAAAATCAATTTAGTAACTGTTATGGTGATATTAAAAATCGCCACCTTGAAGAAATAAAGGACTACGTAGTCTTGCTAGGGATATTCTTTGGAGAGTAGATGATGCTACGGAACTTAATGGCAATATGTATTCGGCGGAATGTGCTCTTACGTCGTCGTAGATTTTGGTGGAGGACTGGACGTACGTGGACTTGTCTTTAAAAGTCAAGCGTGGAAATAATCCAGCAATTCTGTTCTCTCTGTCCAGCTGGAGGAAAAAAAAAAAAAAAGCATCCAGGTCTATTACAACCAGGGAAGATAAACTCATAGGAGCAAAGCTTGAATGGCCGAGGACTAGGACTGGGAGATATGGCATAAAATTCATATTGCGGTATAATCTGACGGTAGATGGTATATATTGCGGTATATGATTTGATCTGTAAATTTCAATATAAACTGTTTTTGAAAAGGTAACATGTCCATAGCAAAGGCATTGCAGCAGGAAGTTGTATAATAAACTTAACACATTTCAAAGTAGTCATGAACGTAGAATATTTATTGTGCAAATCTGCAATTATAGAAAAAATATGAAAACATTAAGTAACTTCTTCACTGGTTTTATCTTTTATTAAAAATACAGGTTGATGATGTAAACTGCATAGGTACGCAAAAAACAAGACAGAACTAGACTAGTGTCATAACTCCATCTATATTACTATGACCATCTCTTCCATAAAGTTTTTGTCAGGCAGAGTCCTGCGGGTGACCCGCAAATTTTGATGAAACAGGTGAAAAATATTCCACTGTGTCGATATGAGTTTGTGTCGGGTCAGACGCAGGAGAGCTAAATCGCGGTTTTCAAAACAACATGTGCCAACAAAAGATACCCTAGGGCTATATTTTAGTGACAAAATCCCTGCATTCAAGATGATAAAACGTAAAATCCATATCAGTTTATGCCTGTATGTGCATTCCCGGAAAACTCTCCCACTTTCATTTTCAAAAAACGCATGCGATCTCCTGCAGTTGTTCGAAATGGATGCTGAAGTAGTCAGCTGAGGTCATCAACTGTGGACGGTATCCTTTTTTACACAGTAATATAAAGCATCGCACCAAACGCTAGTCTTCGCGTAGGAATACCAGTCGGGTAATCAAAGTAAAATTGACAGTGCATGTAGGTAGTCTATAAAACCTACTAATGTGAGAGGGTAGCCTAATGTACATTTTACATAATATTAGTTTTATTAACACATTTAATTGTAAGCTGGTAAGGCTATGTGTGGGCATGGCAATATCAAACATTGAGTTTGGAGGTAGGCTACTACCAATTGTTTTGCTCATTTAGCCCGTTATTAAGCAACATTTACATTTGGCTATGCCTTTTCAACTGTTGTTGCACATGTCACTGGTTGTTGTGCAAATAAACTTTTGTCTAATTTTTAATCTGACTGATTTTCATTTGGGTGCGAGTCGGGTGTCGGTATTTATAGCGGATCGGTTGCGGAATTTTATTTTATTTCTGTCGGATAACGCTTCGGATACGGGTTTAAGTATGATGGGTATGGGTGGATGCGGTTTGTCAAACTCAGACCCTGCCGAGTGTAGCAATAATCATATAAACAATTTTAATATAAATTATATTAATTATTTATTCATTACATAATTTTTGTGGGTGAGTAGCGGAAATTTCTGCACTAGGGCGGTATAATCAAAATCTCTCCCGTTGGCCAAATTTATTTCGTATACAGTTTATACCGCCCAGTACTACAGAGGACCCATGCAAGAAGTACGCCCCACATCTCACCTTCACGTCCACAACCTTGGTAATCTTCCAGAAATCAATAAGTAGCCCGATGAAGACGCTGACTTGCACCACAAAGTTGGTCTCATTGTCCAGGATGTATAGTAACACCACCAGAGACTGGAAGACCCCAAAGAAGATTGAACGCACAGAGAGACCCTCAAGGGACTGTCTGCTGTTCCAAAACTGGATGTCTAGAAGAGGGATACAGCCACAGGTTAAGAATAAAAACTATGAACACAATTAGCAATTCTTAAAAGCATTATACATGTCCAGTCAAAAGAAAATCCACCCTGTCAGACATAAGACATAATCTACAACTGTAACTTAGTATTACAATCTATTGTTGTACATCTTTGTCAAACAAGATACCACCCCTGGCAAAAACAACATGATCACAAACAAGGTAAATCAAAAAGGCAGAACAGTCAAGACACAAAACACATGGTAACAAAGCCATTCATCCAAAGAACTGCCCAATCCCAATTCCAGTCAATACCGTTCTTGAAGGCCAGGAACTCAAAGATGCTGTGGACGATGGACACGACAATGGTCAGACCAAGAAGATAAGGATTGGTCTCCAGTAAAGCCACCTGTGGAAACAGACCATTTCTGTGTTCATCAATTATACTCATGAACAATTTCACTTCCCTTGATGGATTGGGAAGGGGGGGGGGCCACCAGAGCCTATCCCAGAAACAATGGGTGCAGATAGGAACCAACCCAGGGCAGCCGCCAATTCTAAGGCCCCAAGGCTCTGACCTTGACAGAGTCCTGGTCCTCGTCGGACTGCTCGTAGGTATCGTCTCCCAGGAAGTTCCAGGGGGACTTGGTGCTCTGGGCAGCATAGAGCTGCCAGCGCCACAGCGAGAGGGGGCAAAAGGACAGACGCAACGGCAGCTTCTCCAGCGTCTCATTGATGGGAAAATAGTCCTTCTGCAGGTTCCAGTAGTCGTTGAAGTACACAATAGGGTAATAGTCCCCACTGACTGCATCAAACTTCACATCTGGATTGGGGGGGAGAGGAAGGAGTCATCCTGTCATAAAAATACTATATTTACAATGCTTGAGTGTGTCCATATTATGATTAATCATCAATATCCATCTTATATTCCACATTATGGTTGATAAATTACAGACAGAGGTGTGGTGCATAAAATATCCTTTAAATGTCTAATATCAGTCCGCAAGTAATGCTGATCCAAAATTAGCTTCGTTAGTCTAAGGAAACACCACAGAGAGTCAGGTAAACCCAAAGTATGCAGCTTCCAACAAAGCTAAGATCTTTGGCTGGGAAATGCATAGTTCAGCTACAGTGTGTGCGATGATGTGGAAATAGGGGGTGAGCCTTACGCTGATCAAGAGGGGGGGGCACAGAGCCCTTCACCCAAGCGGTGTGGTCATCCACCATGTTGATAGTGAGGTTTGGGTGCCAATGGGAGATGACTTCCACCGGACCATGGCTTTCTGCACGCTGAGAAGACAAGCCCAGATAAAATATGAACTTTAGTGTTTCAACAGCACAATACAAGTATTTATCTACTTAGAAGCTTAATGATATGCAGACCTTGATCATCTCAGGGTCAGCCTCTGTCTCTCCAGTGAGAAGGTTCTTTGTCTTCTGGAATTTTCTGCGTTTGAACTTGTTCAGCACTGGGGGTGGGTTAAAGAAATCTTCACTGGAAAACTCTCTCGCACCAAAGCAGAATTATGTACTGTTAAGCTAGCTATGTCCATAGCTCTGACGCAAATTAACAAGGGTAACTTCATAGATGCGGTATACAAGGTGGTGTCTCTGCGGTGTGTTTATAGTGTTCGTACATCTTGCAAAGACATCTCGGATATGAGCTCTTACTTCGAGAACTATGAACTGTGGCCAGGCGCCGGTACTGGCCCTTGCGTTTGGGATCTGGGTGAAACCCACTCTTGGTGAAGTAGACATGAATGTACAGGGAGCCATTCTGCTTCACCTTCTGAATCCCAAGGAGAGGAATAAGCATTAGAAAATATAGACTAGAAATAAATAGAAAAACATTAGAAATATATAGATATATAGAAGTACAGAGCTATAAACAGACAGACGGGAAAGCGAGGACTGAGTCTCCCTCGATACCAAAAGCTGCCTACTCCAAACCCAAACTCACCTCAGGGATGTCCATTTCCCCATAGTGCTCATAACAACCATCCCCAGCTTCCCCCGTGGTCCAGTCTCCATACACCAGGTCTCGCTGACTCCAAAAAAGAGCATCACTATTGTTGAAGTCTGAGAATATCTCGTTCTGGGAGACATATATATGCAAGTCCTGGACAAAGTAAGGAGAGAGGAGACACTTAATGAGACCATAATCCCTAACCCCTTCTGTTCTGTTGGCAGTTTCTGAGAACTAATTGCATACTGGTTCATCCACAAAATGTAATCCATATAGTCATCCACCGGTTATGCAGGTACCCCCACGACCTCCAGATCAGCCCTTCAAGTGTTGTGGCTATTTTCACTTCTGTATCATGGGCCTTACAGAACATGGCATGTCATGTGAACCGTGATCATGCTATAATGAGGGGCATTCATGCTGCCTGGCAGACTGGGTCAGCATACCATGAGCGTGTCCTTGGGGAATAAGTTGCGGCTGGGGACTCGCGGGGCTCCAGCTGGGGTACTCTGGTCTGGCGTGGAAGGGCCCCGACGGAACCAGCTGCTGATGGCCCAGATAATGAAGATCCTATGGATATCGATAGAGTGACAGGTTTGTGTGGGGGAACATCAGCATGCAGCAACTTTCCAAACCGAGTTGAGAGTGGGATGTGCATTTGCATCAGGATTCTTTCATTAAGAGGCACTCAACCAGATAAATTGTTTTTTTTTTTTTTTTGGAAAAAAAAAAATTAAAATATAAAAACCTCAGCATTCATAGCTGCTGTTAATATTAGCCACCAGGAAAACAGAAATGAACAAAACGACTTGCTTTCTTATAATGAACTTCCCACACAAGCTGACTGAAATGTCTTTTTCCCCACCCTCCCTCTAATCAAGAATGAGGCAAACAAAGAATGAGCTAAACAGGATTTCAATTACAATAAGCAACCCAAACTGCAGCATTGGGGATGTGTATTATTTTAGAAAAGATTTTAAAAAATTATTATTATTCTATTAAAGTGCTGCAACAGTGGCACTAACAGGAAAATAAAAACTGTAATACATTGAGTGTATGAATGCTCACTAGATTTAGAAGCACTAGTTAAATTATAAGCAGCCTAAGTAGTAGTGTGTTCCCTTGCCATGTACAACCCAAAGGAATTTGTGTATCTATTTTGCAAATTATGGTCAGCAAAATAAGAATAAAGTTATGAGCTCTAAGCAAACTGAAATTGAAAACTGTAGGTTCTGCTGCAGAAATCTCAGCTGAAAGATAATTAGACCGACTTTGCCTTTATAACATAATAAAGTACACAATAAAATATATAAACTGCAAATGCAGTGAGTCTCACCCACTGCATGACAGTACAGCATGACCTAGTTAAAAGCTGCAGAGTTTCCCCAGTGGTATGTGCATGATGCATCCAACAGTGGGGACCGGGGTATTATACACCTGAACCAGCACTAACTGTTGCCGTTTTGGAGGCCGAGAAGACAAACTGGGTCATGTTCACACGATGAGTTTGAGAGCTTTGTGGATTGAAATCGAGCAGAGAGCGCTCAACAAATGCACTGCTTTGCTTTATAAAACCCACTGCATGTCAAGCGAAATGAGGTGGATGTGTGACAATAGACCTGTTGGGGGTGCTCCTTAACCCTCCCCACGGACGTGTAGGTATCGTAAGTTGACAGGGTGAACTATGATGGAGTTATGAGGCCACTACCAATTGGACACGCGTGGGAAAAGTAGCCAGTTCATGGCCATAGAGGTTCCTGGTATGGACTAGGGTAGAACACAGCATTGTCTTGCTCTGCCATGAGAATAACAATGGGACCAATTGAAGCACTGCAGCATGTCCTGATACAGCTCAACAATAGAAAACAAGAACGTGCCAAGCAAGTCGTGTAATCCTACATCTTCCCCCAGGGAGTGTATGGCAACAATAACACATGCACACATAGACAGACACACCTGCATGGTGAGAGATTCAGCCCTCAGACACTAATTAACTTGACCAGAGGAGTCTTCCAAACACTCTCCTCGTATCCACACATGGGAGTACAGCAGAGTCCTAAATATGTCAATAGTCTCCTAAGAGGGCCAATGAAATATTTACCTTAGGCTTTTTCAAATAAAGCTGTTCAAAACTTTAGCTTGCTTAACCAAAATCTCATTTCCAGCAATTCTAGTCTTCCTAAAAAATGGAGAATAACTACTTAATACAACTCAAATTATGTTTATAAGTTCCAATATGCAAATACCACATACGACATATGAAAACATTTAAACAAGCAGTAAACTGCTTTCAGGACATAACATAACGCGACTTTCAGTGCAGAGAATATCACGGTAGAGAACTTGCATACAGTGGAAAATGATGAAAGGGTAAATTCTCAAAAATTACCTCATATGAACATAATCCACTTCCAAAAACAAGAGAAGAATTACCAACTGGACTTAAAGTTGCCTAGCAAGTAAGTGACAAGTGGATCAATATTCCAGTTACACTCTTGTGATTTATTTCACAACATTTAAGCACATCCTTTTTTCCTGAAAGGTGCAACTTTTCAATGGTACTTTGTTCCAGTATATAACTTATAGGGGCATATTCTTCTGATGCATCTTCCCAAACCTGTTTCCTTGTAGCCCAGAAGCCACAAAGGTGCGGGTAGAAGGGGAATTCACTGTCCTGATCTGACCATATGCGGCAGACCCACCTAAAGAGGACTCCCTTGATGACCTGCCAGGCATTGGGAGGTGGCTGCTGCTGCTGCTGTTGTGGCTGAGCATCCTGTGCAGTTCCAGCAGCCTGGACAGCCTGGTCTCCACCTGCAGACCCATTACTGCTCACCTGTGCAGTCAAACATGGACAGACAACAGGTCAACAACTGTGTTCACACACAGTCTAACAATCAATGTCTGATTTAAACAAACCAGATATGTGACAAGAAAAAAAAAACTCAAAAGCAGTACTACTTCCATTTCCATACTACCAAAACTAAAAAGCAGATCATCACTCACAATGAGTTTCAAATTAAACCACTCAGACTTCACCAGTAGTGAGACGAAAGTCAATACCGTCAACTACCAGAGTGACTATTCCAAAATTTTAAAAGATGGAATTACAAGGGGTTTTATCACTCGTAAAAAGGAAAAACCCAGAGCATGGACAGACAAAAATCAGGGCAAAATTATACAGGTCTTAATCTATGTTCAGTTTGTTCACTTGTGTAAAACACAAATTTGCATTACGAAGTTAAAAACATGCCATTTGCAAATGTGAGTCCACAATAAGCAAAAAGGTTAAATGCAAACTTAAGTAGCATCAACACTCATATCCGTTTCCCAGAAAAAAGAAAAAAAAAAAAAAAAAAAAAAATCACCTGAGGTGGTAATTATGCAGATCCATGCCTAACTGCCAACTTTCCCAGTGGAAATGTGCTACCTACCAAGCATTTGATAGCAAGTTTTTAAATTAAATCTGTCGGGGTAATGTTTAACCTGAATCCCATACCTTCAGTGGGTTTTGTTTAAATACATCAAAACACTGTGGGTGTATTGGGGGTTACAGGGCATGGAACAAATGCCTAATCCATGTTAATAAACAGTAGAAGTCTGTACAAGAGGAGCCTGACCAAACCTATTCCTGAATCTCTTGGCAAACTGGTGTCCTCAATCTAGCAGAGTGAGGTGTAAACGGTTATGCTGCCACTGAAGCAGGTCCAAGCACCACTAATGCACCATTCCCTCAGGCACGGTATATATTTATCCTACACAGTACTACGGAGACAAGGGAGAAATGGGATTTACACAAGCCTTACAATCTATGGTAGTGCAGCATTTTCAAATTACCCAAAGCAACTCCAATCCTTTTCATTTCAATAATTTAACCCAAATAGTATATTTTTAAAAACCAACACTGTAATGAGTAATAGGGTTGTTCCGGGCTTAATTCTTTCATGTTGTTATGAATTTTCAATGCCTCAGCTGCAACACACAGACGGCACCCCAACCCAAAATGATATCGGTGCACAAAAATGAGTTCTGGTTTTAAAACAAATAAAAGGGATGATGCGGGGTTTTTGGATGTTAGGGCTTTAACTTTCAACAAATGACTGAACAAAACCAATGATCAATAAAATAAAATCACTAAGCAAAACACTTAGAAAGTACGAAATTCAAACAGACTTCGGTTTACTCACAGCCTTTACTAATGCCTGTACTTACTCTGCCAGGCATAGCAATAAGTCGAGGAGTATTAAGTAAAGACTGGTTTGTGTTACCGACCCTTGCACAATAAGGAATAATGCCATATATTGACGAAAAACTGTCAATTAATGCTCACGAATTTATCACGACTAGAGATACAAGGCAAACCATGGTGGCGACGACACCGGTCTGTCTGGTTTCCGTGTGACGCATGTGACCCATTACCAAACTTTTGGCCGTCATACTTAACAGTCGCAAACCCTACAGGGATTTTGGGTGAGGGACGAAACCGACTTTGGGCCGCAAAAAAAACTCGCTTTATTCGGATTTTCACACATCAGCTACCGTTTGGTCGCGGATGGGTTCGCGCGTCCGGCTCAAATGCAACTAGTTGAAGGAGAAGCTAAGCATGTAGCGGCGCTTCCGACCGACACCCCTCCGGTGTTCTATGTAATGTGCCTTGACAATGAATTCGCAAGTGACTAGGGCATTTTTTCCCTTTACACCATAAAAAGTGTATTTTTAAACTTCACTGGAGTATTACACACCTACGGCCTAAGACACTGTCGCCGAGAACAGAACAGCCTGTCTCGGTTTTACGTCGCGTCCGTGAAAGCAGATAATTAACTATAACGACACGAATTGTGAGCTATTACCCTTGTATTTTTATTTGACAAGCAGTTCCTGGGTCAGATTCGTCGCCACGCAAAAGGAGGAGACGTTTGGTTGCCCAGATACCGATTCATATTCGAGCGAACTACTTCAGATAGCTAACGACAATATTAAGTGTGGAGATAATTGCAGCGTGTCTAACCTACGCACAAACCTAGTTTGTTATAAGCAAATATCAGAAGTTAATTCACATGTCACAGGTAACTAGTTACAGAATCAAACGGTGGAGGATCTGCCTGTTCAACTGGGAACTGTTTGTGATCAGCTAGGTAACCAGCGATGGCCAGTTATCATGCCTACATACCGTCACCATTTTTTACACTGACTCGGCTCCATAGCCAAATGACGAATATAATGCTTAAAACGTTTGTTCATTTTACGGGCATTATATCCATTTCACTGTCTCAAACATACTGACTGATATGTTGAAGGACTCGGTATTATAAAGTAAGACAAATTTTAAAGTATACAGCGCCTAGCTTGCTAGCCAGATAGCAAGTATGCTAGTTAGCGGTCTAGCTTACATGCTAGACTAATCCTATAAACTAATTGATCTGTCTTAGACTAAATGAGTGTTACATATTTCATATGTATAATTAGAAGGCAAACAGCTGTTACGTATTATATCAAGCCGTTTAAAGCCAAGAGGTCATTTTCAAGTCAGACCGGCACTGATTGACGAGGAAACATGACTGAGGTAACGGTGGACTACAAAATCGAATATGTGTGTCACGGCTTTTGCTGAAAAAAGGATAACACATCGTTTTCCCCTACGAGGACAAGGGCCTCCGTCTTAACGTTTAATTCATTTTTACCTCGCCATTGCTCACGTTTGGTTGCTGAGTTGCTCCACTCTCCTGTGCCGCCATCTTGGTTGCTGGCTTGAATCGCACTGCTAGATCGCGGTCATAGGCTCGCGTGACTGACAATCTTTCACCTGTCTGCTCTGACGTCAGCGCGAGAACTTGTGTTGCGAGAAATACGCCATCTTGGTGAGGGATGCCGCGTACGCCGGGACCCAGCGCTTCTCCAGCCGCATGTTCATTCAATTGCAACGAAATTACATACCTTCCTTGTCATCATTTTCTAGTACGCTGTGATGTATTTAATGGTTAAATCAAGTAGTTTGTGATGTTTATAAATATGACCTTACATCACTGCAACATTCATATGTAGCTAAACCTTTCTTTTACCCATCTTGAATATTCCTTGCGATAGACTTGGCTCGAATAATACTTCTTAGTCGAGGATTCTAATACAAAGTTAGCGATTCAAAAAGAAATTAATATATAAACAATTTATTAGCATTCCCGTAACTTTTAAGTGTTTTAAGTGCTAGTAAATTTATACAGATCTGAGTTGAGTGCAAGCCCATTGAACTTCCAGCCATTATTGTACCTATGAAATGGATAACATTTTCAGGTTTCTTGTCTGAGCACATACTAAATCCAAGCAGTTGTCTTGCGGTGCTTTCTGTATGGCTATAGCGTCGTAAGTCCCATAACAGACACATTTATCGTGATAAAGTTGACCTCCTAAGGATCCGGTAACAGCCGGTCATCCACGCATGTCCTGGAAAATGCACCGAGCTGTTTGGTGTTAGCATCCTTCATCAGCTCAAGTTGCCGCTGGCCGCGTCGATACAAGTACTCAATGTGCATAACATTGTTCTTTGGGATGCAGGCATTTTTCCGGAACTCGGTCCGGATGCGTGGCAGAAAGCCAGGCTTGTTCTGTCCAGCCCGCAGTAACTGACGGTACAGTGTGAGTACTTGTTTCTGCAACTTACTGTAACGCACCATGGCTGTGGAAGGAGGGGGAAAACGCAGTGGTGAGCAGAAGAAAAAGAAGATTAAGTTTTAAGAATATGACTTTAAACACAAGTAAGTAGCAAGGAGAGCAATCAGGAGGTAGATATGAAGCAGGACATCTATCTTCACGATATTATGTTATCACGATAACACTTTCTCAATTTCATATAGAACATGATTGTTTCTGTCACCAACCACGCTGGGTCAGTGCCGTGTAAAAAAGTATGGGTAATGACTCACCATACAGGCGAACAGTTAACACGTGTTGACTATATACACACCCTCTACCAAAACATGACCAGCAACGAACTATCCAACTAAGATTAAATCGCTGCCCTGCATATTGTGCGTCCAACAAGATTTACTGACAATCACCAGTACTATACTGACTGGAAGAGTCTTGAGGTACTACAATATGGAATCCTTGCAATAGTGCTAACATGACGTTAATTAATTACCGTAAACATACAACATAAAGCGGAGCACAATGTGGCCGGGATACTAATCGATCACTGGGACTGTGGCGCAACATAAAATTAATTAAGAATCTCATAATTTATTCTACTCTGCAAAGATGTCCCACCCTATGGTTTAACAAGCTAATGGAAAACCATGTGAACGTCTTATGGACAGGTGTTCTGGGCAATTCGGTTTCCCTATGTTTCCCCTGTGTAAATAATGTTTCCCCTAATATTAAAGCAAAGACATATGTGAGATGTCTGAAAATCATTCAGGCACATTATTACATGTGAATACTTTATTGTTATTAGTCCCGAGGCCAAGAGTTGCTGTATACCTGTTTTAGCAGGGGGGAACCAACTATCCTGGATGTCAGGAAATAATGTTTCTCCTAATATTTAGGCAAAGATGTATGTGAGATGTCTGACAATCCGTCGGGTACATTATTACATGTGAATACAGTAGATCGTCACGCATAATATAGTCTTATAAGCAATTCTATACCGTTTTCATCAAGAAAAATCTCTATCCAGCGAATTAAATACTTATATTTATTTGTAAAAACAAAAAGCATCGAAAAGGCATGTTATGTTTTAAAATATATGGCTTATTTACCTCAAGAACTTTGTAAAATACACAAAAACAACAGCGAAACCGTGTACAAATCAGCGCGCGACAGGGGAAACATAGGGAAACTGAATTGCCCGGAACACCGTATCTTAAATCTCCTGCAATTTCTTTACCTTGTGTGTATAATGCGTAGTACTATCCGGATATAATTGTGTAGCAGTACAAGTTATAAATCTACTTTTAAAAAATAAAGAGTCATTTCAGTTCAAATACACTTTTGCCAAAGAGCAAGCTAGCAAGCTCCACGCCGGAAAAATGCAAACTTGACCTTTCTGTTCGCAATGGCTTCCGTCAACAGTGACACACTTCCGGTGTGGACGCTTCGAGTTCTTCAGAATTAAAGTTACAAAAGGATGGGCATTACAAAATGTGGGCATTGAAGCTGTATGATACAGATATGAGTTGCAGAATACATATAATTATATTTTAATATTTTCTAATTAATATAATAGCAGGGATGCTTGAAAAGCAAAACCTTGGTGTGTATGTTGATGCTTCCATGTCCCATTCTCGCCAGTGTGGTGAAGCAATAAAAAAGGCCAATAGGATGTTGGGGTATATCTTCAGGTGTGTGGAGTTTAAGTCAAGGGAGGTGATGCT
>JAODKE010000038.1:10176914-10219205 GCA_026779605.1 Mormyrus hasselquistii
AGCTATTAAAGTTCTCCCCAAGCGAGCTTGATGGGCCGAATGGCCTCCTCTCGTTTGTATATTTCTTATGTTCTTATTACGCTTTAATAAAATTAAACAGAGCTTCAATTAATATAAATTGGACTGTGCTAATCACATTTGAACATCTCGTACACGTTTATCCAATGGAAAGTGCATACCGTCAAACTCTAATTTTCCTTACAGTAAACGTATGTAATTTTACCGAACCTATTTAAGTTCCTTGACCTTTAACCAACAACCTCCCAGTAGTGAAGGTCAGGTTAACTGCTTATTGTGGAAATTCGATGTAAATCACACTGCTTGAGATTTCCTACCTTTAATTTGTGATCACATAAATAAGAATCGGTCGAGGTCTAATTCAATATTGTCCCCCCATATATTCTAAATAATTAATTGATACTCGTTTAAATAATATAAGTATTCTTATTAAAAAGCTTAAGTGACCTGAAAATATAAAATTTTGTGATTTCGAAGGTACATATTTATTCGTTTGAAAATACCCTGGACCACAAAAGATCATCCATCCATCCATTTTCCAACCCGCTTAATCCTATTGGGTCGCGGGGGGTCCGGAGTCTATCCCGGAAGCAACGGGCACGAGGCAGGGCACAAAAGATCAGTACTTCCCAGAAACACAAGTCAGTACTGCATTTTGGAAACATGCAATAGTGGTTTGATTATTCCAAAGTTTAAGCACCCATGATTCTTCGTCTGATCCCTGTTCAAGTCACTATGTGATGAGGGGTTTGTTGTTGCCAGAAAAATGTGTGAGCAACATGAACTCAACAACCAGCAGCACCTGTGAGGGACTGCACACCCTGCTGTGGTAAAGGGGCCTTTCAGTTTTCAAGGACTTACCAAATATCAGACTGAATGGTTATTTTGTGATGTTCAAAAAAATAAAAATCAACAACTAAACAAATTGTATTTGAATGACTGAAAAGCTAAAACTTGGGTCACAAAATGCATTAAAAATTCCAAAAGTGCACTGCTTAACTATTACGGTTGTGCATTTGGAATACAATGCAGGCAAATGTGTAAATATCAAAGGGTATCTTACATTGGTGTACATTGCTATCAAAAAGTTAAGTGTCTTATGGTGATGGACCATGATAAATGTCTAAAAAATAACTCCAGTGCCCAATCTATGAAAGAGAAGCATAGACATTATACTCATTGTACCATTGAAGGTTTAAGCTAGTTTAAGGCTCGGATGAAAAACAAAGATAAAACTTACAACCCTCCTGTAAATGACCAGCTACATGTTCCAGGTCTAAAATAATACCATGTAAGCCATAATAGTGTATTTAAAGCTTTAATCTGACAACTGATTCAAATACAAAAATAATTATGGCCGAAAACCGTTTCTTCATCCCCCGTGATGTGGCACAGAACCACCCAAATTAAATTAATTATTCGACTATTATGCAGCAAAAAATGGTTATGTTGAGAACAAAAACAGCTGGTCAGCCAAAAAGATAAGGTCTGAAAGATGCTGAGCAAGAAGTTTTCACAAAACGCTGACTCTAAATCAGTACTGCTGATAAAAAAATGTGGTCTGGGCATCCACCTGGTGTAGCTCCACTTTCCTATGAAACTAATACCTTTTTAGATGACGAGAGGGTAAGACGTTAATACTGAATAAAGCCAAACCACATGACCGGTGAATCATACACATCAATGTTTACAACTATTCTTCGATTAGAACTGTGACTGTCATTATAAAATGGAGTTATGACTGTTGCCATCTGCACAGAAGCATGTTAGATTTCAGAAGACAGAACCAAGATCTCCACTACCATCTTAAACAAAACAAAGACAATGGTAACGACAAATAAACATCAGCTGGCAGCAGCTTCCGGTTAAACCAGGCCCCTCAGGCAGGTACCCGTTGTGTCCATTCTTTTTGATGCTTGGCTTGATCAGTCTTACATTTCATCCAGACCATAGTCTTCTTCAGGAAAATCTCCCACTGTCACCGCCGTCGGCTTCACAAAAGCCCCATATTTGGCCTGGCATTCAAAATAGCGTTTCCCATTGACACTGTAAAAGGAATCCAAGCTTCAGAATATCAGACTTATGCTCAGAAGAAATGTGATTACCAAAGGCTATGTGTGTTCTATAGCTCTCCTCACCTGCCATCATTCTTGCCCAATGGCTCATCGTACTTCACGCCCACCCAGTAACCTGGCTTGAACTCTGCAGTCCCTGCAATTAAAAACAAAGTCATCCTGTTGACCTAAACACTTGATATATCCCCGTGCAAAGTATAAATAGACAAGGACATCTTAAGTTATGTCATAGCAGACCATCAGCGGCTAATCTAATCATACTCACCGACATACATCACAGTGCCGATCTTGGTTGGTTGCCCAGCAACATACACCTGGCAGCGGCTGCCTACGGCAATAGCAGCCGCAGCGGTTTTCTCCTCCTCCTCACGTTTCAACTGCTCCGCCTCCCGTCGCGACGACTCCTCTTCATTGAAACGCCCCACCTTTTTCTTCTTTAAGAAGGAACGCGCCGAGTCTGAGAGAAGCAATAATCCTCAGTCACAACCACCCACTTCACAATTACTACTGTAATTCTTTGGAAATTGATTTAATTATGGTTGCTATACATGCAACTATCATATCAGTATTTTGTGGAGGCAGAAGTGGTATTGCAGTCAGTCTCCTAAAGCTAGCTAGTTGCATTCCCCAAGTCACTCACCACAATGATACAAGTGCAAAAAGTCCAAGAAGGAATTAAACTGAAAATTACGTCTGTCCATGGAGGCATGAATACTAAAAAACTGGTGTTTGGGTAAAACTCCAGTTAAAAATTTAAATAGAGTAATCCAATTCTTTCATCTCAGTAAATATAACTAATAAGTGTCAACAGCATTGTAAGATGCTTTGCATTTTTCAGCAACTGTAGAAAATGTTATAAAATTTGCCAAGAAACAAGTAGAGCTACACGGATAGTAGTGATGCTCCGATTGATCGGTCAATGATCATGATCGGCCAATATTGGTTAAAAATAGCTTGATCGGTAAACCCCAAAAGCGCTGATCAAAAGAGCCGATCACTTGACGTAAATTACTTGCGCGACTTTTTCCACACGTGCATGCATGGCGCACAGGTGAACAACAGCAGAGCGGAGCTCATTTTTCAAAATGTCCGATAAAGACGTAAAGTTAGCCATTTGCAATGTATGTTGTGATGAAATCCCGAGGTGGAAGCAAGCAACGGCATTTTAACACCACTAACATAATTAGGCATCTTAGAACACGCCATACAACTGAATATATCGAGTATGAGAAACTAAATCAGCCGAAGCCAACAATATCCCCATCCCTCAACCAGCCGACTGTGAGTGATGCATTTACACAACGTGAACCATACAGCAGGGATAGTACGAGGTGGTTTTGGTGTAACAAGTTTTACATTTTGCTGCCAATTATAAAATGTAAACAGTGTATTAAGAGGCTACATCCCATTAAGATGATCTGATGTGTGTTGGTCTGCCTGACCCCTCTTTGTTTGGAATAATTTTAAGTTACTCTGCCTTATTTGGGAAAGATAGCCTACAGTAGCCTTAAGTTCTCATTTTCTAAAATAAACACTTGGTGGTTCTTCAAGATTTTTTTTCAATATAGTTAATTTAGTTTCATTTCTACAAATGTATGCAAACTCTGCTAGATTATACATAAAACATTCCCATTCCCCTGCCATTCTGTGATCGGCAGATCATGATCTTGGTGATCGGTAATCGGTCCCAAAAATGCTGATCGGAACATCTCTAACGGATAGTATGAAACAACTTTTGAACCCATCAATACAATTTGCCACTATTGTTAGTATAAACAAACTTAGTGACATGAAGGGAAAATGAACAAATCAGTCATCTTTTGAAGTCTACTTCTTCCAGCTGTAAATACTCTCCAGATGTGCACACCAAACGGGCAAGTAGTCAGGCTATAACCTGTATACCTGTTCTTTTATCATAGGTATCTTCAGCAATTTCATACTTCTCCACCTTTGACAAGTCAGTGTACTCGCCAGTCTGGGCACCACTCCGGTCAATCACCTGTACACACAATGAAATGGAATCTGTTAAGACAACTGTTCAGTCAACACATGTTCACTTTGTAATTCACAAAAACTAGCATTTGCTGTAACCACCTCCAAATTATTTCTCAGAAATGTTTGGCAATATAATTTTTCTGATATTTGGGAAAGCCAAACATTGAAAACCGCTACACCCTCTTCAAAGGTCATGACATAAACAATGCAATCAGATGAGGATCAAAACCATGTGCATTCTGTATTTCTGTATTTTTTGATCCCATGATCCCCACTCAGGATTCATTATAAGAGGCATGAAAACAAAATGTGTAGGAAAATAAAGGAAACAGACTCTATTATAAGTGAACACAAGATTTCCTCTGTGGAAGCATAAGGCTACATACATGGATCCTGCAGTCGTCATCCACAGGGTAAGAGCCTAGCAGGGCCTCGTTGTCATCCAGCTTCTGCAAGAACTTGTCTGAGACACTGAACAGCTGGAGGTCCATGCAAGAAGCTGGGGTACCAATCACCAGTTCTAATTTGCTCTGAAATACACAAAAATCAATAAAAAATGTATTTATCTATACTTAAGAATGTACGTTTGTACATTCTTAAAAAAATATTCATTAGCATAGAGAATAAGATACAGACACGCGCATACTTAATTTTCACAGATCTTGGCATGGGGGCGGGGCAGCTCTGCCCCACCCAATGTACCTTTTGCATGCATGACCGCTGAATGGAGAAAACAATGACAGCTACGGTAAAGGGTCAATAAAATGTGTCTCTTGGTCGATTCAAACATTACGTTTAATCAATGGACTATTTCTAACGTTTTCCCGGATACCTATAGCTAAAATAATAACAAATGGATGAGCGACAAAACAGAACGATGGCAGTTCATAACAGTCTTTACAAAGACGCAACCTAATACGCAATCATTTTAATCATTTAGACAATTAGGGCAAGCCTAATACAAAGCGCGTTAGCTAACTTTAATACTACTGATGCCGTTTACGTTCATGTTAACATATCCTTTGAAATACAGGCCAAGTGAATAAATTGCATCACTCGCAGTGTCCTGAAACGCACTTACCTTGAACTCAGCGATAGTCATTCCTCTGTTGAATCGTCGATTTACCTCGAACGAATTGAGTGTACTAGTGAGCCGCACCGTCACAGTGGGGTTAGTGATTACTGTCACGCCGCCGTCCATTTTCCGTATAGTATCTATTCTTTTCCTGTCTTCCGAGCAAGCAATGACTTGACCACTGCGAAAAAAATCTTTAAAGACGTCGTTTAGAAATTGATACTATATGCTACTAGGCGCATGCTATGCAGGTAGCTAGTGAAGTATCGCAGCTACAGCCATTCCACGTGCGATTACCTCGGCTTCAGACTTAAAAAAGACGCTAGGTCGGTTTTGTTCTGTGTAAATGCGAGGCAGCATTCCTCAGCCGCCCAATTCTGGAACATTCCACCCACCCACAGTCTGAGCGACCAAACCAATCACAGACAAGTGTGACAAGACGAGGTACGGGATTAACCAATCGGAAATGTACCTTTTTGAGTGGGAAGGCGTATACGGAAGAAAAAAGGAAAAGGAATTACGTAAAACACTGATAGCTAACCAATCACAGAGGTGTTTTGGAAAGCATTGTAGAGCAGTTCTCCATTACGGCCACAGAGTGGGGATATACTACAATTTATGAAAGCTTCGGGTTATTAAATACAGCGGTACCTCCGTACTCGAATTCATTGTAACTCGAATTTCTTAAAAGTCGAACCGTGAATGTTGACCTAAGATAACTTGTGTAACTCTGAGCGGAAACAAAGGGTAACGCTTAAGTCTCACCCTCGCATTCCGTGATAGCATCATTTGTTGGTGATAGTGCTTTTTTTCATTGAAAATATCAGGTAATACACTGTACTTTGTATCATTTTTTGCACATTGTTTGGATACATTTATTTTCTTACTTTACAAATTTGTCACGCCCGGCTCATACGATCCTCCCGTGTGTCACGCCCCCTCGTTAACCTCGTGTGATATCCCGACGTCATCAGCTGTTTCTCGTAATTTCCAATTAGTCGTGTGTATTTAAATCCGCGTTCAAGTACTTTTCCCCAGTCCTGTTATTGAAGTCTACGCCGCGTTGTGCCTTGTTTGCCAGCAGTAAGCACTTGGATTGCCGGCTACCATACCCTGATTCCGCGCTCCCTGCTCGCTTGTACTGCGCGCCGTGTGACAAAATTACTCTTGATAAATGTGCTTAGTATATGCTCTTATTGTTTTATCCGGTTCAGTTCGTGTTTGAATGCTAAAACATTTAGGTGTAATTTTTTGGGGGGCCGGGAACCAATTAATTGGCTTTCCATTATTTTCTTAAGGGGGAAAATTCTATCAGAACTCGAACTTTTAGGATCCAGCTTAAAAGATAACGCTCACCAGCAGTCCAGACAGAGGGCTGGAAAACGAGGTTATCCAAACGAGTGATCATTTAGGGGGCACTTAAAGACTGAGAAAGCCAAGCATGTAGTAACATCACACAGATGATCTGTGGAAGTTTCTCAGATCATAGTGGGATAACATATATCATCAGATTTTGCACAAACATCTTCCATGCGAGGGTTTGTGAGCATGGACAAAAAAGATTGGATTTTTGATTCTAGACAAAGGTTAAAGCTCTGCCATTCAAAGGGAACCAAATGATGCCTGTAAGTGCTGGTGTGACTGATGGGTCTTAACAGTAGAGCTTAGTGTCAGGATGGTGTGGAGAGCTGCAGTCCAAGTTTACGACTGTCTGTACTCTCGGGAGAAGTTTACATTCCAGTGTATTAGTTAAGATGTGGGCAGCTGGTCCTGCCCCATTACTCAATGTCTCTCTGCCTGTATGTGTATACGTGCAGCTATCCACATCAGCAGTTACACCAGTACTCTGACACGTTCTAGGTCATACCAGCACACATGTTCAGGTACTTTGCTTCATACACAAATACTACGTATCACTGTCTATGAAAGTGTTTCACAGCCATTTATTCTGCATTTATTCAAATATTAATCTTAAGGTTTCCACTAAAATATTTTCGCTACCTCAGAACTAGCTAAAGCCAATGCTGCTGTGCATGGTGGGTGTGTATTCAGCTGCATTCTGTTTTGGACATTGAACATTTGCATGGTGGAGACTGAGCTGAAGGATCATTTGGTTTCCTGCTGCAGTGACAAAAACAACAGAGTCAGAGACTAAGATCCATCAACTGTATCCAGATCTCTACGTGCCCAAGAAAGGGACACATTCCCTTACAGGGAATCTCATTTTAATTACGTAACATTTTTATTACTATACTTAATCCACAAAAATACTGATATAATGAAAGAAAAATCAACACTGCATATACACAACAGGTACAGTCTGTAGACACTCAAGTTCTTATATAGCATCATAGGCTAAATATTACACAGAAAATGAAAAATATTTCGAAAATATCCTTAAAGATTTCCAAAGACCATCCTCTAGAAAATTGCCTCAAAAGACAATAGATTAAGCAGCCCAATGATGAATGGTTGGAACACCTCAGGTAACAGATCCTTTGGGTGGAGCTGGAGACATTTTTAAACAGGTCCTCAGGTTCCAGTCTTAAGTACAGCACATTCATCCTCATACATACTGTATATATCTTGGAACTGATGTAATCACACTATTAATATGGCTTGGAATAATCAAGCAGTCACAAAATCACTAAGTTTAATTAAAATGAACAGACCAAATACAATTGTTTGTCATCGAAAGTGTTTCTGTAAAAGCAATATTCTACTTGCTGTTTTTTTCATAAAGAAAAATAAAAGCATTCAGAATACCAAACCCTTAGAAGATTCACTGTAACATTCGACACTCCCCAGAGCCTATTCCAAGCTCCATGTTATTTTTGAATTCAGTGTAAGCCTGTCCTACAGGTAGCTGGAGCACCAATGAACATGTGTTTGCCTTTGGGAATCTGGCCAGTCCATCCTCTGGGTACAAAAATGCCAGTTCTGGCTGCGTCACAAAACCCATTGCTGGGATTCGCCGCAGGCCTGTGGCAAAAATGAGAATATCCTCAAGACTGATTGGGTGGGTTAGTCCGCCTGTATAGAAAGACAAAAAAAAAAAAAAATACATTGCAAGAGGATTAACAAAAGAGTGGATCACAGCCAGTAGTAGCTGTATGAAAGAAAATTAAAAAGACATATCACATTTACTTTATGGAATATACAGGCTTTTGGGAATAACTGGCATAGGGCTCCATACCTTCTACCTCCAGAAGCCAATCCTTCCAAAAGGCAATGGCTCTGGCTTCCAGCCGTCTCCGATTTGACCCTGGCAATGATCTAGATCTGGCCTGGAAAAGCCCCACGATATCACTGGCCTTCAGGGATGTTGTATCCTGCAGGAAGATTTTCTCAAAAGCTTGAGGGTGTGACGTCACTTCTTCCAGGACACCAAGAGTACCAAGTCCTTCTTTGAATCTGATACAAAAAAAAGAATCAGAGTAAAAATCAGAAAAAGAGAGTACCTATGCTATTACTTTAATACTATCATGCTAAACTTACATGTTTTAATCAAAGTGGAAGAAATAATTCAAAATATGCAAAGTTCAACTGAAGATGAAGTGTATTTAAGTGTAAGAAGAGTACCACAGGTCATGTAAACTTGGTTTGTAGCAGTTGCCATCAAGCCTTTTCTGCTTGTAATATAGCACAGACAACTTACTGTTGGAGGGCTGCTTGGATACGCCTCTCACAGTAAAACTGGACAGCAGCCTCTATCAGCTCTTTCCTTTGCTCCAAGGACTGGAGGTGCCATAGTGCTCCTATCAGATCCAACTCATCCGCTGCTTCATTAACAGCCTGTCTGGCATCTTCAAGTGTCTCTGCACTGCTTATCTGAAATTATACAACAGTTACTTCCAACCAAGAAATCTGATTGTATGATCTGATTCCATGAAGAAGCAAAGCCCAGCTAAATGGACTTCACTGAATAACTGTTTCACCAATAAAGAACACTCCTAGTATTTCAAAGCAAAAGGTAAGAACATGTCAAAAGTGTACAATGATTTCTAAACTTGCCTTCTCCAGTTTAGTCTTTAGACCGCGGTCTACCACTTCCTCAGTGGTCACTGGGGCAGACGGTAGACCAAAGACTTGGCTGAAAAGCCTTTTTGAGAAAAAGTTAGGTGACACACCTCCCTGGATCAGGCAAACGGCCAACATTTGGCCCACAATTCTGTACATGTTGTTGTGAATGGCTTAAAAAAAAAAAGACAGACATCGGATAACTGATCATAGTAATATCAAATAAAAGCTGTGTTGGAAATGCATAAATTCAACAAGCATCTTTTTCTAACATTGTTGAAAAAAAATTTTGATTTGTACGGCTTTTTTAATGAATATCAGATCAGTTCCTTTTGTTTAAACATACCAACACTGTCAAGGACCAGGGTGCGAGCTTCTTGAGGGCCTTCAAATATTTGGTGCTCTTGGATTTGTCCCATCAGGAGTCTGCAAAACTCCCTGGTAGGCCCTCCATCATCTGTGGCCCCATCACCCAGACCATCCTCATCAATAAAAACAATGTCCAGTTTTGACTCTGGGTCAAAAGCAGGCCGTTTAAAGGCTCTCAAAGCACAATCAAACTCTTCATTACGAAGAACATTTATCTGGTTAGCCGTGGGAGCAAGATGGTGAACCTTTGACTTCAGAGTCTTTAGTGCAGAAGCAATGTCAAAAGGTCTGTATGGAGAAAGAAAATAAAGCAGAAGGACCGTTTCTTTACTGATATACGCACAAAAACAATTTTAAGTTCTGCAATGTAAGCATGCAGTTTTTTTTTTTAAATATATGTTTGCACTTCGCTCTGTGTTCTGTAGCGTCATTCTGAAAGTGCTGTGCCTTGTTTGATTTGCATCAACTCTGCCCATAGGGAGCATGCAGAGTAAGACTTGCATTGTATAACTGTGTAACTGATTGTTTTACCGTTCATATGACAAACTTCTTAAATCAATGTCAGTTCATTACAAGCTACTGCAGGCTGCAAAGTATTTACTGTATTTTGATTTTTTTCCCCCATAGGTAGGAACAATGTAATTATATCATAATTAATACATTATACTGTATGAGATGCAAATAATATAATACTGATATAATACAAATACACGTCTCAAATAATGACATGGTTTCTTCAGACAACGTGTGCAGGTACCTACTCTTCAGTGTTCTGCAGGTCTGGGCTTGATGGAGTGGAGGAGATATTACAGTTACTGCGGGTTGGAGGGAGAACAGGGGAAAGGGTGGGGACTGTGACCAGTGGAGGAGGGGAAAGGGTGGGGACTGTGACTGGTGGAGAGGGATCAGGGGAAAGGGTGGGAACTGTGACTGGTGGAGGGAGATCAGTGGAGAAGGTGGGGACTGTGGTAGGTGGTGCAGTTGGCGTCTGCTCATGTGCTGCGGAGGAGTTTGACTTAATATCCTGAAATGAATTGATAAGACAACGTTAACCCGCATTAAGGCTCAAAGAATCTCATCCACAACTTCACATCCCAAATCATGGTAAAGAGCTGCCAAAGCGATTAAGAGGAAGTCAACCAAAACCAGCTAATTACCCACAGAAATGGCAAATTGTTTCTCCTAAGAATTCCAGC
Source organism: Mormyrus hasselquistii (assembly GCA_026779605.1). Classification (NCBI taxonomy): domain Eukaryota; kingdom Metazoa; phylum Chordata; class Actinopteri; order Osteoglossiformes; family Mormyridae; genus Mormyrus; species Mormyrus hasselquistii. Next base: position 10,187,663 of record JAODKE010000038.1, read on the forward strand.
CGAAAGAAAAACATTGCTAGTACAAAGGTTCAATTGCCAGTGGTTCCTCCGGCTATGTGTCTTGGGTCAAAATGCAGAGCATATTGATACATTAACACAGCAAATATAATGATACCCTCACAGAACAGCGCACAACTGATGCACACCAAAGGCACCCACCTCCAGTGTATCCCCCAACATCCACAGAATGTACAGAGTACACGGTGCAGTGATGCCACTGTCTGCCAGTGAACCTCTTTGGGTGCTTTGCAGTAACGTATGGGACATAGCATTCTGAAGTGTAAATATTTCACTAGCCATTTCTTCACTGCCTGCAAAGGCAACTATATGCTGCAAAGTGAAATTTGTATCAATTAATCGCTTTTAAAAAGTGCAGGTAGCTGTAAACCGAGGAGAAGATTAAGACACAGGGGTACAAAAATTACCTGGAAAGGTTGACTAGGTAGGAAGCGTCTCCGTTTTAAGCTACCATCAGGATATTTAAACTGGACGGTTACCCCATTGTCAGGCTCTGGTATGGAATTCATCATTTTCTTCCTGGTATTTATAACCTATAAACAAATGAATGTCACTTGTGATAAATATCAATACAGGATTTATAGATTTATATGGCAGGCCCTCACTGCCAGAATGTGCTACAGCTTCTTCCCCCAAGACTTCTGAACAATCAAAGACCGGACTGATACACACACATAAAAACCTTTACACTGTCCACTACCTCAATAAATTTTTGCACAACCTATTGCACTGTTGAACTTTACACTTAGTCTGTCTTACTCTTAAGACATGTCTTACTGTCATCTCTTCTATTTCTCCTATTGCACTGTCTTGTGTCGCACTGTTTTTGCAGTGTATGCACGTTTTGCACACTTGCACTTTATGTAGTCCTGTGTCGAAGCAGTGTTATATGTAGCACTATGGTCCTGGAGGAACGCCGTCTCGTTTCATTATGTACTGTATTACTGTATATGGATGAAATGACAATAAAAAGCCACTTGACTAACTTACCTCCACTCTTCTTAGCTCACGCTCCTGAAACTGCCTTCGTCTTCTCTCCTGTTGTCAATATGAAATTTAATTTTAACTGCTATTTAATTGATCACTCAGAACAACCCAAAGAAAAACGGCTAAAAACGGAATCTTTACTGCAAAACAACATTTTGCCTATTTAGCAGAGTGTGAGCTGGCGTCTGCATTTTCTTACCATTTCTCGATCTAGTACCGGCGAATGTTGATATTCTTCATCCTGCTGGCTGGGTAGGGCGTGGCATTCCGGCAAGCCTACACTCTCTCTTTTAACTGCTTTATCGTCAGCCTGATCTGTAAACATGTCCTGAAATCACAGGATATGTTTTTCATGAACTGAACAGCATGGATGATAGTTATTCTATGAATCCATCCTTAATACAGCCATTCACAAAAGGAGGAGAGAAAGTCAAATGAACTGGACTTTGGGGATCAAACGTGCCTGGGCAAGGTACTGATTGACTAGTGAGAGTACACTCAAAGCACAGCAGGAATATACATCATTGATCTACATTATAATGACCCAGATAAATTGACTAAAAGCAAAATAATGACTTGTCGAAAAATTATGATCAGTCACACATTGCCTAAGTGTTCCGATAGTCTTACAGCACAGATAGCAACCAAAGACCCATCTCATACCTCCTCCTTCAACCCGTTTCGTTCCTCTTCCTCCTCCTTCAACCTCTTTGTTTCCTCCAACATGTTGTGCTTTTCCCACTCCATTCCAACTCCGTCCCCCGCTACATTCACATTTCCGACTCCCTCCTCCCCAAATTCCTGTTAAATTGACGATAAAAACATATTCTTCCGATAGCCACACCATACTGTATGTGCCTCTTCCAACTGCAACAGAGGACAAGGCATTTTAAAATCATGATTTAAGAAAATCAGAAGATTCCGCTATTGACCTCTACATGCGAGATGGCATGTTTCATTTACTTATAAAATGTCACTGTGTTATAGTCTGTAAGACATTTGGGAGGCCCTGCAAGTTGATTCAATTAACAGTAACACACCATTGGTCTGATGTACACAGCTGATCTTCGCAGCAAAGGACACGCTTTTATAGCCGAGGGGCAGACTGGGGAGAGCTCCAGCTGGCGGATTTTCCTTTGTCTGTTGACACTGCAAAGGCGGAAGTCACCTTGCAGACTAGGGAATTCTGCCCTTATTTTCTGAATAAATGCGCTCTCTGACATGGAGAGTGGCACCACGATTTTCTTTATGGATAATCCCGCTGTTAAGAAAAAGAGAAAACCACAAATGTTGCAAGTGCTTTACAGGTTCCCTTGTCAAAACTTTTACCAATTTACAAAACTCATACCGAGTTACTGAAAACAACAGAGCTTAATTTTTTTGGAAAGTGTGACAAAGATCCTTTAAAAATTAAAGCTATAATTTATTATTTTTATTAAATTCGTCTCTCATGCATTTGCCTAAGCAAAGCGTTTTTGTGATGGTTGAGCCATAAGCAATTGTTAAGTAAAGCAATCTTGTCTTCGCCCATGTCTAAGCCCAACTTACCTCTTGGTAATAAGAGTGTATCTCGGCCATTTGGAAGAGCTGCCAGTCGTATTGCAGTCAGTCGCCGTCTGGCCGGTTCTGTCCTCCCATACTCCTCATCTCGCCTAAACACCCAAAGTCTTTATGAGACTTATGCATAACATATACGCAGAAAATCACTCATGTTATAATATTTTAATATAAACAGTTTGAAGTTGCCAGTTTTTCACCTGATGCCTAACAGAGGCTTTTCACTTAATCCATGAACCAAGTACTAATATTTAATGTAACACCAGAAGTAGCACAATATTAGCATACTAACCATAACTAAAATAACTCATTTTCATATAATTTTTTTTTTTATTAAATCTCAGCTAGCTAGAGTACAAAGGCCATGTTACCTTCCCTCAAACATCAGGTTAGCTATTGATTCCAACAAAAAGTAGGATACAGTGAGGATACATCTAATATTATCTGTACAGAAATAAAACTTCCTCCTCCAACCTGTCTTGTTCCTCCATGTCTTGACTTTCCCACTCCATTCCTTTCCCACCCCCCACTTGATGCACATTCTCGACCTCCTCCCTGTTTTCCTGTTAAATTGAGGACAAAACAATATATTTCTTAGATTAGTCACACTATACACACCTCTTACAGTTGTATAAAGCTCAAGGCATGTTTTAAGAAATTACAAGATATCGCAATTGACCCTAGATGTGAGATTGCATGTTTCATTTACTAATAAAATGCTTTGTCGTACCCAGTGTAATATTTGAGAGGTCCTGAAAGTTTTTTTTTTTTGTGATTAATTTTTTCTTATTGCTTTTTCAGCAGTAACACATACATTTCACACACAAAAGATTCAAAACAGGGAGCCCATGCAAGTTGATTCAAGTGACAGAAACATACCATTGGTCTGATGTACACAGCTGATCTTCGTAGCAAAGGACACGCTTTTATCGCAGCGGGGCAAACAGAGGTTAGCTCCAGCTGCTGGATTTTCCTAAGTCTGTTGACTCTGCAAAGGCAGAAGTCACCTCGCAAACTAGGGAATTCTGCCCTTATTTTCTCAATAAATGCACTCTCTGGCATGGAGAGTGGCACCACGACTTTTTTAATTAATGATCCCACTGTGAAGGAAAAGAGAGAAAGGCACAAATATGGTTTACAGGTTCTCTTGTCAATACTTTGACCAATTTACAAAATTCATACAGAATTACTAGAAAAAAAACAGAACTTAATTTTTTGGAAATGATGTCACAGACCTCACAATTAGGCTATTGCTCACAATGTGACATCCGTTAAAAACAAAAGCTACTCTAGATTGTTAATTTTATAAAATTAATCTTTGTTGCATTTGTCGCAGTTAGGTGTCTTTGTGATGGTTAAGTCGTAAGATTACTTATCCATTGCTTCTATGCCATGTCTAAACCTGATCCCCTAACTTACCTCTTGGTAAAAATATTGTATCTCGGCCATTTGGAAGAACAGCCAATCGAATCGTGGTCAGCCGCTCTCTAGCTGGTTCTGTCCTCCCAGGCTCCTGATCTCGCCTAAACACCAAAAGTCTTTATGAAGAATATGAATAACATAGGCAGAAAAATTCCAGTTCCAACTGTTCCAGTTGCTAATTTTAATATAACAGCAGTAGTAGTAAATTACCACACACACACACACACACACATACACAAAAAAAACACAAACGCATGCACGCATTTACACACACATATATGAGATATACAACTCTGGGAAAATTAAGAGACCACTGTATATTTTTTAATAATCTGCAATCTTAAATCCTGGTTTAATCCTGTTTCTGATGGCAGAAGGCTACATTGCAAGGCAGGTTGCTTCCAGGCTCAAAGTTTCTAAGACAGCAGTACACAAGAACAAGGTGATGCAGGAAACACTGGCAATAACAAAAAACCACCCAGGTTGAGGGCAGAAGCTAGAGAAGCCAGAGACGACCGTCAACTTATGTGGCAGTGCCTCTTGAATTGGAGGATGACCTCAAATGACCTTCAAAAGGAATGGGAAACATTAAGTGGTGTGAAGTGCACTACCAGGACAGTTAGGACTGCTTGGACTCCTAGAAACCATTTACGACCGACAAAGCATGAAAGAAACTAGAGCTGGGCGATATAATATCGATATGATAATCGCCCAGCCCTAAAAGAAGCCCTTCATCAATGAACAGCAGAGAAGAACTAGGCTTGAGTTTGCAAAAAAGATGTTTAGTTTTCACAGATGCATTCCCATAAACTGAGAAATTAGTGAAACTAATAATGTTGCTGTGGTCTCATTTTTTGCCCTGATATTCTTACCCTAATCTCAAATGGTTTTGCAGTCAAAATGTAAGACAGGGTTATTCAACTCACGGTCCTCGAGGTCCGAGCACTGCTGGTTTTCCAGCCTTCCTTTACCTGTGAGCCAGGTGTGAAGCCTCTGACCCATTAGATTCAATAATTATTAAACTAACTACCTGGGAGAACAGAAAACAAGGCCTGGATTTCGAATCGAGGTCCAGAGTTGAAGAGCCCTGATGTAAGATATAATTCACACCGCCATAACATAAAAATACCCCTTCTCTGCATTAAAGACGTAGCCGTTAATAATCAACATCAATGGCATGCAGGACATAAAATTCTCTCTCGTGCCCATCTACTCAAAATTCAATAATTTGCCATTTGTGCTCTACTGCTGCCATCTAGTGGACAGTTAGGCAAACACACCATGTTAAATGAATTAGTATGATATAATACACTAGATACATCTGCTCTTAAAAACTAGTAGCCTACAAAAATGTCAATTAGTCAATCAATATTTCTTAAGCCCAATCTAATCAGTATTATTTCTTAGCTTCAATTCATACAAGCTATGCTGAGTGAAGAATTGTTTTATCTCTTCTTATGACTGAATGTAGCGGTTCCCCACAGAAACTGATGTAGTGGTAGCATACTTTTAAACACCTTAAGGTGTTCGAAATGGACGTATAAACATGGTATTTTCTGTCGTCTTAAGACGTACAAATTTCACGTGTTAATGCAGGTGCAGAACTTTTTGATACAATCCGCCTCTCACCCCCAAGTTGAGGACCTATTGCTGGTGTAGCACTCCATCAGGGCATTGCGGGACTTCTCTCCGTCCCATATCGTCTTGGGCAGTGGGAACTTCTTCCGGAGCCTGCATTTATCCAGGGCACCCAGGCTGCGACCCCAGGACCTCTCCGCCTCTTTGTAGCGCGCCCGCAAGTACAGGTTCTGCAGGAACACATGGTTGCTCGGATGGAAGTCGCGGCTCTCCAGTATGGCGTACAGCTCTTTGAATTCCTCCCGGTGGAAGGCGACCAGAGCCTGGGCCTTCAACAGGGTGTCATTGCCACGGATCAGGTCGGTCGTAGGAGGGATGGTGGAGAGGAAACGACCCAGGAGGTCCACGTTGCCCCCCTCCATCAGCGCCTCGCAGATACTCTCTACTTGGTCCGGGGAGAAGCCGAGCGCCGAAGTTTGCAGCGGCAGTTCCGAAACATGGTCAACCTCCGCCTTCTCTTTTTTCAGCTTTGCAGACTCCGGAGACAATTTCTCCACGGTGTTCGTTGTCTGCACTCCCAACTCCCGAGGAAAAGAAGCCATTTCAGTATCTGCTTTCCTTCGCCCCTTCCCACGCCGACGAGTATTATCTGTACGCGTACACTGGCATTACGCATGCGTACACCACATATTTTACGACTTGTTGTTTCACGCCTATAGACGTAAAGAAACGCGTCAGTAATTCACACGTTCATATTTTATGGGAAGCCGCTTTCAGGCGTCAGTAATTAAGACGTTTATATTTAGCGCATACAAACGTTGCATTAATAATATTATTACAGCCACAGCAGTCCGCGTACATTCGGCATTTTGCAGCGTGTCTTGACGTCAACGAAGTTACCCTTTCAAAATAAAAGCATGTAATGAAATAGACCAAATATATGGTAATTGATACAGACATGTACACTCAATCCTAATGAAGCTATTTACAACGTGGTAAAAGTAAATTGGGATCTATAATTTCTAAACTAAAATCACACCGTTATGAAAATAAACTAATACTTATCATTAATTAAAGGCAACTTTTACTGTAATATCAAACATTCATTTGCATTGAAGGAAAGGGGGTGGGGAGTTTAGCGCAGGATAACCGCTACTGTTTGGGGTCCTGCAATGTTCTTCAGATTTGCCAGCACCCGTCACAAGAAACCTCATGACCACAAATGTCAGTATACCTTGTACAATTGAAATAGAAAAAGAAGCCTGCGATAAAGAATTATCTTTCGAAGAAATTACAAATATCACTGCGAAATTGAAATATAATCACTCCCCTGGTAACCATTGAGATTTCTAAAACATTTAATGACATACTCTCCGAAGCTTGTATTGTTTTATGTTTAGTATGCTCCTCTGGTCCGACCACGGTTCCCCGCCCGCCCTGGCACCGGAGGTCACCCCGCACAGCCCGCCAGCGCCAAGCCCCCGCCGCCTACCCTTAGCCCGCATAGCGTCCTGGCGCTCAGCCCTGGAGTGCCCACCACGTCCGGCCACCATCCTTTTGTTCTGAACTGACCTGAATTCGACCTCGTTACAATGCTTCCCCAATAATAAACAGTATACTGTGAATAACTGAATAAGACAACACTGTGAATAATATCTTCTACAGACGTCATTTACACATATTAAATATATGCCACAAGGCACATGTTATACAGTAGCTAGTGAAGTGTACATACAGTCTGTCCACATGTGACTAAGTCAGCGTCTGATATATGAAGGACAGGACTTTGGTTTTGTTTCGTGTAACTTGCAAGGCAACATAAAATAGATGGGCAATTCCTCAACCGCCCAATTCTGAAATATTCCACCCACCCACAAACCAGGCTACCAAACCAATCATGGACAAGGGCGACAAGTAGTATGGGATTAAACAATCGGAAATGTATTTCTGGATCGGGGATATAGAAAGAAAGACAGGAAAAGGAATTACATAAAGCAGATCTAGTCGGCCAATCAGAGAGGCGTCTCGGAAAGCTTTATAGAGCAGTTCTCAATTATGGCCCCGAGGTGGCGATATTCTGCAATTTATAAAAGCTTCTGGATATTAAAATACTGTATAAGCAGTTTGGAAAGTAAAGAAATGGTCTAATGTGCGGAAGGGATTTAGTTATGGTTAAATAACCTCTTAAAAATCAACCTTCTAACCGCTTATTCTGCTCAGGGTAGCGTTGTGTAGCATATGAACAGGTAGCTGAACAGGTAGGGTTAGGGTTACATGTGGAGAGCTGCAGTCCAAGTTTACGACTGTCTGTACTCTCTGGAGAAGTTTACATTCCAGTGTATTAGTTAAGATGTGGGCAGCTGGTCCTGCCCCATTACCCAATGTCTCTCTGCCTGTATGTGTATACGTGCAGCTATCCGCATCAGCAGTTACACCGGTACTCTGATACGTTCTAGATTACACTGGCACACGTGTTCAGGTACTCTGCTTTATACACAAATATTACATATCACTGTCTATGAAACAGTGTTTCACAGCCACATAATAAATACCGAGAGAGGTCTTCTGCATTTATTCAAATATTATTAATCTTATTATTAAGGTTTACACTAATAAAATATATTTTCACTACCTCAGAACTAGCTAAAGCCAATGCTGCTGTGCATGGTGGGTGTGTATTCAGCTGCATTCTGTTTTGGACATTGAACATTTGCATGGTGGAGACTGAGCTGAAGGATCATTTGGTTTCCTGCTGCAGTGACAAAAACAACAAACAGAGTCAGAGGCTAAGATCCATCAACTGTATCCAGATCTCTACGTGCCCAAGAAAGGGACACATTCCCTTACAGGGTGTCTCATTTTAATTACGTAACATTATCATTTTTATGGGGCGACATAGTGTTGCAGTGGTTAGCACTGTTACCTCACACCTCCGAGACCCAGGTTCAAGTCTCTACCTGAGTTTCATGTGTGTGGAGTTTGCATGTTCTCCCTGTGTCATTGTGGAGTTTCCTCTGGGTACTCTGGTTCCCCCCCCCCCCCAGTCCAAAGACATGCTGAAGCTAATTAGAGTTAATAAATTGCCTGTAGGTGTGAATGGTAACAGTGTGTGAGTGTGCCCTGCAATGAGCTGGCCCCCTGTCCAGGGTTGTTCCCTGCCTCGTGCCCATTGCTTCCGGGATAGGCTCCAGATCCCCCATGACCCAATAGGATAAAGCGGGTTGGAAAATAATGAATGATCATTTTTATTACTATACTTAATCCACAGAAATACTGATATAATGAAAGAAAACAAATCAACACTGCATATACACAACAGGTACAGTCTGTAGACACTCAAGTTGAGTATAGTATCATGGACTAAATATTAAATAGAAAATTAAAAATATTATCTAAAAAAAATCCTTTTGGAAATAATCCCAAATCTGTTTTGCATGATAATTAAAGGTTTACAAAGACTAACCTCTAGTGAATTGCCTCAAAAGGCAATAGATTAAGTAGAGTCTGTGATGATGTGAGTTCCAGACCTACACTGTATTTCAGGGTGCAGATGTTACATGCATCTACATAAACTACAGAATAGCTACACTGTCACTGTGACCCTATGTTGGATAAGCAGAAGATGGATAGAAAGCACAATTGAATTTGTCCTATGACTAACTGCAAGCAATTCACAGCAGTCTGTGGTCATATAATTGGAGACCATTGGATATTTAGGCATCGTGGAACATAATACATAGTAGTTCAGTTGTTCTCTCAGTGTCTCTCCTCTAATTAATTTATCTTTCTATTGCAATTTTTACTGCACATATATTCTCTCACCTTTTTATCACCATCTTAATATGTTAGACATTTATTTTTATACAGAATTTGTTGCAAATGATATGTTATCGATTCCCATGGAAAAATTCTCTTTATGCTTCCCCCAACTTGCTCTCTGTAGGTGACAAGAAGCTGGGACAAGCAGCTACCTGCTGTGGAACTGGGGGTTACGGGCCTTACAGACCTGCAGGCAAGCTGAGAATGGGCTCGAACCAGCAACCTTCTGATCACGGGCATAGAGGCTTAGCCCACTGAGTCACACATGTATGCAGCACGCATACATTTTTTGTGTGGTTGTGTACAGTGCAGTCTGTAATGACAAACAACCTCCCCCAGGATAATGAAAGACTTTCCGATTCTGATTCTCTCCAAGTCCAAATAGATTTAGGCTCATCACCATTTCTAAATTGTCCATTCTGTACCGCAATGGACTGATATTCATAGTGAAAGACTGCCTTTTCCCACATATAGCCCCCAGGCAGGGCCAGACTGCACATCTGGCATACCTGGCAATTTTTATGTGGGCCGAAGGGGCTATGGGCTAGGCAAAATTTCTCATGGGATCCGCTCAGGAAAAACTCATTGTGGGTATGTATGTATGGGGGGCATGTATGGGCAAAAGTTAAGGTGCTGATTTTTAATCTCAGTCCAGCCCTGCCTCCAGGCCCTCCCACAACCCGGTCAACAATGTGGTTGGGAGACGCAATAAAATAATTAACTCTGCTTTACATATTCATAACGACATTTTACTTTCCTTTTCCTTTATAACGCAGATAAATGCATACTCAGAGATGTTTGTAAAGTTCTAATCAGTTACCCAAACACATGCATTTTATTAGTATAACACAAGGATAAGGTTTAGGTCACTTTCCGTGTTATAGCATACCTACGGTTATTCCCAGCCCTATGCAGTGAAAATAATATATTTGAAAAATAACTAGTCACTCTCATTGGTGCCAAAATTACGTAACCACAAAGAAGCTGCGCCGCGTATTTCTTTTATCTTTTATATTATAGGAAATGAGCAAAACACACACACACACACACACACATATATATATAGATGTAGATGATCCGCCATTGACCTGTAAAAACAAATTGCAATAGAAGAGATTTTCGCAGCTAATCCGCTGCTCTTTCCTTAAAGTTCGATGACTCAATAAGACTTCTGGCTTCTCTATTAGTATAGTTAATCCTGGCTGATTAATTTGTTTTGGTAAATGGTTTAGTTTCAGAGAGCATTCGTGGCAAGGAGTCCCCAAAGGGGCGTGACGTGCAGAGCGGCCGGAGACGCTCGTCGGCTGGGAGAGAGGCGATAGAGGGCGAGGGGAGGGAGGAGGAACTGGGGAGGGAAAAAAATTACACTAAAATGGCTTCCTTTTCTCTGGAGGAAGGAGTACAAACAGAGAACAGCCCGGAGAAGTTGTCTCCGGAGTCCGGGAAGCTGAAAGAAGAGAAGGCGGAGGTTGACGATGTTTCGGAGCAGCTGCTGCAAACTTTCCAGAGTTCGGCGCTCGGCTTCTCCACGGAGCAAGTGGCGTGTGTCTGCGAGGCGCTGCTGCAGGCGGGCAATGTGGAGCGCCTGGGTCGGTTCCTCTCCACCATCCCTCCGTCGGCCGACCTGCTACGTGGCAACGAGACCCTGCTGAAGGCCCAGGCGCTGGTCGCCTTCCACCGGGAGGAATTCAAAGAGCTGTACGCCATACTGGAGAGCCGCGACTTCCACCCGAGCAACCATGGGTTCCTGCAGGACCTGTATTTGCGGGCGCGCTACAAAGAGGCGGAGAGGTCCCGGGGTCGCAGCCTGGGTGCCGTGGACAAGTACAGGCTGCGGAAGAAGTTCCCGCTGCCCAAGACGATATGGGACGGAGAGGAGACCGTTTACTGCTTCAAGGAGAAGTCCCGCAACGCCCTGAAAGAGTGCTACACCGGCAACAGGTACCCGACTCCGGATGAGAAGCGGCACTTGGCCAAGATCACCGGGCTCTCGCTCACCCAGGTCAGCAACTGGTTCAAGAACCGGCGGCAGAGAGACAGGACCCCGTCCGGCACCAACAGCAAAAGGTACGACGGCGTCCGGCGCGACCGATCGTTCTTTTTTTCTTTCTTTCTTTTTTTTTAAAAAGTTTTTTATTAATATTCTACAAACTAAAAAGTTCCGTTTTTTTCCCACCTACGGGCGCCGGAGCAAAATTTTTGGTCGCGCCCGTAATCATCCATCCGTGTTTGTGTCTGCTGTATATTATGCAGAACTTAGTGACCGTGCAATGTTAAGTGTTTAACTCCATTACTAGGCGGTTGACTAAAAAGATCAACCGCACCAGAAAAATAAAAAGGTTCCGCTGAATAACTATAAAATATAAATGCTTCACCTCCATATCCCGACTCGAATCAGCCTCGCCGCCCCATATGACATGCAGGGAGCCGCAAAAAGTTTCCCACTAATAATTAAACGTGGATAAAACCAGGTCCAGTCTGCATCTGCAATAATGACACTGAATGTGTCTATTATTATAGGTCTATGTCGTTTAAAAAGAAAAAACATCCGTTTGTGGCGATGCGGATGTTTTTCTAAACTTTGCCTTAATGGCCGGCGGATTGAATGAGCTGGTAGTGAAAGTGATAAGGTGAGGTGGCCGTCTCGGGCGGAGAGGCGTGCTGCTTTGTTGTGAAATGTGAGCCCGATGGCGCCCTGGTCGGCTCAGGTTTCCCGTGAGCCGCGGCGTGTCCCAGCGGACCGGGCCGGCAGGGAGGGCAGGGGAGGCGTGCGGAGGAGATCGCGGAGTTACTGCTTTTAGTTAATATCAGGGATGGGGGGAGAGATCCTGGCTATCATGCGCCAGTGTTCTTGGTGCTCCAGAAATAACTACGGAAGGCATATAAAGTTGCATAGTCATCGCCAAGTAATTAATTATATCATACATATTTAATCTGACAATATTATAACATTTTCCACTGGTTGCATGCGAATGTATAAAATTAAAAATATATATTTTCTATTAATTATTTGTATTTTACTCACGAGTATATAGTTTATATATGACTGTTTGTTTACACTTGACACTTTCCCTTTTTTTCTTTCAGTGAGTCAGATGGCAATCACAGCACAGAGGATGAGTCTAGTAGGTGTGGTCTAGACGACATTGCTGTAACGTCCATGTCTCAGGAAGACCCTGGCTGCCAGACCGCATCAGTCATATCAATCTCTAGTGCCCCCTGCAGCACAGGAGGCCAGTTACTTCTCAATGGCACAGGGAGCTTCATCACTGCCCCACATCCACTGCTCCTCAATGGAAGTTCCCTGCTCTCTGGAACTGGAGGGGGGGTCATCATTAATGGGCTGACACTGGGAGACGGCCACACCATCACCCTGAGCTCAGTTGCTACCAACTCCTCTCTTCTTCTTAATGGGGCTCAGGTTATCTCCAAACCGTCTGCCTGTGTGGATTTGGGCCTGGAGGAACAGACAGTTAACCCGCTGCAAGCGCATGCCAATCTGCCTACCATCATACTCAACAGTAGCAACAGTTCCAGCGCAACCATTTCCCTCCCATTGCCTCCTGATGCCAAGGTGGCTGAAGAAAGTGCCGCTCCTTCTGTTCAGCCCACCATGGACTTCATCAGCTCCCTTCCCATTCAGGAAGGCCTGAAAGCAGAAGACAACCCAGCCTTATCTCCAAATTCCTTGTCCCCCTCCTCTTCCTCCTCCTCTTCCAGCCTGTCCTCCCCTGGCTCTCTCCCTTCCCTGGTCTTTGCACAGAAATGTAAACTCCCTGAAGCTCAATGCATCCAAAGCAGTGTGTCCCAGCCGGGCCTAATCCACTCCAGTCAGGTGGTCCCTCTCTCCTCCCAGCAGCCAGAAATCGTGGTGCTCGCTACCACTGCCTCCCAGCTGACCTCCAGTGGTCAGGTCTGCCAAGTGGTGTCATCCACATCGGCCTCTTCGTCCCCACAGGTGCTCTCCCTGCCCCAGGTAGTCCCATCGATCCAGGGCATCCCCGTGTCACAGCTAGTGCAGCACGCCGGCCCCCAGGTCTCCCCCTGTCCGCAGCTGGTCCCAGTTTCTCCCCTTTCCTCCCAGCTCCCCCAAGCTTCTATTCCCAGTTTCCCAGCTCAGACATTTCACATCAGCCCCAGTCTGGCGCAGCCCCAGCAGCCAGGCGGTTCCCCTGCGCTTGGTGACGGTGGCGTCACCATCCCTCTGACGGCCACCCAGCCGGCTCTGACCCTCCAGCTGGGTGACCAGGTGGCCTCTACGTCCGCACTCTCCCAAGCACAGGCCCTCCAGATGCCTGGTGCCCAAGTGATCCCGATATCCTCACCCACGCAAGTTGTCCCCATCTCCCAACCAGGGCTGACCGCTACATCCCAGCTCGTTTCGTTACCCCAGCTCCTCCCCGTGACTTCCATGGCTGCGGTTACCCCAGGGCCCCTTTCCTTTTCACAGGTGGTCCCTACTGCCCCCTCCCTCTCACTCTCCTCTCCAGGAGGCACCATTCAAATCCTCGCCTCCAGCACTGGTACAGGTGCGGGTGTCACCCAGGGAACCTTTAGAGTTGGCCAGCAGCTGCAGAGCCTGTCAGCCCCAGCCAGTGGTGCTGCTGGGGTCCAGCTGCTGAGTTCTGGAGTGTTTCAGCTTCCCAAATCTCCTCCAGGTTAGTCACCCGCAGATCACTTACCGTTGATTTGATTGTTACATTGATCTTCCACTATGAACACCACCAGAACTCGGAGCACTTCTGGTAATCCTGACTCATTCTGCATGTGATTTAAAGCTATAGATAGATAGATAGATAGATAGATACTGAGCTAAATAAATGGGCAAATATTAAAATCAAACTATTTAAAAACTATTTATGCCGGTTCATTTTCTTTCTATGATGCTAGTGCTTATGCGAAATCTGTTTTTCTTTCAACCCCCCCACACAGCTGGAAACCTCCTCCTTGCTGGTGGTGTGACTGGAAGCCCCATCCTGACCGGCTTGAGCATCCAGCAGGGAAAACTGATCCTGACGTTACCTGCTGGGGTTCAGCTCGCCAACCTGCCTGCCAAACCTGCCCCAGAGTGCCCCACGCCCACCAATGGGGGCATCACACTTGCGCCCGTCATCTCCCTCGCGCCCCCCGCTCCCTCATCCACCAGCTCCTTCGAGTCTCCGGAAGGCTCACTAGGTTTAGTTGGCTCTTCTGTGCTCTACTCCGGCCCCGACCAGGGTTCCTCAGTTACATTGGCCCCGGAGATCGCCCCGCACAGCCCGGCCGGTGGTGTCACCCCCCCGCAGCCTGCACATAGCCCGAAGAGCGTTCTGACACTCAGCCCTGGCATGCCCACCACCTCTGAGCTGCCTCCGTCCACCTGGAGCCCCGTGTCCCTCTCTGGGTCCACAGGCCTGGCTCTGTTTGACGTCCGGGGGAAGGGGGATCTACCCGAGGATTCGTCTCTTCTTGCCCTTCCCGGGGGCGAGGGCCTTCTCCTCCACACCCCATCTCCTGACGAGGAGGCAGGTGGTGCGTCGCAACTGGATGACCCAGAGGACATGGACCAGGACCCCAAAGTCCTAACACAGCTCCAGTCCGTACCTGTGGATGAGGATCTAGGTTTGTAATGAGCATTGTCATAACCAGGGTTTTCTCCATTGGATCTGTACACTTCCAAACCAAAAATGCTCCCAGGTTCACCATCACCGTGTTAAAGGGATCTTCTGCTGGCTACATGATGTGTCATTTTGGGTGGCACACTTCTGCACCTACAGTGTCCAGATAATGGACACAACAGAGCCCTTTAATGTGGGGTTTGAGATGGAAAATGACCATTGCCCAGAGAGCGTGTGCTGCCCCCTAGCTGTGGAGCTATCGGCATTGGACAAGGCTAGTGTTGCCTGTTCCGGCCTCAGGAACTCAGTTTCCCAGCTAAGTGCAGACATCCGTGGGGAAATTCCGGCCCTCCGTCAGCATGCTTAATGGTGACATCACACAGTGCCTCTTGGTGGTCGTTCAGCCATCGTGATGATCTCTGCCCCGGAAAGGTCTTGTAGAGAAAAGCACTGTCAACATTTCCATGGTAACCAAGACATTAACATGTAAAAGTATTTTACATAATAAAAAACCACAGGTTATTGTATTAATGCTGATAGTCCATTTATAGGTTTGCAAATGTATACAAATGTATTCTATTTGGATCTTATTTTATTATGCAAAGAAAATTATAAAACGTATATTAAGCATATTAACTGCTAAGTTGATTAAATATTCAGTGTTGTGTTAGACACACAATTTGCATGAATGAATTGTGTGCATCACATAATGAAATAAGATCCAGTAGGATGAAAAAGATGTATCAATGCCTTTTAGGGCTGTCAGCACAAGATAGGTGGAAGGTGATGTTTGATGTCTTGTTGGAGGCAGTAGTGTCAACCGTATAAGCAAACAAGCACAAAGTAGACTGACTTATCTTATGATCTTCCTCCATGTCCAAGTGCTTTTAAGTTCCCCAGCCTCAAGGAATAATACACTACGTACTAAAGCCACTCTGAGCTGGTTTTCCAAATGTTAAATCGGCTATTGGACACATTTGCTGACATACTGACTTAGTTTCTCAAGTCTGGTTACAGTTTCTCAAGTCTGTTTCTGTTAACACTAACATTTAACAGTTGTGAGAGCATCCCCACATAACTTTAGATGTCATTATTGCCGCTTCATTTAGTCCTTTGCACACTGACTAGAAATGTCGACTGACTCTTTAAGCTGCCATATCGGTCTCTAGCAAGGTGAATATAGGCAGTGTGTTTTGTTTTTAATGTTTTACATGTCTATCATGATTTGTTTGAGTTAAAACTTCTTGAACTGAAATTTAAGACTGCATCATGGTGCTGGTTGTACCTTAAATGTGATAACGCCACCGGAAATTTACATCAGAGGCTGTGATATCTCCAGTTGGGTTTGCATGTTGGTACATTTGGGATCTTAATTCTGTAAATTTTAATGACTTGGTCAAACAAGGTCAGGCAAACAAGAACACTTTAACTGATAAACTATTTTTTTGTTACACTATGCAATCAAACACTTCAGATTTAGGATTTAATCATCTTTATATATACATATATCTATTGGACAGTAATGATTATGAGATATATATCTCATAATCATTACTGTCCAATTACTTTATTTGTTTTTTAAAAAAATATATATAAAAATTTAAACCGGAGTAGCATGCATCATTTTGTCTTGAGTGTTCTGCTTGTGGGTTGTTTCAATTTATTATTTTTTTTTTAATGTTTGCTTTTAGTTGGGAGTGATTTATGTTTTGTTTCTGTAAAGATTTGTTTTCAGACTTCAACATTCATATGTGATATCTGCTTCAGAAACCTGAAATAGCCAGACTTAACGATGACTCCATTTTGTTGGTTACCACCCGTAATGTTGATGCTGAGGTACAATTTAACGTTTAATTTTGTGAAAATGATTATATGCTCTCCGTACCTGGCAATCTGGGTTTCTGCATGATTTTTTTTCCCCCTGTGATGGTACCTCTAATCACTGTAATTCAGGCTATTGTAATAATAATAATCACTGAGGATCTCATGATTTAATAACTTTATAATCGTTTTATTGGTGAGCAGGATTACTCTACAGATAGTGCCTCCGAGTGGAGTTAGCACTGACTGTTGTTACAGGTGTTTTTTCTGCCACATTTTACACAGGCAGGGCACCAAGTTTCCAGTTCATGAAGGCTCGTCTTGGAGACAGTAGAGTGACTGTGTAAACGGTTCACAAGCAGCGAAGGACACTTTCTGTTGAAATTACACTTAAATCGTGTTCTGGTAGCTAAAATGTATGCTTTAGATACTTATAAAGTTGGCTGTTTGGCAGAGATTTGTGTTGAGACTAAGGGACAGTTGCACTGACCCTCCTGAACAAGAAGCTAGTGTGTTATAAATTCTGCTTCATCTCTGCTGCTGTCATTGTTCTCTTGTGCAGATTATATTCTGGCTAGATTTCTGTCAATATGTCTTATATTCTGAGAGGTACACTTGGTCTGGCATCCTCTCTTGTAGTAGTCCATACCTTTTTGTCTTTTGTTTTTTTTTCCCTTTAAACCGTTCTATGGGTCAGTAGCTTTGTGAGGAACATCTTTTCTGAGTTGCTTTGAGAAAGTAACTTTCCATGAACTCTTGCACTTGACTGAACCTTTCCCTCCCAATCAGTATGAAATTTTGATTGAATGCATGGAGGTCTCCACTTTGTGTGTGTGTTATTTTTTTGGGGGTTTCAAACATTTCAAATGAATCACTTGTAAATTACTGGCCTGGACGTGGAAAATGGGTTCTCTGCATTTCAGAGAATCAGTTACCTGATTTTCAGGTTGAAGGGGATTCATCCTTATTGTCTGCCTGTGCACCGTGATGGGGTCACATGATGCTCTTGTACTGGGGTGTAAAGGCTGTGGTGCAGTTTGAATCATGCCGTTGATTATAAATTATCTAGATTGAGTTAGACAGAGAAAGTGAGCTTGCTAAAATAGAATCCTTTTGTGTTTAAAGTCCGATTGAAAGATTTATTTCAACCGGTACTTGGTTTCAGTTGTGATACCGCTGTCAGATTTTAATTTGGGACAAAAATTTGGAGGGAATTGCACAGAAGGATGAACCTAAGAGATGTATTTTTGCTACACTGTCGACTGACACAAATCAGCTTGGAGAGCATCTGTCTGGCTCTTGGTCACTCTTGTAGCTCTGCCAGTGTTACTGTGCCTGCGCTTTGGCTCTTCCACTGCATCCTCAGAATTGGCCTCCGCTTTGGAAGTACTACAATCCCTCAGGATGATCTCTGACTAAAAGTAGGCGCTCAATAGAAACTACACCTATTCTGTTAAACTAACTTTAAGCATTTATTTTATATGCACGCATATATAAATATATATTCTAAATAGGACTTAAAGTTTTTTAGGAATTCTTTACCAAAGGTTTGTATTCTGTGAATTGTATTTTATTATATATATATTTTTTTTTTATTATTTTTAAAACTTGTATTGGTGTTCAGGTGTGTTTTTGTGTTGGGGGTGTCTGCTATGTCCTGTACAAACATTTAAGCTGTGCACACTATTTGTAGATCAATGGAATACATGTGTCTGTCTGTCTGTCTCTCTGTGTGCGTTGGGGGACATTCTCCCAATGATGAAAGCTGTTACAGTTAAATGTACCTTCCTGTCATGTTTTTACACGCAATGTCATTGGTGCGCTTGTGCTCCCCCCCAGATTCTCTGGTTTCATTGGTGTTTCTTTGGATTACCTCTGCTCCCACTTCCCCACCACACATCCTCAAACACAGCCGTTGTAACCAAAGCTTTAGTAAAGGGATGTATTTAAACAGAATTGGTTTCAAGGTGGAGAACATTTTTTTTTTTTTTAAATACATTTTTGTACTTAAAGGTATTATTTTTATAAACCATTTAATTGATATTGTAATAAACATTTAAAATGAAATCTTCTTGTTGATTTTTGTCTTTACATCAAGTGAGTCCTGTAAATGTAGCGTGTGCACTTATCCATAAGCGGACAAGCATTAAAACCCCCTCCAATTTGATTTGGAAATGAGGCTGAATTCTGATTTAAATGTTCAGTGCTTCGTTTACATAATGCCCTGATCACTTTTCCGCAGATGGGCAGGAGTGAAACTGAGAAGCGCTGATTTTACTGGTGCATATCTCTACGCCTGTCTGAGCAGATGAGGTTACTGTAACTATGCCCTGTGTGTGTGCGTGTGTCAGCCTTTTGCGCGTTGCTGCACGTGTGTTTCTTTAACCCCTATGTTCTCATATTACCTGTGAAGTGTGACACATGGGAGGGACCAGTAGAAGATCCACAGCCCTGGAGAACATTTACTTTGCATCTGAACTCTCAGAAACATAGGTGTGCTCAGCTGGATTAGGAGCATCCGATCCAACGGAACCACAGAAAACCGTCTCCTGTGTGAGGTTGGTTCTGTTCTTGCTTTGACTCTTGACTTTTTTATATCATTTTAATTTTTGTGATTTTCCCCAAAGATCAATTCCCAAATTCCAGCTTATCGCTCATGCATGTTGCAATTCGTTATTGCGTAAAAAATAATAGAACGGCAGTAACGGCACCTCATGGAAAATTTGTTTTTATATTGCCATTTTTTCATCCTCTAAATCTGAGAAGTGTAGGTATTTTGTGTCAATCTGACTTTCTAACAGGCAATACTTGTGAAAAGCTCCCTCTGAAAGCTGGCTGTGTCTGTCCAACAGGCAGGATAATCCTGGTTTGAAGCTTTTTTTTTTTTTTTTTAAAACAAAAAAAAAAAACATTTGGGTTACTCCCTAAAGTGTGAGGATCCCAGTTATCCAAAAGCGCCACTTCTCGGCCTCTGGGCTGCCCATCTGCAGTTCCCTCTTCTCTCTGCTCGGAAGAACTTGTATCAAACAATCGGACGCCAAACTCTCGCAGACCTGTCAAAGGCAGAGTCCCCCGCCCCGTCGCCATGACGTCCAGCTTCTCGGCCGAGCAGGTGGCGTGCGTTTGCGAGGTGCTCCTGCAGAGCGGCAGCATGGAGCGCCTGGCGGCCTTCCTGTGCTCACTCCCCGCCTGGTCGAGCCTGCAGGGCCAGGAGAGCGTACTGAAGGCCCGCGCGGCTGTGGCTTTCCACCAGGGCCGCTTCACAGAGCTCTATAGCCTCCTGGAGGGCTTTCACTTCTCCCCCTGCAGTCACCCACTTCTACAGCAGCTTTGGCTCCGTGCACATTACCTAGAGGCTGAACGACAGCGGGGGCGCCCCCTAGGGGCCGTGGGGAAGTATCGCGTGCGGCGTAAGTTTCCCTTGCCCCGGACCATTTGGGACGGAGAGGAGACGAGTTACTGCTTTAAGGTAGGCTTCTAAAAAAGTATGACTGGATTGTATAGCATTGGTGTGCAGTCTCATACAATAGACCCGAAGAATGTTGTTCCTTTTAATGTGCGGTGTACAGTTTTAGCCTCATAGATCGATAAAGCCCATAAATTGTCTGATCGGTAGACAATTTTAAAATGTAGTTAAATCTCCGATAAATAGACTAGTCGAAAATTTAGATATGAATCTGTAGTAATTTAAATCATTGACCAGAAAAAAATAAATCTTTAAACACCGAAGTAATGATTCCAAACAAAGGAATCGGTGGTATAAATATACCTGAAATTTGATATATTGCTGATATTGTTTATATCTATGTGTGGGTTACAGACAATGTATAGTTTTCCTGTCCTGTGTGTTTTCATGTCCCATAGGAGAAGTCTCGCAGCATGCTCAGGGAGTGGTATTGCCACAAACCGTATCCGTCGCCCCGTGAGAAGCGAGACCTAGCGGCTGCCACCGGCCTCACTGCGACACAGGTCAGCAACTGGTTCAAGAACCGGCGCCAGAGAGATCGGGCCGCCCAGTGCCGGTATAGGTGAGAGCTGGGTGTTTGGATCATTTTCCCCTTCTGCATCGTCATTTACTTTACTTTTTCCCTTAAAATTGGACACCATTGACTCTGCAATGATTTCTTTCCTTACTTAAAAGTTTTCTTATTTTAGTCTTTGTTTTTTTCCATCTTCCTACAAAGTCAGTCTGCCTATCTTAAAAGTTGACTAATACTGCCCCCTGCTGGTGAAATGTTTTCAGACACCTTTTAGATCTGTGAGAATTAAGTTCTCATGATAATAGACTGGATGTGCAAGGTCTTCATTGAAAAATCTTTTTTTTTTTTTTTATTACAAATAAGAAAATGTGTAAAACTACAAGGACGTATAACCCTTACAAAAGAGACATAATTGAAATTGACTGACTTTTGGCAAAAAAAAAAATACAAAAAGACACAATTGACTTCTACTAGGCCACATATGCCAGAACAAAAGTTACACAAAAACATTGGTGAATAATCTGAATTTCACCAAATTAAGTGAATGTACTTTCTCAGGGAGGAAGACGGGTCAGATAGGACCCTTGGAGCAGGATATGCAAGTTCTGATGAAGACCTCCCTCATCCAGGGAGCCCAGTCGCTTTGTACAGCTGCCCGCACCCCTCTTCCCATCAGCCCCCCGTGAGCATCCTGGGTGGAGGGCAGTTATGAAGGTGGGAGCCTCAGCAGCCTGACCCTAAGGAGATTCACTCATCTTGATCGGACTGTCTGCTGTTTTATCATGTTTTAGTTACTTTGCATATCTGTACTTAATTCCTTTTTATAGTGAATAAACAGCTTAATGTTTTGTACAAATATCACGCACTGAATATAAAGTAAACTCATCAGCAGTGTTTCTGCTCATTAATACAGAACAATGCTGGGCATATGGTGCATAATCTGCAAAGTCAAAGCATCAATGAGGGGAGCAGACCTGCAACCTCCTTTCATACTTATCATTATAATGCATCCCAACATTCTCTGTAACTGTCCTATTCAGGCTTGCAGAGGGTCTCATCCTGGGGGCTATGGGCAAAAGGCAGGGAACACACACACACACACACACACAAGCACTCTGGTAAATATGCTCAGCTTGATGACACAGGGAGAGCATGCAAACACCACACACGGAACCCTGGCAGAAACCTGAACCCAGGTCCCAGAGGTGTAAGGCGACAGTGTGAACCACTGCACCACCATGCCGCCCCCTTATAATACAGCTATTCTTGATTTAACAACTTTCTTACATTAAAATGGAAGGTTAGATACTGGCCCACTGTCACCAAGCACAGACAGACTGAGGCTATCTCCTTGTAGTGATATGGCAATGTTCAGGTTGTCCAATAATAATGAACTGCATTTGTTTATTACAAAAGTTATGCAGAGGATCTGAAGCACATCTGGATGAGTTCGACTGAAAAGATCTTTGCATTTCCTGATTGACAACTGAAAATTTGAATTTGAGTTTTGCATTTATGTGATGGTGTTACGGTGACGTCTTGAAAAATCTGTATGGTGACTCCAGATAGTGACTGTTGCCATGGAGGCTGCAAGCTGCATTTATCTGGAAGGAGTTCATCAGCCTGTCATTGGCCGAGAAAGGGAATTTGGGGATATCCGGGTGGTTCTCAAACTCCATTTACTAGCAAGCATGAGTCCCTATTTAGCAATAAGATGTGATGGTCCCTGCATGTTTTAATGCTGCCAGAAAGCAGTATAGTTTCTATGCAGTGTAACATTGTGTAATCCACTATACTGATAGGCAAACTTTCATGCAAAGTCTAACTTTAATACATTTTTGAAGACAGTTATGGCTTCTGTCATTAACAGATCATAAAGGTCAACCATTAATTCCAAACCTAACTTTGATCGTACTCAATTATATTCCTTATGAAAAACGTCCCATATTGAGAAATGTGCTTCAAAACCACATCCAGAAACAAATTATAAATTCTAGATTGAATACTTTCTCTTCTAAAAATATATGTATACAGATTCCTTTCTTGAAAGAACTGGGCAAAAGGGACTGTTCAATAACTTCAAGTTTTGTTCTTTTCTTTTTTGTTCTTTCTTAAACTTTTCAAAATAGTAAACAGAAGCCCGATAAGAACAGAATCTGTCGTATTAGTATCTGTTTCAAGAACAGAGAGCGAGGAACGCAAACCTCGAGCAGCGATCACACAATTCACCCAAGTCTTCCTCATGGCACAGAGCAGCTCCTGACTAAAAATCAGGTAGACAGAGATGAGCTGCTACTCTGAGCAGTAATATATTATTGGCCAATGGGAACTGAGTGAGGGTGTGGCTTCAGCCTGTGGCCATTTTTGATTGGCTTATATGTATATTAAACCCCCTCATGAAGTTTGTGTGTCCAGGTTCCAAGTTGTCCAAGTAGGTGTGAACCAAGAGATGAGAAAGCGCTGAGCGCATCTGGATGGCAGGGTGTAAGAGCCAGAAGCAGGTGATAGCTAATTAGGATACAGCTTGCCGGGACAAGACAAGATAAGGTCCTCTCCCCCAGCCCCACTGTGATGGGTCCCTCAGAGCCCCAGGTACTCTGCCAAGAACACCATCATGATCTTCGTCAGGTTCTCCACGGTAGGAGCGTGCATGTTCTCCTCGGTGTCCTGCAGCGTGTGCCAGAAGGAGGGGAAGGGCGTAGCGATGAGATGAAGCACAGGGACCCCTGTATATGTGGGGGGGGACAGGAATAGAGAGGGGTGTCATGTGGTTTCATAACCTATTTAGTAGTAACAGCCAAAGTCAGTGTTTCTCAGTTCATGGGTTGTATGTCCATTTTCAGTGGGTCGTGGAGGGCCGCATGATTTAAAGGAAAGAAAAAAATCTCTAGACTCCCATCCTGCTGACAAGTTTTATCGGGAATTTGGGTCATGGCTTACTGACCAAGGAACGATATGGGCCCTAAGGCTAAAATAGTTACAAATATCTGCCCTAAATACTAAATCTCAATGGGATCACACAGAAACAGTATCACACGCATTCCAAGCGCTCCAGCATTCCTGCCTCTCTCAGCGACCGCATGACCGTTACAGCAGCAGTGCATGGCAAGCTCGCTCACCCCTCTGTAAGAAAGGGATGTGGTCATCCTGCACGGGGCCCAGGTACACATCCTTCCGAAAGTAGCTCTGCTCACTGGGGTGGGAAGACAGCAGGCCCAACTTGTGCAATCTTTTCTCTGGAGTGGGAAGGAGAGGGAGATGGGGGGGGGAGGAAAGTGTATAATCGAGTGCAGTAATAAAGGAGTGTTTTCACAAATGTGATGAGAGCTGTGAGCTTCAAGGGACTCAAATAAGCTTTTAAGGTGCTTAATCAGCACTTGAGATGGAGGATATCATACAACGAGCTACAGTTACATTTAGCTTGTAATAAACATTCATCATACAACATTTTCTGCATTGGATGTGAAGCGATTTGACATTTCAGCACAACAAACAATACTCGCGAAGAAGGTGACCGAACAAAAGCTCCTCTTAGCAAAGCTATACTACATCGAAGACGGAATGTTAGTCCCCCAACTTTTGTTTGTTTTCATATACAGACAATTTTGGATATGTCTTGTCAATTTCAAGGACATAAATAATGGAAGAAGTATTGGGCCAGATGAATTTACACAGTACAGACGCTCCCTGGGTTACAATGGTCCGTTACAATATTACGATTGTACGAAGGGTATTCCAATTTCATTCGGTTTTTCCACTTTCAGTATATTATTCAATAAATTACTTGAGATACTTAACACTTTATTATAAAATAGGCTTGTGCTTCAATTATTAATGATTTTGCCAAACTGTAAGTGTTCTAAGCATGTTTAGAGGTAGGTTAAGCTAGGCCATGATGTCTGTTACGTTAGATGTACTCTATTAAAATGCATTTTCGTCTTAAATTATTTTGTGAATGTCTCACCTGCTGCAATGAGACGGTCAAACCAGCGGGCAGTGTTGTCAAAGTGATTGACGAACAACGGGTCAGGGGCGCCAATCAGGTCCAGCAGAACAAATAAATCCTGAAAGAATGAATAACTGTGTGAATTACAGCTAGAGAGAGAGCGAACTGTGCACTTCACAGCACAGGTGAAGGAGTACACGGCCGCAGAGGCACTGACCACAGCCTGGAGCAGTGTGGCGTGGGGGACTCCTGCTGGGTGGGGGGCGTGTGACATACGTTCGGCCAGGTGACGGGACCCGTACAAGGAGTCTGTGGCCGTCCACTCTTGGAAAGCCTCCTCGCCGTCGAAGAAAACCAGCTGCAGAGTCAACGGGACCTTCTGGGTTCATGGATGCACAAAAGAAGGGAATGAACAGGAGCAAGTAACAACAGCCACCTGCCTTCCCTCTTGAAAATAAAGTCAGATAAATAAAGTATCTCAGACATGAAGTGAAATGAGTGATCATATTCAACATCCAACATCCATCCATCAGGTTATCCTGGTCAGGGTTGCGATAAACACTGGACTGGAAGCCAGTTCATCACAAGCCACAAACACACACGCACAAAACATTCACTATGGGCAATCTAGAAACACTGGGAGGAGACTGGAATATGTGGAGCAGGCCCACCTAAAACATAACTCGCCAACTCCATACACACAGAGAAGAGGTGGGATTCAGAGAGGCAATGACACCAACACCATCCACAGTGACACTAGACCCCTATATGATTACAAATATCGCCGGAATGCTCAGGTCATAAGCTAGGCTGTACCCCAGATGTGATAAAGGTCTACATACACCAACTACAGACTCAAGCCACCTTAGACACCCCAAACCTCCTAACGGGCACGGCTTAGGAAACCAGAAGCAAAGTCACAGTGCCAGTGAATCCGCCAGTGAAGCTAACACTGGGGAAGAATTTAATAATAATACTAAGTAGTCTTCACCGTTTTTTTTTTTTTGAAATCTCAAAGTATTATCAACTGGGGGGAGAAAAGCAGAGATGTCAGGAACAAATGTGTCTTGTTTCCTAGCTCTTGGCATTGAAGTGTCGGTGGGGGTGCGGTCTCCCCGTTTACAGGAATACCTGCTTTCTTTTCTATTTATTGTTCCAAAAGGCAGCATGACGGTAGTTCAGCCAAGCGGAGCCAGCGTGTAGCTATAAATCAGTGCTTAAAGCAGCTGTCACAGTCCCATTGCAGCTGCTGTCAGCAGTTTTTCTGTGCGAGGAGGGGGGGTGGGGCAAGGGGACCCGGGCAAAAACACCCTTTCTCAGCACCTAACCCTCTCCGCAGTGCCTGCAGTGTCTCACCCTCTTCCAAGCGTCTCCCGTTACAGTCATTATTTCCTCACTGGATGATGCAGAACTGACTGCGACATTCCTGTTTAGAATCTGGGATAAATACTCACGGGCAACTGTCTGTGCACTATATAAAAATATATTTCAAAAATTAATTACACAAAGTGTAGTTTCTCCCCGACACCCTCGGCGAAACTCCTCCCTCCATAAACTCCTCCTCTCTCTCCCCCCCTCCCCCCCCCCCCACCCCACCCACTTTTACCCAACCCCCGCCCCCCAGCCCCACCGAGCCTGTCCGGCCCCCATTACTGCGTGCCACATTCAGTTAAGGTAAATGAGAGCTTGTGGAGGTTGTATTGAAACAATAATCCCACCCGATTTCCTACAAAAATGCCAAAAATGTTGGTTAATGTGAAATTGGCAGTATTCAGTTAAACTGCTCTAGAGACGGACGTGATTCAAAATTTGATCATTAGAGGAAGGCTACTTGCTTAAATTTGTTTTATTATAATAATTAAAAGTATAAGATACTGATTTGCATTTTTATTTATTTAGCAAACGTTTTTATTCAAAGGGATGTATATCTTCGAGAGGAAGCACGTTTATACAGCCAATGGAGATTAAGGGTCTTGCTCAACCATGGGATTTGAACCAGCAACCTTCTGATCAGAGGCACTGCATCCAAACCCACTAACCCACACACCACCCTCTATACAGTGTTTGAAGTGGGAAAAAATAAGTGCAGGAACTCTAATTTTCCGACATTTGTGCGGTGAAAAAAAAATCAAGTCTTTAGGATGTGTTTGTTCAAAAACTTTTTTAATTTAATCATTCTTCCAAGCAATAATCTATAGGCAGCCCACGCTAACATGATTAGTTCATGGACCACCAAAGACGACCACCACTTCCGTTTACTGATTTTTTATTTTTTTTTTGCATTGCTTCCCTGATGCGATTGGTTGGGACTCAGTGGATGCATATGATAGGGCACTGTCGTGGCTCGTGGGTAATTTAGTCTTTTATCGGTCTTGTGATATTGTCTATTCTTGGGCCACTGTCACTGCGTCAGATCAGTTTCAATAAGTACCGGAACGCAGAAAAAAGTGGCGGAACCCAAAAGACGAAAATACAGAAGTTCCACAACTGCGTTCTGGCCCACTTCAAGCACTGCCTCTATACCAATACAATATTTCCATTGAATAGCTTTTGACACAAGTTGTTTCTACAGTTGTAAAACAAAAAGGCAAATGGCTTTGACTCAAATAGTTGACATGTTCATGCTCGTACGGTAAATAACCGTGGCGAATTGTTGCTCGTCGCTGTACCTGCTGGGTGAGGCTCTTCAGCTGGCTGTCCAGAGCAGTGACCAGCTCCAGGATCATGGCACAGGGCACAGCTGAGTCACTGGCCCCCACAAACGGCTTCCGCGCCTCTCCCGGCGGTGGCTGGATGGCCTTGGAGTCGTAGTGGCAGGCCAGCAGCAGCCGACGAGGCGCAACGGGGTCCAGAACCGCCAGCACGTTGGTAAAGGTGACAGAGCCGCGTGGTGTAGGAGAGCTGAAGGAGTCTGTCTCCACCAACCAACCCGCAGAGAGAGACCTCAGCTGGGAGATGATGTGCTGAAAGCGGAAAGCCAAGGCGTAGAGAGAAGGCAGGAAGGCGATAAACAAAATGGAGAAATAAAGTGCACCATGAACAAGCAGAGGCAGCAGTAGTATTACTAAATATAGTATTTCCAGTAAAACACTGCAGTTTTTATGTGCATCTTGGTTTTGCTTCACAGTATACTGTGTATATGGCTGAAATGACAAATAAACCTTCTTAACTTGAGTTTGTATCCTTGTGTAGAATGCTGTGTCGTTTCTATAAAAACACATTAGGAAGTGTGTAATATTGTATATAAGGCTGGATGGATGCAAGTGTCAATCTGGGCAGCAGCCCAGGGCCCTAAATTTTAGAGGGTCCCAATTTATTTTTTCTGGTTCTTACAGCAGCAATTTATGTTGTAGGTAGGGCCCCAAAAATGGGTTTATTTAATAAAACGAAGAGTCACAGAAAAGAAACGCAAACAGACTGAAGCGCGATTAAACTTTTTCGAGGCACCCAGGGGCCCACCTGGCGCACCAGCTTGCTGCCCGTAGTGCCTGGCAGCCTCTCTCTGAGGAACGGCCGGAGGTGTGTCTCCCATAAGCGAGCCAGGCTGGCATGGGAGACGAGCCGCTTCACCTGAGCCACAGACAGCTTTAAAGGCCTGTGAGACAACTGGGAGGGGGAAGGGTGAAAAAATGCAGACAGGATGGACACACATGCAGTTTACATGTATGTAAGTTTTATTACCTTGCAAATAGTCTGTAGGGTGTGCAAACTACCTCATCGCCGTTTATGTAGCTAATTTTTAGTTTATAATGGAATAATACATATTTCCCGCAAGGTTTCTTGCATGAGCGTTTGTGTCAGAAGGCGTGCGTGTCATGCCAGGTGCATGAGAGATGTTAACCCCGAGAAAAGATGGTCATATAAATTTATGTCATTTTAGGTGACAAGCCAGTTTCATCCAGCAGGACAAAATGGTAGTTAACAGGACACTGTCTTGTCCAGATGCCAAAGTCCAAATCGTGTTCAGCATTCTCCTCCCCATCAATGGAAACCGTCCATATGGCAGTATGATGACAATGTAGATAGCTACCACTTATTAAACTTACCAGAGAATCACGCAGTGAAATCTGCCGTTGCACATTTACGTGCATGCATGTCCATTTCCAACGCAGCTTAAAGAAATATTTACTTTAAAGCTAGACATATCTATCCGATATATCAGAGTCAAAATAATCAGCAAGTGATTTTGAACGACACTTTGGCAACAACTACACAAATCGGACAGTTTAACAAATGCGACTATGTTGCAGCACATACCTTGTCTTTGGTTAGGTCCACGGCGTGGTTCCGCGTACTGCTGCTACTGCTGCTTAGGTCGCCGGACATATATAAGCCGAGCATGATGGCCACGGCCAGCAACCCGCACAGGCAGCACAGCAGCACCTTCGCCCGGGGCATCCGGATCCGCTCGCAGCGGCCGAGCGCCACGCCGTTGCCGGCAGCTCCGCTCTTGTACCTCCGGATGCTTTTTGACATATTAATGCGGCTGGGCGAGAAGCTTCCCAGCTACGTGGTCCCTGAGTGCTTTACTGGAAAGCACGCGTGCTGCACCCACAGATCCGTGGACAATGTCGATTAAAAAAAAGTTATCAGTCTGGATTCTGCGTATGCATGGTACACGTCAGTGAAAGCAGCGCACACTCTGTATTTACAGTATTTACACTTTCAGAGTAGATGCCCACGTGGTCCCTACAATGTCTTAATATATATTTTTTATATTATAGCAGCATGTTGTATTCCATCATGATGATGATGATGTGTGTCGTGTAGAGGCAGATCACATCGACCAATGTCCGATATGCATGTAATTCAGTTAAAACCTGCCTCTTTGACTTGTTTCTGGTTTAAACCAGGATATGAGGTAATCGATCGCCGAGTGATAGTTTGGCCAAAAAGGCGAGATTATCTTTCCATTGTCGGACCACGTCGGCGCCGCAGATGGCCGGAATGTTTCATTAACTGGGTAACTCGCCAGCACTGAGTTTATTCGGGACTCCCTGCTATTTTAAAGAGAGTAGTTAAAAAATACTGCTCAGTAAAATAAAGCTAATACGGCGCATCTTGTTCCGCCGCGATTTTACTATATGCTATAAAAAGCGACGACTTTTGTCTACTGAGTAGATATCCTGACATATAAAAGACATCTTCAAATTAAGGCACAATCACCACGAAAACACCTAATGTTAATATGAAAAAAAATACATGATAAATAACTACAGTCATTTCACCGTGTTCAACCCCCAGACCGTATCCGTCTCGTAGACTTTTGAACATGACATTGTAAAGACCATTGGGGGAAAAAAGAGTGAATGATAAATTAAAGAACAAAAAAACACGATCCAAACAGCATTAAATGACACCCGCAAACACCTCCCAATTAATCCAACTCCCACTTCCGTCTTGTTATACAGATGACGAGTCAGCCCTCTCTTAAAGGGACAGGCACATTCCTCCGCTGTTTCATATCGCCTGTTATAATAAACATTTATTATTGTTAAGGATAGTGTTTGAATTGGACAAGGGGTTTGAACATGATCCTATTTGACATTAACGCCACGCCCACAAAGCCAGATGGACGCCTATCGTTAATAAAGGTGGGGTTTGAAGTGACCAATGACCCTTGGGCAGGGCTGTCCGACCCTGGGAAATTTACATTACAACATCTTTCCAAAAGCAACGTAACGTGGCCAAAAATGAAGCGAGATGTAGTAGTACATTGCTTTGGTGATAATATAGTAGCAATTCTGAACGATAAAGATAACAGAACAGTAAGTTTTGCTGTACTACGTAATTCTAAAATCTGATAAAATATTAATTGTAATATGTCTACTGCTGAAGGCACCAGGTAGGCTTGTGTGCAGGCTTGCAGTAAATGTAGAATCTTATTTAGCAATCGCTTTTGCCTAAAGTTTGAGGGGCAGCTAGCCGGTCAGCCAGCATCTAGCACGTTGCTAAAGTGCCCACCAATAGTATCATTACTACACCAGCCACAGGATTCGAACCCGTGACCTTCCGAACGCATATTCTTAATTACCTCACCTAATTAAACATAGTTTACTTGCCATACAAATTGTGTTTGAACAATAATCAGTTATCAATAATCAGAAAGCTTGAATGTCACGCCAGATGCGTGACAGTCGGCAATCCTGTGATGAAGCGGCATGGCAAAACATTACCTTTTCGTACAGAAAGTGTCTTTGGCTACCAAGATGAGCTGCATAGCAACGGTGATAGCCAATGACGTGCCGCTTGACCAGCGAGGCGTCCAGTCAGGCCGGGTCCGGCGCTCGCGGACAGCGAGTGAGCGTCCGCGGGCTTTGTCTGTGACACCAGACGAGGCAAGTTAAGCACTTTCAAGCGGCTCAGGTATTAAATGCATGTTTAATATAGCAAAATACTCAACGGCGACTTTCTATACGAGTTCGTTCCTTAAAGTGTAACACATATATATTAAAAAATATATTTAATTATGGTTATTTGTGCAAGTACGTATCATAATGAAGAAGTTGTTTAAAAAGTGGCAGTGTACCTGCATTGTATGTATGTTTCAGCTCTGCCGGGAAATAGTAATAGTAACCTGTTAAAAGTTTATATACTGCCACTTTACATGGAAAAAAACAAATAATATTTATAATTGACGTTTAGTGTAGCCCATAATGGGCACCTTTCGTCAGTCTATGTCTATTTTAAATGTGTGTGGGTGTGTTTTCATTCTTTGGTTCTACTCTTGGATCAGGGGAGTTGGCGTAGCATGTTGGGGTGGTGGCTCTGGGGGTGCGGCGTGCGATTAAGAAGACCCCTTTAAGGTGAGAATACCT
>JAODKE010000038.1:10219305-10235453 GCA_026779605.1 Mormyrus hasselquistii
CTATTTTAAATGTGTGTGTGTGTGTATATATATATATATATATATATATATATATATATATATACACACACACATATATATGGTACTGTATGTCTCGTTTTGCAAACATAATCTTAGAATTTATAGAAAGTACATTGAAATGCGTGCAGTTCTGGACTGGCCACCTGGCGTACCGGGGATTTTCTGTGTCAGTGTTGGAGAGGTTACAAAAGTGATCCATTACAGACAGAGGTGTAAAGTTCAGTTCCAGAAAGTACCCCTCTGTCTGTAATGGATTACGTTTGATATTATATGTTATCCAACACTGGCCGATGGGTATGTGACCACCCTCACAACCGGTCGGCAACATGTATCGCACGGCAAAATTTACCGTGGGGAAACGGGACCCTAAAGTCCAGGTCTGCCTGGGAGCTGTCTGATACCTGAAACACCACGAGAATAGCCTAATTAGTCCAGTGTGGTTTTAATGGGGAAATTAAGAGCCGATGGACAGCGAAAACTCGCGAGTCCGCCGCCCTCTAATTTGTGTTCGGGTAACGTTTGTCTTTCGTGTGTAGCTCATCAGCCCCCTCTAGCGACAGAGAAAGGATATGGCGCCTAGGAGATCCCGACGAGGAGACCGAAGGTACATTCGCCTGCCTTCTATAATCATCACGTGGCCGTAACTGGATTATTGGATGCAACATGGCTTGATAAACCGAGAGGAAACAACCTAATACATATGAGCATCTTCCCGCAGGAAGGAAGAACGAGACCTTTGCACCAGCCTGAAAGAGATCGCTGCTATGCTCCCCATCAGAGACGCCATGCTCACCAAAGTACTTTGGACATTTTTTCTGTATCTGTCACCTGTTTGCTTAGCGTCAGTACTTTGAGATATGGTGCAATTCCATGACTGGAGCTGGTCTAGATTACACATGACTTAGAACCCCCCATCCACCACACCCACTTCTCCACTATTCAGTCCCATCTGGCCTTTCTCTCCCCAACAGAAGGAAACACTGGCCCATGTGCTGCGTTACCTGGACTTCCTCTGGAGCCACATACAGAAGCTACAGGCTCACCTGCCGTCTCACTGCCTCCCCAAGGCTCATGACAAAGGTAATGGAAGTTGCGTTTCAGGCACAGATTTTAGCGATGTGTCAGGACTGGCGTGGCCTCCGACTGGCAAAGAACATCAGGACTCCAGTGGTCTGCTCTTATTTGCTGACCTGACCTTGTATGCACATGTTTGTTTACAGTGTGTGGGGATTCTGACTCAGGTGAGAGCATCCTTTCAAAGACGAATACAGAACCCTGTACACCCCATAACTCCCACCAAGCCCAGCTTAAGCACACGCGTGGCAGGCCACACAAGCCCCCTCTCAACATACGTAAGAGCCAAACTGCTTTGAAAGAGCAATGATTAGTAAATAGAACTTTTGTTCTAGCGTTTGTTGTATATATATATATATGTTTTCTATACTAATTATCACAGTATGACATAATTAAAACATTTCTACTTATAGCACCAGTTTACAGTTTATATATCATAGAACATTAGTAGCACATTAAGTTACAATATAATGGTTCTATTTTGGTTTGTGTGTTGTGTAACAAAGTATGTACATATGAATTAAGTTAAGTTGCCTAACTGTTATTTCATAACTGTTTCTATGGAGCAGTATACAGATAGAAAAAGAAACAGTTGAGAACAAACAGTGAACAATACATACTGGGGAAGAATAAGGAGAGAGAAAATGTAAATTAAATAAAAGAATTAACAGAAATCAGTGAAGTGCAAATGAGTAATTATCAGTGTTTATGAGGTTGGTGGGAAATCTGATAGCTTTAGGGAAAAAAACTACTGCAGAGCCTGGTGGAGGTGGGCAGAATGAGAGGGTAATGTGTGATGGAGTGGACACACAGTTGCAGCAGCGTTTGTTGTATATGTGGTAGGTAGGGAGGTTCCCATGATTTCTCTGCTGTCCTCAATTCGCTGGAGGGACTTGCGGACTGAGGCAATTTTCATACCAGCAGGATGCTGTCTATGGTTCCTCCGTAAAAAGCTATGTGAAGAATTTTTGTGCATGCACTGCTAAAATCAATGTGGAAGCATTACGTTCCGTTTTGTACTGGCAAGTAACTTTTGAAATACAAATGCTAGAGTTATGGGCAGATGTGCAAGACAAGCAAAGGAGACACTACATGTTGGAGACATATGAGAGCGTTAGTGAAGACGATGATGCCCCTGACATCAAATCAGTGAAGAGTGGATGCAGTGATTGGGCAGAGCGTCGATCTGTTTATCAAGAGACTCAGCCAGTGCAGGACAGCGACTCTCTGCCAAGCTCTCTGGACTCAGGTCTCAGCCAGCTGGTAACACAGACGATTCCACACAGAGGTGAGACCGTCATCCATTAATGGCTCAGTCTTGTGAATTTTGGTAGTTCAAGTCAGAATTTTAAAATGAGTCCTTCTGTCAAAACATTCAGGCCAAGGCCAGGAAAAAGAAGCCGAAAACCATATTTGTGACCACTGTGAAGCCCACACAGGCAGCAAAGAGGGCAGCTTCCTAGACTCTCCATTGTCCGGGTGAGTCCTTTTCTGCCGTTGCATCCGGCTTTTATGCTAAAGCAAATGCTGTTTCATACAACATGCTTTTGAGGCACACACTTCATAACAAACCTCATTTTCAGACACATAGGATGGAGGATTGTCCTGTATTATTGTATATTGACATCGGCCTTATGGCATTTATTTCAACCTGATAAGTTTCTCGATTTGGTCTAAAAACAAACTTGCTCGAGCTTCTCAGATCATCTAAAGCCTCTTTTGTTTTGTACTAAATTTGACAAATTTGTTCCGAACTTTTATGCCATGGTTGCTGTGTGCTGGTCCCATGTTGTCCTCTGTGCACCTCATAGAACTGAAGGAATTCTCCTGAAGGACCACATGCTGGGGTCAACCACCTCAGTGCATAAAAAGCACCTCCCTACTGTAGGCTCTTCACTTGCATGGACATCCCCATTGGCTCTGGTCCCAGTCTCTGACACTCAAGAGTGTCTGAATCTCAGCCCCTCCCTCCTCAATTCTCCTGCCCGGGGCGTCACCAGCCACCTGCTGCCTGAAGGGCAAGATTACTTGCAAGGTGTGTGAAAAACATCCACTTGCAAAGACATATAAACACAGGTTACGTATGTGTGGAGTTTGCATGTTCTCCCTATGTCGTCTTGGGATTTCCTCCGGGTACTCCAGTTTCCCCTCGCAGTCCAAAGACATGCTGAGGCTGATTGGAGCTGATAAATTGCCCATAGGAGTGTGTGACTGGTGTGTGAGTGGAAAATGGATGTTTTTTTTTTTATATATGAAACCGGCCATTTTTTTGCTTGCAGCACTATTTGAAGATGTCTGGGTCAGCCCTAAAGCCAGCCCTGCCAAAGCTCCCAGCTCGCCGGAACGATCCCTGGATGATCCGGTAGAGCACTCAGCAGCTTTTTCACAGAAGAGTAAACCCGATGATGGTGAACAAGGCTGCTTCTGGCATGCCCCGCTGTCGCCAATGACATCTCCATCCTACCCCAGGTCCTCCAGCTGAGGAATGGCGAGGAGCTGGATTCTCAGAGGGACGATGAAGACTCAAACTGGAGCCCTACCCAGCGGAGCCCTTTATGGAAACGAAGATCCACCATCAGTAGGCGGCCAGGCACCCACTCCAGGTTGAAGAAGAAATGTGTCAATGGCTTCATCATGTTCTGTCGTGTCAACAGGAAGGTTTACCTGCGGTGAGGGTCTCTGAGAGACTTGTAGCATCTTTAATCTCACCCCCCAGGTCAGCCTTGATTCAATGGCCATGCAGTCATCTGTAACAAAGACTTTCTCTGGGCATGTATCTAAACAGCTGCCATCCTGGGACTCCGTCCACTGTGGTCACGAAGGAGCTGGCGAACCTGTGGCACATCATGCCCAAGCAGGAGAGGCGTGTGTACAGGTCTGCAGATCATGGTCGAAAGCAGCACAGCCTCACTGAAGAGCATGAAACGGTGTAAGTTCACTCAAAGTGTTGCCTTTTTTTTTTTCTTCCCATAGCATGAAGGCTCGCCGCTTCAGCTGCCAGCAGAACCGCAACGTGAAGCTGAAGGGTGAAGTGGAAGGAGAGGAAGATGTCGCCCCAAGCCCTCTACACGCACTGCTGGCTCACAGAGACTACTCTGCAGCCACAGGAATGCTCCAAGGGCACCCTCACATGCTGAGCTGCACAGAGAACATTTAACTCCCGCTCAATGTGGAATTTCCCACAATACACAAGTGCTCATGTAAATGCCAATACTAAAATGTGCTGCAGGTGATGGCACAAACTGTACAGAGCACCAGAGAACTCTGTCCATCAAGCAATAATCATTTTAAACAGTAAGCATTTTAAATAAAAAATGAAAATATTGCAGATAAAAGCAGGTGGCACATATTTTAAAAACAAAATGTACTTTTAATGCATTAGGGATTGGTCACTTACAAGTATAAACTGTGAATGTAGTCTGTCAATCCATGCATCTCTCTGCCTAAAGGGAATTTGACTAAATTCCTAGAACATTACTGAAGTGGAAAATGAAGAGTACATTTTTCGTGAGACTAAAATAAGGGGAGTGTTGAGCTTAAGGATTCTATGAAGTTGTTTTAGAATTATTTGTTAAACTAATAGATATTGTAATTTAGGGTAGAAGCCATAGCCCTGCAGTTTTGTGTCTATGGTACTCTGTAAATTGTATTCTTTGTAAAGCTTTATTTTATTGTGTTATTTTTCAAGAAGCAGTGCTTCTCTACTCAGTGCCACTTGCTAGTTATTTGGAAATGTTCTCACTGAACAACACAGTTTGGGAAGATTCTGTGGATTTGTCTATTCTGCATAAAACAAAGTGGTTTATGTGATTTTATTAGTATCCGAAATGTTACCATTTTACGCAATAAAAGGTTTTGTTCAAAAATACTGCTGCTGTTAGAGTTGAGACGTTTGGGATTACGCAGTGGCATTTTCATCCACACCTTTAGTGCAGAGCTTGTGTAATGGCGCAATTACACCTTGAAGGGCAGAGGGGGCAGTATCACCAACGCCAGTCACATTCTCATACCCATGTCACCTGGCGTAATATTTCACAAGGAAGACAATATAAATGTCAGCAAATCAACAAATTATATGAGACATTTATTTTGTGTTCCCAGTACATGTCCAAGGACAAAAAAAGATGGAAGAACAAACATACAAAAATCTACAAAAAAAAAAAACTATGGTTACAAGTTAAATAAAACAGATTCCCACATTAGGAAATATTTTTTCTTTTTAATATATTTTTCTTATAAAATAATGAAAACATAATTTACACTATTCGATATACACGCATTAAAACAACATCCGGAGAATACTCGCAAAAGAGATCAGCGGAAAGTTTTTGTCCACAGAATAGAATCCTGCTTCATGCAGAAAGTACCCAACATTTAAATGAAGAGAACTGAAAACACACCCCAAACATTAAAATCAGCTTTGTACAAAAATCTGACCATTTACAAAAGAAAAAAAATGTACCATCTAAATTTCGCTTTTTTCCTTTTTCACTTTGCAAAATTGCCAATGCGTTTCAAAAATAAATTATCAAAATATTACACATAATACAAATTACATACAATTTGACCATTTTTAAAATTTCCATTAATAATTGTTGCATGGGTAACATCAAAGCATTAAAATATGGTAATTAGTATTTTAAACATTGACTATTTTCCAACTTAAAAAAAAAAAACAAAAATAAAATTTCTTAGGAACATGAGGAAAAAAAAAAAAAAAAAAACTTAAGACAATAATGGTGCGAACAATGAATCACAGCCTGTTTTCGCATTCTGATCCAACGTCTAAGTATAAACAGAATCCCTGCTTATATCACCCGTGACAAGATTCCAGTTGCTTTGTGGCTGTGACAATAATTACAGTACAAATGTGAGGACTTCAACCATACCGTCTGAAGATGGGTCATTAGAGATGTAGCAATTACATGAATATATCGCTTTCTGGTGGGGAAAAGTGATAGGAGACCGTCTGCCTGTGCATTTGGATGATATTTTGAGTGGGTGGTTTCAGTCAGGTATACCCAAAAAAAAAAAAAAAAAAAAAAAAGGAAAAACAAAACAAAACAAAAAAATCATAATGGTCACAGAGTAGCATCTCTCGCACTTAACCAGTCATTGACAACAGCTGTGGTGCAGGTTTACCCGTACACATTAACAATAAATAGAAATAAATAGTACGGTTTATATTTGCAGGGCTCCTGAGAAAGAACAGAGGATTCCAGTTGGTTCAGAGTACAGATTTGTGGGGCACAGGGGTGGATTTTGTCAGCCGTGTTGAACAGTACTGAGCGACGAGAGCACTGAGACGTGTCTGATCTGGAATTGAGAGATGCTAACTCTGCCCAGGTATTGCACAAGCTTACAAGCGGCCTCAAAGTTAAAATAACAGTTATTTTTTTGGTGGGGGGGGCTTACAACATTTTAATGTCAGTTTTATCTTAGACTGCACTCAACCACCCTTTCTGTGACAAACAACTTAGATATCACAGACTCTGCCCCCCTCACCCGAATTATATCGCAAATTCTGACAAATTGTTCAGAAAAATATATTTGTGTAGGAATATAAACTACATATCTAGTCATACAAATATAGTGTCTTTGAGTTCACTTAGTACACAGGTATTTGC
The DNA here is from genome assembly GCA_026779605.1 of Mormyrus hasselquistii. Classification (NCBI taxonomy): domain Eukaryota; kingdom Metazoa; phylum Chordata; class Actinopteri; order Osteoglossiformes; family Mormyridae; genus Mormyrus; species Mormyrus hasselquistii. The sequence continues at coordinate 10,226,028 of JAODKE010000038.1, forward strand.
CGGGAGGTATTTAATCCTTTTTTAGGCCCATTCTTAAGAAGTGTTAGAAGAGTCAATACACATCTAGCTAAATACAGTGTAGACTGTACAATCCGATACCACAGTACGGGATAAACTGTGGCGCGGCAGGTGATGTCACTTCCTGTTGCCAATTTACCTTTAAGTCGCCGCAGGACGTCTACACACACACACCCACAAACAAGATTTTGCAAGTACCGAAGAGTGCAATTCAAAACTGACAGCAAAATGGGTCCGACAAGTGAACAACATCGTCCGGAATTATTGCAAAAAACTGGTAACCATGCTATGACATTTCCACTCATTAAATTCCAGTTTGCCGTGGCAGCAGCGATTACAGTCTGGATCCGTCGTAACCCGCAGTTTTGAGAGTTTACGAGCTGTATCTTCTTGGAGTTATTCATCTTGGTTGTTTGATTTCACGTGGCTGTTGGATTTTTGCTGAGTGGTATGAGCGACAAGGTCGTCAGGCGAGCAAGAGATTTGGGCCTTTCTGAGTCCGTCCATGCAGATACAGAGAGTGACCCTCACACCTCATGCCAAGACCAACCACTGTGCATAGATACAAGTAATCATACGTATTCACCATACAGCATAAAAAATTCAGATATTTATCTAGCCCCTTAATGAGTACTGAAAAAATTATATGAAATTAATGAATTTGAGTACACATCATTGCACATTTTCAATATGCATCTTCAGCTAACATAAGGATCATCTACCCTGTGCTATTCAACGCTTTTTCTTTAGTGTCCTGCACCATCTCAGTCGTCATCACATTACGCTGGCAGGACATATTCAACGCTGCATCACATTGGCAAAATTTTCTAAGGATTGTAATTATAAAATTGCTCACCCCCCCACGTAATGCAGTTGGAGAACTCAGTCAGTCAGAAACCATTAGCATCTGTACACTCAATGGACCGTGTTAATCTACCCTGGCTATTAAATCGATATTTACACGAGGAGATCAAAGAACTTTACTGACCTTGAGCATGAATGAAGTAAACTTGGCAGAGGTTTATTTTAAGGGTGCGTATGCTACCAGATCTGGATTGTGATTCTTTCGTTCTTTAATCCTGCGTGATCTTAGACTTTGGATTTTCATCTGGTATTTGACAGTTCTATGCATTAGGTATAACATCTGACGCCTGTTACAGGAGGCCATACAGCAGAGCAAAATCTATAGTACCGTTCCCACTCGTACAGTGCCATGAGTTTTCATAAAAGCTCTGCAAAGCGACATGAGAAATTGGTTGTTAGAGACTTGGCTATATTTAGTTAGTCCGGTCTCTCATTTACCAGCCTGGATATGAATGAGTACGTGCCTGTAAGTGTTTTTTTTTTTGGCTATTTTACTTCTTTTAGACCTCTAGGGGCAATGACCAACAGTTCGGTTTTCCATAAACGGCAAGGATTAGTGCTGACAGAGGATTAAATAAGACTTATATATAATAAAAATCAACAGTAACAGTGGAAAAAACAATTGCGATAAAAAATCTTGGACATATTCAGACAATACAAACTGTTATGTGATTCTATACATTTAAGACTCAGACAATAATAATATTAACTAAATATTGTACCTGTTCCAGTCAAAACCAAGCTAACTCAGGTATATCACAGGGTAGCTGCCTCCATCGATGCCCCCCTGCTTCATCTCACACCGACCTGGACCTGGAAACGAGGGGCCTGGATGGTCTCTGTCCAAATTAGGCAGGGCTGGAGATGCTCTATACAACCCCGATCCTTACAACACCGATCGGGTCACACAAGTAAGGAGGTGCTTTTAGGGAGGAAATGGGACTAGGACCCAGGGTAGTGTTTAACAGTCCCCTCCCCCGCCCCAAAAAAATAAATCCTTCCCCAGATATCCTGGTGATCTGTTCCACCCCTTTTGTTTAACTGCATCCATCCAGTTTGGAGCAAACCTTCCTTTGGGGGGGTGGGGTGGAGAGGGGTGGGAGGGGTCTGGGTAGTGTAGCAGTACCTTAACGAGACATGATCGGGGCAACACATGACCTGACAGTGTGACCAATCGGGTCTCAGTCATCATACCACAATCTATACAGTTCCCCCAGCTTCCTTTACTGTTGCCATTTTTCTTCAAAAACTCAAGCCTAGGAAGAGCTCTATTCCTTTATGCCAGTTTTGCTCTCTTTCCTGCTTTTTCCAGTTCCTCCTTATCCACCTTTCCCTTTCACCTCTCATTAGTGCCACAAGAAGGGCCGGTGGAAGCTGGCCTGCCTCAGTACCGATGTCACTTCCTGTCTCCCTGGGTGGCAGTGAGCATCTGGCTGAACTTGCGGAGCTGCTCGCTGGCCGACAGTGACTCCTCCTGAAGCCGCTGATTGTTTTCCCGCAGGTTGGCCATCTCTGCCAGCAGGGCCACCTTGTCCTGCTTCTCCTGGAGGACGAGACAAGGAACGCGCGTTAAAAATAATACGCAGGAACACGACGTTTGTCTCGGCAGCGACGGAACCGGAGAGGACGGGACTCACCTTCTCTAGATCGCTGTTTAGCTGCTTCAGCATCACCTCCAGGTGGTAGAGGCGGCCTGAAAGATCACTGGGGATTTCGTCACTGAAAAAACAGCCATATGTGCCCATTAAAAGAACAGATTTAGCACAGCTGGGCGAAAAAAAAGAAAAAACGAAGCCACTATGTAAGGCTCAGTCGCTAAATCAGAGTTACTCTGGGGAAGTTGCAGTACCAGGTGAGACCACAAGATGGCACTTCGGCTGAATCTCAACACTGCAGAGCACTGCAGAGAAATCTTTGTCTCTATGTGGGTGAGAGAGCAGCTGTGCGTGGTCGTACATCTCACCACTGGTATGCATGTGTGGGTGATGGGTGCTGACGATAATGGTGAATGTTACCTGCCGAAGGTCGGGGTTGTGCGAGGGGTCTGGGCTGTATGAAAATGGATCGGGCTGGGGGCCAGTCGCAGGTCTGTGGCCCCCACAGGTGGATCACTGAGGGAGAAGAGGGACACCGCCCTCTGCACTGTAATACACAACCCCCCCCCCCCCAGGAAAAATGAATCGTAAGTACTGCCGTCATTAATTTCAGTCACGTTGGAAACAATCCATAGCACAGCATAGGTAGAAAACGTGGTGGTGGGAGGGGGGGGGGGGTTAACACAGGGGTGGGGACAAAGCTTTCCTTGTCTTCACAAGTGGCTTATACAACCAGTGGTCCCTAAGGGAGAACTTTTACTGCAAAGCCCATCCAAAAGACCCGTAACTGGGCCAAGGTGGTTTGCGAGCCCCAGGATTATGCATCAGTCAGGTAGATGTATTAATGACGGGTTTCCTTGAGTCTCCCCACCCCACAAGGGTGAAACGGGCCACAGGACGACTGACGGACGGCACACAGACAGAGAAGCTTTGTGAGCTCGCCAGTGAGACAAATCAGCTTCCTGTCTCCCAGGAGTGTTAGGTGACATTGCTGAGAGGGCGGACTGTGTGGACTCTGCATTTAGCGATACTGAGTCGTCCATCCACCACTCTTTTGTAAATTAGACAGACACAAATATGCAGAGAGAGAGAGAGAGAGAGAGAGAGAGAGAGAGAGAGAAATGGGGGGTATCCTTTCCCAGAATCCTCCTCACCCTCGTAGGCCTTAGCGGCGTTGACCAAGCTAGCCCACTCCAGGCCACAGGCTGTGTCAGGGAGGGGCATGAGTCCGGGGTCCAGGCGGCGGAGGGGGGGCACTTTGTCACGCACCTCCGTCAGTGACAGCTCAGAGGCAGACAGCGGTACTGCAAACGAACAATAAGTGTCATAAGGTTGTCCAGGTATGCGGTTCAGAACAAAAACACTCCATCTCACAGTGCAGCAAAGTGCGAATACGGCGCTGAGAAGCGGCAACAGTAAAATGGTTGGCATGCTGGGCCTGTAAGCAGTAGGTTCATATCCCAGGGTCAGCAAAGTGATTTCCTAAGCAAGAACCTGCCGGTTAGCCAATGCAAAGTGAAACTCACCCTTCTTACTGGGCACAAGTGAGCTGTGGGCAGAGCTGTGGACGTGCCGCCGCGTGGGCAGGGTGCAGGTGAACAGCAGGTCACTTTGCGTGGTCGGGGTGTCGAACAGCGTTGTGCTAGCGAAGCTGGAGTCCCGCCGGCCGCTGCAGAGGCTCTCGTCTGAGAAGGTGCGCTGGAGGCTCCGCCGCGGGGACTGTGGACGTTTGGGGTGACAGACTGAGCAACAGCATACAGGTCTAAGGAAATACTGTTTATTACATCTGACACAACCTAGCTGTCGTATGTCATCTTCCTTCGCATTCAGACAGATGTGTCACATGGGACGCCCCCTGATGAGCGCTGGGCCCTAAGCGGCTACTTGGGCTTGTTAGTTATGTTTGCGTGACGACATGCACTGGTTTGACTGTGTATGCCTGCGTTTCCACGGCCCTCACCGCATCTCTGTGAGGCGCCTCGCTGGGCTGGTCCATGATGATGAGCTTCTTCAGGTCGTCTTCGATAGTGCTCTTGTGAGAGCGCCTGGGAGAGCGGAGGTCCCTCAGGGAGGCGCGGAGGCGTGGCTGGCCGAACACGTTCTTCGAATTCACGTCCACCTGCCTGAACGCATGAGTGCGGACAATGCTATTAAAACGTGATCGACTGCCACCATAAGGTGCAAAGAGCGATAAAGAGTATAAAAAAAAAAAGCACACAAAGACCCTCCAATGTGAGACATTGTACAGATCTATTCAAAGATGAAGAGACCACCCAGCAGAGACCATCCCACAGAAAGAATCCAGAATCTCTGTGGGAGAGAAACTATCCCATACAGACCATACTGTAGAAAGAATCTGGAATACTGCGGAGACCATCCCAAAATTCAGCACAGACTATCCTGAATCCCACAGAGAGCATCTCGCAAATAAGCTGGCATACTTCTTGCTGCTGCTGCTGTCTGAGCTGCTGCCGGTACAGGTGTTGGCAGCGGCGGAGTCCTGGTGGTGCTGCCAGGCGTTGTGTTTGCTCTTGCTGTAGGAGGTTTTGGGCACAGAGCTGGACAACTGCTGCGATGTCCCTAAGGTCGGCGTGACGGTGGTGGCCCTCACAGGACGCGATTTGTCTGCCGGTGGGGTCTTGTACCCTTGTGGGGTGTAGCAGGTCCGGCTGTAGAAGAAACACGGAACGGCTCAGTCGTGGAACTCCGCCCATTTTCCCACAGTCTAGTCAGCTGCCAACCAAACAGATATTCACTAAACATACTACTACTACTACAAAAAATACACTACACCTACTAAACCTTCATCATTCAGTGCATCCATCTACGGCTGCAGAACCCTTGCTGAGCCCTTCTGCTGTATCTGCCCCCCTGTGGGTACACCCCCCCCCCCCCAGAGTATCGACTCTGCATGAGCAGTGCTGAGATAGGCAGCCTGTCCCAGTTATAGACATGACCTTTTAATTCCCCCCATCCCAGCTGGACCATCTGTGAGCAGCCAGGCGATGGGGGTGGGTGGGAAAGAATGCGCTTTCAGGCCTGAACAAAGGGCCGTCATCGGCCCCCTTGCTGGGATTTGGCTAACAAGTGCACTGCAAGCAAGGTTAACTGGAGGTCAGTCAGTGAGGAGGAGGATGATGGGAAGGGAAAGACGACACTGGGGAGAGGATGTGGGAGCTCCAGGGAATATAGGGAGGGACTCGTGGGCTGCTTAGGGGGCTCCCCTCTAATGACGTGTTGGTGTCTGCTTGGTTTTGGCATGCATCAGGCATTGCAGAGGCAGACATGCTGCTGTAGAACACACAAGTCTAGAACCCACACCTGGGCTTAAAGGAGTCTGCCGAGGCCCCCGGTGGTGGGAATGTGCGAGTGCGGTAATTCTTGCTCTGGCTGGACGAGGCAGGCAGGGCCGGGGACGACTCCCTCCTCCGACCATCCCCAGAACGGTTGGCGAGCTCCTGGAGGCCGCTGTAGGTGGCCGACCCGTGCAGGGGCTTCTGGGAGCTGAGGTGGCTGCGCGGCGGCTTTATTGGCTTGGTGCCAGGGCTCGGGGTGTAAAGGGTGGAGGCGTCGATGCCGCTGTCACTGGAGCCACCCTTGGCTAGGGGGTCCAGGTCAGGCTCCGCCGGGTCGCCCAGCCCCCCCGAGCCGCCCATGCCGCCGTCGAACCAGCGCTCCTCACTGTGGCTGCTGGAGGCGTTGCTGGAGAGCGTGTTACTGCTGGAGTGGCTAGAGTACTGGGCCTCCCCCTGACGTACAGAGAGGTGAAGAAAACGAGACGCAAAGGAATAAAGAGTCAGAGAGCATAAAAGATTAGCATCAAACTCAAACTCAGGACCACTTTCTCCTCACCTTTGAGTGCCGGTTGGGAGAGTCCTTCCCAGGGGGATCCTGCCGGCTTGATCGCTTCTGCGTCCCTCCCCCACCCACAGGGGGCACCCGTGAGGACACCGGCATGTGCCACAGGGGCTCTAGGTAAGCATGGGACAAGACGTGTTAGCGAGACCGAGGGCATATATTAAATATGTTACTAATACTCTGCAATGTTTTACAATATGTTTCAAGATGATGGAGTCCACATCAAACCATTCCGGAGCATTCCACCATCAAAGGATAGAGGCTTTACAATGGCCCTAGGGTAATTTTTCACTTCCACGGCCAGCAGAGGGCAGTCACCCCAGGCAGCTGTAAATCAGACTAGCCAAAAGTCTCCAGGGGAGCCCCCTTGTATGAAGTACTGTCTTTGGTTTCTTTTGGGGTATCATTTGCGGAGGGTGGCGCTGCAAGGTGGCGGGCGGCAGAGAAATGGAGGGGAGCCATACCCGGTTTGACCCGCTCCATGGTGCTGCCCTGACTGGTGAATCCGGACGACGACTCCCCGCTCGATGCCATGTCCAGGTTAATGTGCGGCTCGTAGCCCAGTAGGGGGCGCTGTGCCATGCCGTACCTGTGAGGGAGAGTGGCCCTTTACTACTGGTCTACGCAGATGAACAGGCCAGCGTGTCTGGTGATCTAGCCAATCGGAAGCAAGCATGTAAAAACCGCAAATGCTGTAGAGATGCATCCAATGGCCAGGGAGACACCACCACCACTAGCCAGGAAGGCTGACTGCCCCTGCTCCTGGACAGAGGCACTACAAAAACAGAAGGCTCATGAATGGATGTGTGGTCAGGAGACATGAGTCAGCTCAGTATTCTAATTATATCTCCTAATTACACGGACCATCGATGCAGCGGTGCGCCAAGCAGTGAGTCCGCCGTCCAACCCAGAGTCAGTTCCCAACTTTTACATCGCAGTGGCCTGCTAAGGGTTTCACCTAAAGTGGCTGGGAATCATGGACCTTGCTGTTCCGTTGTTCCGGTACACATGCACAAATCTAACCAATGTCAACATATGCTATGAAGACTCAATGCAGGCTTCATGTGACCCAGTGTCAATAGCCCTCACTGGGCAGTTCTGCGGGTCACAGAGAAGGTCTTCAGGCCACGGTGGAAAGACCTGCAAACTCCAGCCTCCAACATCACTACTGCTCAAGACCCTCAGCTGGCACCAACCCTCTGAGATGCCCCTTTACAGGTACTTCCTGTCTAAACAGGAAGTTGACTCTCTACAGCTCATTAAGAGACCAGACTATGAACCTGATGAGAGCTCTAATTTAATACTCAATATATAAATTACAATCAGTACTGCCTGTAGTCCATATGGTGCCCTACCTAAGCTTCACCAATAGCACCCCGTGTTAGACAGAGTGAAATTGTGGCACCCCCTCGAAAGATCCCACCCAAGGTGGCTGCCTATGTCCTGTAATGGGTTAATTGGCACTGGCCACAATGTGTGTATTTAGCATGATCCAAAACGTTGTCATGGTAACCAAACCCTGTCTGAAAATCCAATATTATTCTGTCCCCGTGACAGACTCAACCACAAACAAACCACATCACTGACACCACGATCTGAAGGAGGGGCTTGGCAGAAACAAACTATTAGCTTACCAATTTATTAATTGGTACTGGTGAGATCAAAAGTTACATATTCAGTGTCAATAAAAACAGTAAAGAAGAACACCTGTACAGAAGCAAACCTTCCTTGGAACCAAAGAACAGGTGAACGCTCACTTTGCTAGATGAACAGGAAAAGTTGGCACAGTAATGTTTTCCTCTTACGTCTCACTTGGCTCTGGTCGTGGTCGCTACCTGCAGGGTTGGTAAACCGGCTGTCCCCGCTTCCCGCCGGCCTGGCAGCCACCGATTGCTGCCACGCGCCGAGGAACCCGGAGTTTCCCCGGAAACGCCACACGTACGCCACGGTACTCGGCGCGCTGCCAGTCAGGCCTGCGGGACGGAGGCCAAGCAGCGAGGCACCTGCACTGCAGGTATTGCAGTGGAGCGAAGCAGGGGGAGGCTACGCAAATTTAAGAGAAGTACTATGTGCTACAGCCCCATCCAGCTACCAAAGGCCTTCGGCGGAATTGGCAACCGTCAGTCATCGTCTGTGAACTTAATTCTGAGCGGCCATCGTTTAGTCACAACTGCTACCAGCTAGGGGTTGCAAGACTACAGATTTCATTGAAGTCGACAGTTATGTCAAAAAAGTCAAGTAGACATCGACCAATTGCTGATGTCATTAATCAAACTACAGAAAAAGGGAACGTAATCGCCACCAGAAACTTCTGCAGCTCTTGATCACTTTCGTGTGTCGCTTACTTACTGCACAACAGAAACCATCATGCTAAATAAGCAAGTATTTTAATTTGTTAGTTATTGGTCTGATCGTGATTAATCCCCCCAAGACACAGCCTTTTATTTATATTTTAGTTATACGACCAGTGAAATGTTTATAATTTATTATTCAATCTGGTCAGCATATTAATCTTTTGATTTCCGCAGAATAAAAATCGGTATAACGTTACTCTTTAAGAAACTGATCCAATTGTACACAGATACTTCTAGCTTGAAAAATCTCAAAAATTCCGGTAGCCTTAACATGACACAGTCAACAGTAGTGAGGGTGATGTAATGGCTAGTCGTGCGTCGGCGCAGACACGTCGGCTGCGTGGAAATCAGATCTGTGCATTTGACATTTGTAGTTTCGGTCATTCACAAGTTGCCTGTAAACAATTAAAGAGGAATACTTTTGGTGTTTCTTGAAAGATTGCAGAAATTCGCACACCGCACGCAAGCCAAAAGCAATACTTAAAATGATTTGGATCTTTAAAGTCTTGGCTGGGGTATCCTGCGCATTTGTCTCAGCAACCAGCTTCACACTAACGTGTTAGCCATCTTCATGGCCGTGGAATCTCACGTTTCTCACATGAACTTTTAAACTTTTCATTCAGTGCCGTCAATTTTGCATTTTTAATAAGCCTAAAACGTGGTGCTTCCAGTGTAGTAACTTTACACATACAGGGGCATAAAATATATGGTCTGTTATATTATATATATATATATAT
>JAODKE010000038.1:10250556-10282080 GCA_026779605.1 Mormyrus hasselquistii
AGGGAGGGGGGGGGGGGGGTGAAATACAGGCACAAAACTCCCGCGACAAAAGTTACTTAAAAAAAAAAAACAAAAAAAAAAACACTCTGAGCACAGACAGAGGCATCTTTGTCGTCGGGTGGCAGCCTGACAAATCGCTTTCAACCACCAGCGCGGATTCCAACAGCGATTACATTGTTAGGTAACCGTGAGTGGGGCCGCGGCGGTAAAGCTAGCCGTGTCACCAGGGCCGCTGCTGCACCGCACAAAGGCAGCTTCTGTCTGCGTGGTGACACGCAACACTACGCTCGCAGGATGGCCTCTGGGGTAATCTTGGAGCACTCTCTGCCACCAGATGTTTTCTAGAAGGTACCGGCAGGTAAGTGCACTGACTACAAAAGAATGAACTAAAGATTAGGCTGAAACATGTCACATTCAACGTTTCATGCCTCTGAAAACCAAGGATATTCATCACTCTTTTTGCAAACCTTGTCGTTACTTCAAAAAAATTGCACGAAAATGACCTATTGGAAATTCACCAGTTCAACCAAAAATATTGGCAAATTTCAACCTAAAAAAGTACCAAAATGCAAAAACAAGTTTTTCAGGAGATTTGTAACAAAATCAATGGCAGAAACCAGCACGGCGATGAAGGTGAAGTTCCCACTCACAGGCAGGAGGTACCCAAATAGCCAAACCCCAAAACCCTTTTAAATAAATAAATAATTAATAATTGTTAATTTATTGATCCCTGCGGGGAAATTTTCTTCAAGCCTCCACCAACTTGCTTTCTGCAGGTGAGGACAAAATGGCCGCGAACTGCAGCCACCTGGTGTTGCGCTGCAGGGAGCTGGGGTTCAAGGGCCTTGCTCAAAGACCGGCTGGCGTGCTGAGGCCAAGCTCGAACCAGCGACCTTCTGATCACACAAAGGCTCAGCCCACTGAGTCACACGCTGCCCCCTCAAGATGACCTGAAGATTTTTTGTGTTTTATTTTTTAATGGTATCAAAATGAAGCATTTGGACTTATTAAGTTTCATTATTTGCTGCTGCTAATCTCTATTGGATAGATCTTGAATTAACCCTCTGGAGACTAGGGGTAGGGGACACACTTTCACTGACTGGGGCATGGTCACACATTTCATTCAATATCATAATTTGTTTGCCATGAATTAAGTTTATTTCTTATATGTTTGGTTTGGCAACAAACTCATCTTAATGTTAGTGTAAAGTATAGACATTGCAAAATGTAATTTGGAACACTTACAGAAACATTATAAAAGTACATAGTAAGCAATGCTGGCAGTTTGTTTTGATCCCAGATATCTGATCACCAAAGTCTTGGCTACATGAAGATGACTAAATGGTGTAGTTGCAACATTCAGTTGGATAAATAAGTAAGAAAAACCTAAGTCATGTCACTATTTCTGGCTCCTTTCATTGAATATGTAGCAACTTTCATGTATATGAATGAGCCATTGTCACCTGGCCACATCCTCCCCCCCCCTTTTATGACGCTGATTGGGATGTATTTGGATCGCGTTTCACCGTTGGGCTGTTCAAATTACCACGCGAATGCAATTTGAATACACAGAAATGCGGCTATTTAGAATGTGAATAGCGATCTTCGGGTGACAGCGGTACTACACGCCCCCGATGCAGGTAAAACAAAGAAAGGTGACAAGGTTTACTTTTTTGCAGATTTAACCTAATTTTAAACACTTTAATACTTCTGACAATAGATGTTTTCAAATGACAACAGATTACGGATTTAGCATTTTTTCCATATTTTTTATAATAAGATTTCAGCGAGATATGAACTGAAAGATACGCGGCATTGCCGACAATGCCGTCATCTCCAGAGGGTTAAGCCAACAGATACGACTCCAGCCTTGTTTCCAGGCCTCCAGAAGGTCATCTGTGAACCTGCCATTTTCAGATTATTTACATAGAGTGTGCATGGAAGGGGACACTGGCACAGGTGCTTACCACGGCTGTGGAAGTAGTCCCGGTAGTAGCGTGCGCCCAGGTCCACATGCTCGATGCTGTAGTGCTTGAAACGCTCGAGGCGGGTGGCCAACTGTTGATCAGGGGGCACCTCCAGCACAGAGACACTGGCGTTGGCGCAACGTGTGCTCACCGTTGGCCCCGCCCCCGCAGGCCCCACCCCTGCCCACGAGCTGAGGAAGCTGACATTGCGCTCGGAGCAGCCGCCCGTCTCGTTGCAGAAGTGAGGGCAGCTGAGCAGCAGTGTTGCCAGAGTGTCGTCGCAAGCCTCCGAGCCAAGAGGGGGAGCCAACTCTGGGCAGAGCAGGTCCTCTGTGCTGGAGAAACCAGTCTCGACGGCGGGGGGGGAAACAGTAGAGGCAGCTGACGCCCCGGTGTTGCGGCGCTGTGCCACGTGGGCACGCTGGCTGGAGGCCTCGTGCAGATCAAACAACATGCTCTGTACGTCGTAGTGGGCAAAACTCTTTGGGCACTGCCAGGTCCTCCTGGCCTCTGGGGGGCGTCCTTCATCCAGCTCACCCCGCACCGTTTCCACCTCGCTACGGCTGGAGCTGCGCAGCTTGCGGAAGAGTGACGATGTGCCCAGCGATGACTCAGTGCCACCGCTCTTCTTCCTAACCCGGAGGGAACCTTCATCCAGGCGGGGGGCGGGGCTCACAGCCTGGGGGGCGGGGCTGGGGGCAGGATTGGGGGCAGAGTTTTCAACCCGAAGGAGCTCCCCAAGATGCGCGGGGGCAGTGCTGCGCTGGTCGGGCCGTTCCTGATGGAACTGGCTGAGCATGTCGAAGAAGCTCTGCTCTGGGACACCCTGCACGTCGATGGAGGAGGTGCTGCCATACTCGCGGAAGAGCCCAGTCCGTACCTCCGCCTCCGCATCGTCCTGCTCGCTCAGGGTCACCTCACTGCTCGAACGCTGCCGCAGCGGCGCTCCTGGCCGGAAGAGCCTGGGAGAGCCGCCCCGAATCCCGTCCCGGAACTCCACGTCCTTAGACTGCAGGCGTGTGATGCGGGGCACGGTGCCACGCCCCAGAGGGGGCCCCAACTGCCCGCCGTGCCCGTTCTCCAGTAGCGACTCCTGCGAGCGCTCCCGTCGAGGGGGCCACTCGGCAATGCGTGCCCGTACGCCCATCTTGGGCACGCACACCCGAGGGGGGGCTGATGGTTCGGATGGGGAGTGCCCGTTGGACATCTGGAAGTCCGGCAGGGGGATCTGGGAGGAAGGAGGCGGGGAGCAGAAGCTGGGAGGCCCCCCCTCCACCTCCAGCAGCTCAGGGGCGCAATGTGTTCGGTCTCTGTACGAGCTCATGGTCCTGGGGCGGAGCTCAGGGCCTGGGGGTGAGCAGGAGGGGAAGGGGCAGGCATCCTGCCGCAGGGTGGGGGCGCGGTGGGGGATTAGGGGAGGAGGAGAATGACGAGCAGCTGGAGGAGGGAGAGGAGAGGCCTCAGAGGCGTGCTGTGGCTTGGGCCGCCTCCCGCACGCATCGCTGGGGGAGGGGCGATGACAGGAGGAGGGGTCTAGTGTCCCCCTGGGTTCCGCTACTGACACAGCGCCGGGCTCACCACACCAACGGCTCGGACCTGCAGAAGAGACACAGATAGGTTGCTGTGAACACCACCTAGGGAGTGCAAAAGTCACTATGACAGGCTAAAGGGGAGTGGAGAGAACCACAGAAGTCATTATCTTGCTTGACTGAAGGTGGGGCTGGGGGCGTGGCCACCACCGTCAAGTACAATAACTTCAGTCATTCTTCTCGCCTGGACAGGTGTTCTCACAAGACGAGTGGCAGGCAGCTATCAAATGCGCCAGACGACCCCTGGCACAGACCCGTTAGACTGCGGGAGCAGACGGATCGTTGAGCAAACGTGGCTCAATCCAGTTCCCGGCGCTCACTGCCGGACCACAGCTTTACTGCGCCCTTGGCTGTGGTCCGCTTTGGCGTAGAGTAAATCCCGGCAACTTCAGCATGTTTAACCTGCTGCGACCTACTTCTTTCACACCTTTGAACACAAATGGCGTGAAGGACAGAGAACAAGGGGGTTGGGACACGGACTGCGTCACAGGGCATCAGGGCACTAGTAAGAATGAAGGAAGAATTAAACTGAGGGGGGCGACTGGGAATGATGACAGCAGGGATGTTCTCGGAGGAGCCCGGATTAGGCAGACAAGCCATGTGAAGTGACCCTTCATTGCTGCCTTTTCCACACGCCACTGCAGTAGTTTCCTCGCAGTACAAACAAGCCATTAAAATAAAAGTATGACCTACTTTCCCAAAGCTGCTGGTAGGGTCCCCAAACATCCCCCCCCCACACAGAGTCAGCGATTCACTCTCTCCCTCGCCTGCTCCCTCTCTGGCATCTCCCGGCAAGATGAACAAGGCAGAGTCGTAGCATCACGGGAGGAGCGCGATGAGGGCCCTAACCCTAGCATCACTCCCCTGCCTCCACCCCCCCCCCAACATACCCAGATCTCCGGTGGGAGCAGCTGGGCGGCATCTGTCACATTCCTCTGATAGGGCTGGACAGGGACCCCACGTCCAACTAGGCCAAACTACCATTACCTCTGGCAAGTCTCGTTTTAATCTGACAGACTATCAGTGTAAACATGCCCCACAGAGCACAGCCCGTTTACAGGCCAGCAGATGGTCTGAGGTAAAAACGGGACAGATCAAAACGGCGGCCCAATTTCCCACAAGTTACCCCCCCGAGAATGGGCTCTTTTGATTGCCAGAAAGCGAGACAGGAAAGGGGAAACCCCCACACTGTCGGGGAATCTCCCCGAGTGCCGTCCCCTCGACAGCGATACGGATTTCCGGCATTTCACGTCTCCGACAGCGTTTCCATTGGCACCTTGCATCCGTGTTCGCGGTCCTGGTAAATCTTGCACCAGCGGCAACCGCTCCAGTCAGCTGGAAAACGGTTTACCAAGAATTCGTTCTGGGAATTTTCCCAAAGAAGTAGCAGTGGTTCTTCCCCAGAACACAGATCTTATCTCATGCCCTTCCAAAGAGGGCACCAGGCGGATGTTCAGCAGAAGACAAACCTTCCCTGCGCAGTGCTGATTGGTGGGATTACAGCACAGAGGTGTTTATGAGCGCAGTGCTGATTGGTAGGATTACAGCACAGAGGTGCTTATGAGCGCAGTGCTGATTGGTGGGATTACAGCACAGAGGTGCTTATGAGACGGCCAGACGCCAAAATGCCCCGGGTTGGGAACGGCCCGACCACAGACGAACAGCATACTAGCTCTTTTTAATTACTCAACTAGTAATTAATTGAACTTCCAAAGGCATTACTGGGTGTTGCTCTCCTCTTTCATTTGTGGGTTAAAAAAATGCTTCAGAGTTCCTGCAACCTAATCCAGCAAACCGCAAATAAACGCACGAGATGTAATTATATCTACTTAATCACAGTAAAGATGGCGTAAGGGGTGGAGGGGGGGAGATTACAGGCTGGGATGATTATACATTAGGGGCACTGCTACTGGGAATTAGGGAATTTGAATTTGTATTTTAATTTTTAGAAACAGAGGTGGGAGGGTTGCTTTTTGCTGCAAGGCGTGTAGGTGATCACGGGATATGCTGAGGATCCGCAGCGACTAGCTGACCCACCCCAGAGAGAAAACAGAATTCAAGGGCAGGAACAAATGAGGAAACATTGGGGGAGGGGCAGGAGGTCAGGTGATATAGCTCCTTTCGGCGTCGGCCATCGTCAGACACCCCAGCCCGGGCCAGCCATTCTGCCTCCACAGCCACAGCCGTCCTTCGATTGGGAATTGTGGGGCACTTCCTGCAGTATCTGCCCGTCGTCGTACCAACAGGACAATTCATGGGATGAGCTCACATCCCAAGCAGGGAGTAGGGGAGTGGAGGCCTGCTGGAGGTGACCGTGAGAGGAACGCGGGGCTGCAGCCGGTCCGTTACTGCCTCTGCCGAATGCTGCCCCAGAGATCCTGAGACATGATTTATTTCAAGAGCGAAGACAGTGGGGAGCTGAGATCTGTCGACAGAATGCTCCGGAAAGGCTCAGAGCAGCGGTGTTCTCCAGGTCATGCCAGCCTTCCGGCCTCGACTCCTCCGGTCAGGGTGCTGAAACTACGAATACGTCACTGTGACCTTCCTTTAAATGGCCGAGGGAAAAAGGGACATTCTGGTCACGTAGCGTAATCCTGCCTAGGGCTGAATCCTCGGCGGGACACTGTGGATCACCACGCCGATATATCATCCAGAGATGCCGGGATACGAGCTCGCACACCTTCTGCAGAAACCAGAAGCATGTGACACCAGCCAGCACCCAGGTGTGTGTGGACTGAGGGTGGGCGTGTCCTGGAGAGCAGTACATGGAAAGAGCAGGACATGGGAGGAGCATAGGGCAGGGCTATTTAAACAGAGGGTACCCTGATACAAATCAATGGCGACCTTTCATTAGACGGCGATTTTGAAGTAATCGAGTGCTGAAAAATAACTAAACCAATGTTTTTATTACATTTTCTCCAGTCGTGCATGTGTGAGAGCCTTTTCCCAATCTCCCAAAAAGGGGCAAGAATGCTTTAAGTGAGGGGTGGGACAAACAGACCTCCATTGTAGCCCCCCAGCATGGGCACAGACTTGCGGATGGACGGCCATTAGGGGAGGAAAGTAAGGAGGCACTGGTCAGCACAGGCGTCCCATGGATGACACACACATTCGCAGGCTTCCGTATCCACGGCGACAGGCAGCGGCACACGTGAGGGATGTGTTTGCACACACAGGACCCACTGCCGCTCATGCTTGGCTGCGCAGAGTTACGGGCCACCTGGAACCCTCAGACCCACATTCCTGGGGGGGGCACATACCATTAAGTGAAGGAAGGGGGAGCCTGTCTCATTTATTATCATAAGGATGATAATCTGGTATGAGGGATCTGAGAGACTCACAAAATGCACCCCAGCCCTCGACAGTGCGCATCTACGGTGCTATATTTTTGGTTTTAACCAGAAGCTTACAACGTTCCTGAAGCTTCCGCAGCAGCGTTAGACATTAGATCAGAGTCCAGCTTCTGACAGCGTTGTTGTGCTCTCTCTCTCTTTCACACTCTCCCTTTTTATTTTCTGGCTTAAGGACACATTTCTGTAGCGGCTCTTTCCAAGCGAGCTGACGGCAGAGAACAGACACATAATGCGCGCACGCGCACACAAAAGTGAAGCTTGGGGACCACTATGCAGGGACCTCTGCCAAAGATGTGACTATCCCATCAAGGATGGGATTCGAACTAGCGACCTTTCAAATGCAGGCACAGAGGCCTAACCCACTGAGCCACATGCTACTTTTTTTTTTTTAGGTTTTTCATTAATTCCTGTGGAAAATTTCTAACTTGGTTCCCAAAGCCTTCAGAGACTTCTACCAGAGACACAGCTCTCAACATTCCTAAATCCCACTGATGGGTGATGGTGGGGGGTAAGGGGGGGCAGGGTGGCTGGTATCAAACATGTAACCTGATCGCCAACACTGCTACTTAGCACTTGGGTGTCCAGGTACCTGGTCAGCCGAGCAGAACGAGGCTGGCTGCGGGATGCACGTCTGTGGAACGATGAGTGGGAATGGGCCGGGCTTCTTTGAGGAAGATGTTGACAGCCTAGAAGGTGAGGAGAAGGGGTTAGAGAGCACCTCCTACAGGCCACCGAGGTCAATATGCCTTGACTTAGTCTACTTATATGTAATGAGCTATGATACAGTGGGGGTTGGCTCCCCCCTTACACACTTCCCTGCACCCAAAAGCGTCCATCCTGTGAATACACCCCCGTCAGTCGCCGATGCCCTCCCCCTACCTGTAACAGAACCCCATGGCATGTGCAGCACTAACAGCAGACAGATGGTACCACCTCAGCACCCCCCGTACACCCTAAGGACAGGCACGGGCCGCTCAATGATCTGTTAAATCATTCATCAATACCATCTCAACCTTAGCAGGACTCCAGTGAGAGTCTGACAGGTAGAGGCCAAATGTTATTACGAATCCACAGCGACCTGCTCAAATACACCCTCCCCTCAAAAGGAAATGTCACTGCTGACTCCAGAGGCCCAGTTCTATGGCTGAGCGATCCGATAAACAAATCATGATGGAGTTTAGCCAGCAGCAGCGAGGACAGAATGAGTGTGAGGAAGGCAGGCGGACAGAGAGAGACAGACAGACAGGCAGGTGCAGTCTCCGTGGGGTAAATTTCGCATAAGGGCCATTAGCTGTGGTTTCTGTGCTCTGTAGAAGAGACGGCGACTGAGAGCAGCACGCGTGGAAGTGGCCCGCGACGCTGGAGTCTTACGAGCCCCACATGAAGGCTGACACACTGACAACCTGACGTGTGTCATAGCAGGAATACAGCAGGCTGTTAACACTGCAGTTAACGTAATAAAAGAGCAGGGAACAGACGAAGATGGCTGCCGTACGTCTCTCCGTGCAGCCCGATACCGCCAACATCAAGTCAGATAGACTGATAACAGACATGGAGACTGATAGGTAGATAGGAATAAAGAGAAAAAACCTCACAGGCAAAAGCCTCTTCCAGTTACATAACTGCACCCCCCCCCAGCTGTGTTATTGAAGCCTACAGTCAAAGATGACTGGCGTTAAAATGAGTTCCAGGTACTAAATCATCATCGTCATCAGCAGTTGGCCGCCATGGAGGATGAAGCAGCTGTACCAGCCCCTGTCAGTGACCCCCGCCCTCCCCAGCTGAGAGCTCCACTCTGCATTGATATTTAACAGCCTGGGGGGCTGGTCTTTCCCCCCAGCGTACTTTGATCCTTTACTATGGAGATGGTAGCTGATCTACATTTCCGACAGCTCCCCGCACTGACCCGCATGGGGACTGTACCCTTAGAACTGGGGAGGGGGGGGGGTTCTTGTAATGCTAACGAAGCCCCCAACTTGTACAAACACACACGCAGGAGTGGTCACACACAATTAATAAAGTTTGCTCTGCCATCAGCCCACAGTATGAGAAGCTTGATTCAGACATGAATGAGAGGCAGCCACCCCTCTGAGTAATGGGGCTTTCATTTGCGCATACCCGCAGTTCAAAGGGGGAGGGGGGGCAGAGAGGGAGACCAGCTCAGTGTGGAGCCCAACCCCTTCCTCACTCACCCCCCATCTACAGCTGCAAAGAGATCACATACCCAAAAAGTGAAGTGCCTGACCTAGAACCCGCCTGACCTAGAACTCGTCTGGCCCAAAACCAGCCTGTCCTGACCCAGAACTGACCCAACATGGAACCCAGCAGAGCCTTCCTGCATTCCCCGCTCCAGACCAGGGATTAAACTCTCACAGCAAAAGACCAGGTATTTTGTACCTAATTCGAAAATGGGTTGTAGTAGGACTGGATGACCTGTGATATTATTACCTACATCACATGTTATGCACACGCAATTCTTACATAGATAGTCAGCTAGATTAAGATCAGGCTTTTTCTTACCTTCAATTTGGTATGGATATTATAGTGTAGGGAGTTTAAGTCTCGCTAAAACTTTTTTACTCTGCCACAGGATAAAAAAAACCTAGTAAGTTTTCCTTTTCAAGCTCATCTAGCATGTTTAAAAATCAGTTTAAAGTTTACCTCTGCTGCTTTGGCATGAGTATTTCTATGCGTTCTAGGAAATCACAATCAGTTTAATCCTTGCTGTTTAAATCACTAGATAGTGCTCATTTTAGGTCTTTTCACAAACCTAAGTGGATGACTTGATTATTAAAAGCAAATTATTTAAACAGTATTTGTACAGGAATGATTCTGTCCCAGGCTTTTTGAACCATATAAGCAGTTGATCACTGTACCCGTGATCACTATAAGCAGTTTCTACCATATTTAAATAATTTAAACTGGTGGTATTACCTTTAGTGCCGGAAACTATTTTTCCGCAGTGCTCAGTCGGCAATTTTAAAAAAGCGAAGTCAATGACATGGGCAAGATTATGTCGATTAGAGGTTCTGAATGTCAGTTTTGATTGATTTTTAACTGCCTAACCCTACTGTATCCCTCCCCACCCTTATTGTTGCACTTGCAATGACTGTGGACCACCAGCTGCCCCCTTAGCAGGCCTCCAGGGGCAGAAGCTTCCGGAAGTTTCCAGACATGGTAATTGGGATAAATGGGAATGTTGATGGGCGTAAAAGCATCTGAAGTGGAGCTCTGAGAGGCCTGGACGCGAGTGCATTGCTACAGGCACGCCCGAATTTTACCACGGTAATCTCAGGATTAGCACACGGTAAACTGCTGGTTAAAGTATAAGAATTTATAAAACAAACAGCAGCCAGAAGATTTTCGGAACTTTAAGGTCGGAGGTGCTGGAGCTGTCATCTTTGGGGGAGGGGGGGAGGGGGCAAGGAAATAGTGTGTAGATTTGGCGGGATTAAGATGCTCCTCAAGATCATTTCCCATGCAATCCCACCCAGGACAAACAAATAAAAGCCTTCAAACAAAGTCTGAGGCACCAGATGCAGTTAAAAGCGGCTGATCTGATTTCATTTTGGTTTTAATTTTTAGGTTCTTTGATGTGATTCTCTTTGAGAACTTCTAAAAATCAATTCCTGCATGGACGCCAAAGCGGCTGTGGACTTGCCCCATCCCTGCTCGTTCCCGCTCCCTCCACCCAGGAGATATATAATAGCATTAGCATTACACCACACCATTAGCGGCACGGTGCGCGGCTGGTGCCTGCAGAGAGAGACTCTGCAAAGTACACAGCACAGTAGCAGAGACAAAGGACGTCTGTGACACTGTTGTCCCTTTCTTGCCCTAGACTGTCCCCTTGGCCCCCCTCTGTCCCCATCAATAAGGCCATTGGGAGTACGGGGTGCGACAGGAGGGCTACCACCCACTGAGGCCCGCTTGTCTGCCCCCGGCAGGGGGTTGGGGGTTCACAGACATCTCCGTAGATCACTTACCCCTTGTTAACATCTGAGTGCTCCATTGTGGGACAGAGCTTCTAATGGGGTGTATGAGAGTCATGTGGCCCAGAAAAAGGCTCCTGGCCAATGGGAGCACGACACCGGTGACGGCGATGACAAGAATGTCATCATTTAATGATAGTGCAGCTAAGCGTCCTGCATTGTTCAGGCACAGTGCCAGGGTGCGGACCAGACCAGTTAGGACAGTCAGAGCAGAGAGGAGGAATCAGGGACGCGGGAATTCAGTTACAGGGCGGAGCAGCTCGCCGAAAGCAGCAGGTGCTCAAGCACCGAATTAGGGCTGGATGCGTCTGTGTTTGCTCCCGGAAGGCGCCCCGCGGCACGGCGGCCCCAATTGCAGAGCTGGGCCGTCCACACGGCGACTCCTGTCCCGTCTGCGGAAGTGGAGCAGGTCAGGCCCGGCCCGGCGAAAGCGGCCCGAGTCTGCAGGAGGCCGATATCGGGTTTGACCTCGTTACTCACCAGAGTGGGCGGGGGACTTGAAACGGGTGGGAAACTGGCAGGCAAGATGGCCCCTGCGAACCCCCCCTCCTCTCAGGGAGGGTAATATTGTGGTGCATTGTCTGCCGGACCGGTTTGTGTGTAGAAATGGGAGATGCAGAGTTGGCATGAGAGTCTGGGAATGAGGCCGGGGGGGGGGGGGGGGTTAAGGGGGGCCTGCTTCTAAAGCCAGCTCAAAAAAAGGGGCACAGCTCCAGATTCTTACACAGAAAGGCCCTTCCAATTATGCTCAATTTGGGCATCCAGCTGGGGAGGAACTAGAGAAATAGGAAGTTCACCCGCCGACGTATCAAATGCCGAGTTGCTCTCTATCGACAGAGGACATGGCGGCAGGGCCCAAAGCCTGCTGTTTGATAGTCTCTGCATGACATTTAACGTGGGATTCAGCATCTAAGTGACATCCACTCAACACAACTGCTAAAGCGACTTTTAAAAAAGTTTGCAAAAAATGTACAGTCCTGCCCTATTAATGATTCACTCATCGCTTTACTTGTTTTAGCACTTTATCTGTCAGCTATAACAGCACGTTAAACCAAAACTAAAGGATCCGGGGGAACTGGAATGGAATTCATCAATTAGTGCTTCGGCTTGAGAGTAGAGACCGGCGCTGTCTGAGCCGCCGGGGAAGGCGGGGAGGCCTATGACTTGATCCGCGGAAATGTGGCCCGTGCAGTTCCGTTCCGAACCCGACAGGGACGAAGCGCGCGTGACAACCGCTGAGTAACGCTGACTCAGACAGCCACTGCAACCATGACTGATGATAGATTGGCCGTTGTTTTTCTTTTTTTTTTTTTGCACGGAGGCAGGCAGAGAACCGCCTACACCCAACATCCTCCATTCTGAGAAGCGTGAACTTTAAACAGACCCCCCCATGCGGGGGTGTCACCCTCTGAAACAAACCCCGGTCCCTCCAGCCGCTTCTCCTGTCCTGCAGGTCTAGGACCCTGATGCCAGTACATGGATGGAAAGAGAAGCAGTGGCTGTAAGGGTGGAGGGAGGAGAAGGACAAAGAGTCCACACCTAAAGCCCAAACAGAGAGAAAAGACCAAGCCAGGGTGGTGGGGGGGGGGGGGGGCATCATCCGGCCCCTCCATCACCCCTCTACTCCTACCCTAGTGGTGGCTTGACAGTTAGGGAAGCGCACTTGTAATCGAAAGATTGCAGGATCGAATCCCCCACCAGCCAGTCACCTCACTGAGGTACCCTGAGCAAGGTACCGTCCCCAAGCACTGCTCCCCGGGCGCTGAATTAGCTGCCCCCTGCTATGTCACGAAAGTCACATAAGTTAAATGCACATTTCGTTGTTGCGCACTGTGTGCTGTGGTTGACAATGACCACTAATCACCAAATTCTAATTCTACCCACAGTCAAGTTAGAAAGCTCCAGGATTCAGTGCCAGCCCAAGAATTTTCCAGATCAACAGGTCAAGGGAAGAGAAGGTATGCAGGGATGGATGACAAGGTCTTATAGGCCAAACACTCTACTGAAGGACTAAAGTGCACCAGCAGTATGGCTGACTGACTCTGCCAGACTGACAGATGTAAGATTAATCTACCAGCGTTCCAGCCTGACTAGATATACTCCCGTGTTAGATGGGGAAAGGTGAAGAAAGGTCAGTTAACTTGGTTAGTAATCTTCAGTTTTCCATCACCTAGTTAAATATAAAGAGCACATTTCCAATTTTATTGTCTGTGCCTCTTTCAAACGCACGCACACTTCTTTGTTATCTCTTCCTTCCATAAAGCAAAACCACCTATCTACACAGTGAAGAAGGGAGGGGTGGATTTATTGTATTATCGTTATCATTTTTAACGTGCCCCAGGCTTTGCCAGCAGGCTTCTACATGCCCCATGCAACAAAAGACAGCCAATCGGATTCTGGCACTCTGACTGCTCCCTTGTGTTGCACAGATATAGGCCCACTTCCTGGTGTGTTACAGACAGCAGCGGCAGGTGGCAGGCGGCCACAGGGGCAATGGGGAACCGCCCCTTCTCCACACAGAGATACAGGAAATCGCATTCGCATGAAATCAGCGACAGGTGGAGGTGGGGTACTTAGCTCCCTGCAGGAACCAACCACCAGCAGGGCGGCGCTATAGGAGAGAGAACAAACAAAAACCAAACAGAACGCCAAATTGAATCTGGGTGAGATACAAACCCACTGTCAGACCATACTACCGTTGGGACCCAGCCCCATCGAAAGAGTCAACATATGCAAGAAGGAGCTTCACAGATCTCATGGGTGGCCATCAGCGTGTTGGGGGGGCTATGTCAACCAGGGGTGAAGAGCTTGGTGCTTCCACCCAAGCCACCATGCTTTGAGGTGCCCCTCCCACCTAGATCCACCTCCCAGAGGGTGTGATGGAGACAGATGG
Organism: Mormyrus hasselquistii; assembly: GCA_026779605.1. Lineage (NCBI taxonomy): Eukaryota > Metazoa > Chordata > Actinopteri > Osteoglossiformes > Mormyridae > Mormyrus > Mormyrus hasselquistii. Next base: position 10,264,351 of record JAODKE010000038.1, read on the forward strand.
AGGGAGTGAAAGGAGGAGGGGGCTTGCCTGTAGTCCCAAAATCCCACTCCGGTGGGTGGCCTCTCCCCGGGTGGGATGGGGCGGGGGCTGTTTGTTACGGCTTTCGTCGTGGGTGAAAGCCGTCACAGCCTTCACGACAGGCAAAGCTCCGGTGCCGTGACAGAGCAGGGACTTTCGCAGCGAGAGAAGCTAGGTGGGAAGAGATGGGGAAAAAAGAGGAGAAAGGCTCCCTCAGCAGGTGCTACACGGCCAGGTCAGGTGGGGTGGGGGGGTTCTCGCAAGAGCACAGTAGCACACTGAAGAAGAGCCTCCCTCTCACCGCCCAACCTGATCCGCACTCGAATCGAAACCCAGGTGCTGTCCAAAGCCAATATTGACACTCTGAGTAGCCAGTCCACACCCCCCCGCCAAAAACACCCAAGTTAAAGGTGCAGCTGCAGGCCTCGTAAGCGCCTCCTACGGGTCGGCAGACAGAGCAGGGAAAGCCGACGCTAATTGCTATTCTGCTCCAAGGGCAGTGCAGCCTGGCTGTCAGCGGCCCGACAGATCCATGGCGTCGTACTGCGCCCAGATGGCGCCCCTCCGGAGCCGGAACCTGCGCCACCTCCCCCCCACACCACCTTTTCCTTCTCTCTCCGCCTCACCCCTCCTCCATACCCCCCATCCCTCAGATTGCGCCTCAATCCCTCACTCCCACTATTGAAACGCGGCTTTAAAAAGCAGAGCCCGCATTCTTATGCGAGTCAAACCAACTCCCCATAAAATTCCCGGCTCTTTCTTCCAGCCCCTGCACCACTCTGTCAGAGGAACCATATTGGAGGTAGCTCCTCCCCTCTTTCATTATGGAAATCCATCCATTATTCACGTGCTGCTAACAATGATGGCGGGGGGGGGGGGTGGCATACAACAGCCGCGGATGCTAGCAGAGGCCGGCCCGGTCCCCCTTGTGCTGCGGACCTCCAGAACTAATACCTGAGGTGTGGGGTGCTAATGTCATGGTGATGAGCTCAATCAACAACCCCCCACCACCATTAATACCCATGGCGCCCCCAAGGGGATGGGGCGGGGCTAGCAGCCAGACAAAACAAAGGTATAAAGATGTAGAAAGAAGACACCAGGTAAATAAAGAGAGCAGCCTTGTGCAGGTTCAGACATGCCAAGGACAAAAACACGGAGGGAAACAAGCAGGCACCAACCGTGAATGAACTGAACGCCGTCCAGTGTGTTCAGGACAGAGGGGGGAGGGAGCAGCCTTGACAGAACCCCACCTGGACTAGAGGGGGCACACACACACACCCCAAAGACGGACATATTGCTGAGTGTTCAGACACAAGATAAACGGTCGTGTAGAGGTGGAGGATCTGACGGAGGTCAGGTTAACACAGAAGCAATGTCAACCCCCCAACAAATGGCAGTTAGCTCATCAAAGAGCCTTTGTTTGCCATCTGAGGTCAGGCACAGGAACTCGCAGGGGGCTCCCGCTCAACCTGCCTTCACAAACACACCCCCCGCCCCTCGTAACCTCAAGGGCTTCCCGCACATCCTCACAAACTAACCCCAGGAGTCACAGTTGCCCGGGCCACCCCCATCACCTCAGTTTCATACACAACAATGTACTCTGTCACTCCGGACAGTGCTCGAAACAAAGCACACACCTTTACTGGACACCCAGCGGGGCCATGGAAAGATGGGGGTGGGGGGGGCGTTCTGCATGAGGAGAGAATAGAGCGTCACCCAGCCGCCGTAACGTCGGGTTCAGCCTCCACGGACATGGTCCATTCGCTAAACATGGAACATTAGCCTCTGCCCCCTCCCCCCTCCGCGCCACATTTTAGATGGCCTGCTCTCTGCTGAGTCATTGCCATTCGGGTTCACGGAGAAGGAGCCTCTACCTGCAAAGGAAAGCCCCTCGGAGAAACTTTCCAGAAGGAGCCTGCAGGGAACACGGCAGCGGTGATAATCAGCACGATATAAACCCACACTCTGCTACAACACGCAAATGCTGGAATACTGACATGTCTTAACTCTGAGCTAACTACCACCCAAAAAATGTATGTGGGTGTGTGTGTGTGTGTGTGTGTGTGTGGTGGGGGGCAGCTTGGTCTGAAGACCTGATAACCACTTCTTAATGGCTGATGTTTACAGTCTGCATATAAACGGCATAGCTCTGTGTCAGTAATGGGTGGGGGGTGTGTAACAGGCCAATCGGAAGGCAATGTTACGACCAGGAGTCACTAGAGGCCTATAAACAGAGCGACTGAGCTTTAACTAATGGGGGTTCAGAATGAAAAGATACCATTTAGACCAATTAGTGTACATTTATTTTTTTTAGGGGGGTGGACACAGAGCTGTGGTAACCAGATAGAGATGGGGGGAGGAGGGGGGCTACCTGGATGCCCCCAGCCCTTTACAGTAACATTTGCTGTGGAGCCACTGAGCCATTCGGAAAGCGAGTGCGACTGCGAAAATCATGGCTGCCATAGGCCAAAGGCGTCAGCGGCGTCTCCCTGTGGCTTTGGCGGCCTGGAGGCCGGATGCCGCCGCGTATGACCGTGAGAAAGCGACTGTGTGCATCAGCACGCCTCTCAAATACAGCAGAACCGGGAGACACGACGGCACAGGAGCGGCAGCCTCCAGAACGCGCACATGCCTCAGCCGCCGGCGTTCTTTACCGCCAAGATCCTAAACCCCTCCCACAACCACCCCCCCCCCCCCCCTCCGAAAACGACCGAAACCAGCAGCACCACCCTGCTGTGCCACACAGACACGCCCAGCGCTCCCGGGAAATGCGGCAGGGATGGGAGCACTTTCCTGCACACACGCTCAGGATGTGGCCTCCTCATGGGATCCTCCCACGCCCCTAGGCACCCCCAGTGTTTCTGTCCTTGCAGAGCCCCGGCGTAGGGGATGGGGCAAGTGCTACTGCCCCAGTCACAAGAGACACACCCCCTTATATTTCACTCTCCTTGCCCCCACCCACAGTCCAGAGATCTCTTTATCGCTCATCCAACACAGATAAACAGCACCGCAGTTATGAGTCCAACAAACAAAAAAAGCATCTCTCCCGCCTCCTTCCTGTGTCCCTTCCGGGCGGCTTGGGAATGTCACGGTAGGAATCGCGAGGCCAGAGAAAGCTCTAATCCTACAGTCTGCCGACGATCTGGGACACAATAAGGACATAATCCACGGCAGGCTGCGAGAACATTCATGCTCATTCACATACACCATCTCTTGTATGAAGGACTACGTCACCCATTCTACTGAAAAATACCCACGACTTCCTTCCTGAGAATGCAATTCAACAGAGAACAAACGAGACTGTAAATGACAATGAGTCCGGCCGAGTTACATTTAGGACAACAATAAACAAATTAGCAATGGGGAAAAAAAAATCAGCGCTGCCTCTCTGTACGTTACATTGGCATGTGGGGTAATACGCAGGTTTCCTCATCCCCTAAAAATTATTATTTTTTTTTAAAAAACCAAAAAGACAGAAACCAATTCAGTCCCTTAGGGGCCAGATGACATCTGAACTGGCACTTAAAAGGCATGAAATCTACACTGTTGCACTAACTCTTCAGCTAACGCCCTGGACTCGCAGTTAACCATTAAAACGACATGCTGGAATTATGGGAGGTCAGCACAAAGGTTGGAACCCGAGACCTTAAGAGGAACCTTTAAGGCTCCGCCCACAACCATGACACAGGAGAGGCGAGAGGTTTGTAAATGACCCTTAATACTGCGCTGTGCTGAACAGTCAGCACATCAATCATGGCGTGCTGCTGAGAGAAGCTCATGATTTAAGAGCCGAATAACCCTTAAACAAGCCAGACCCAATTCTGTGCTGCCAGAGAGAACGTCGTCAAGGCTAGCAAGGTCCTCTCCAGACCAGCCCCCCCCCCAAACCCTAGGAGAACTGTTTCGAGTATCAGATACGTTCGTGGCACAGTGGACAGAGGATGGTGCGTTTGCTGAGAAAGCAGAGCAGCCACTGCTGTGCAGAACTTGAGGTTATTCCTGAAACTAAAACTGAAAGAGAGATAGACACCAATTTTGGTGGGGGAGGTGGGGTTTGGTGGATCCGAAGCATCTGGTGGAACTCCCAACAGCCTAAGACAGGCAATCTGACCCCCCCACCCCCACCCCTCTCCACCACTCCTCCATTGTCACTTGCTAGAAAAACGACATAATGAGCATAGATTTGGGTTTTTTTTTGGGCCCTGCTCCATACCGAGAGCCCGCCACGGACCAGAAAGCCGCATGAATCGGGCCGTTGCGAGGTCGCATTCCAGCACGCCGCTTCGTGGTCCAGTCAACGATGGTCTCGTTTGGCGGAGTGCCGCTGCTACATTTTCTCCCTTTGGAAGAGTAATTTACTGAAATACTGTGAACGGGAAATGCAGTCAAACGGGAACATTTACGTTAACAGAGTACAGCGGGGCCCTAAGTTTAATCTTTTCAAAAATAAAAAGGATCGTTCGCATTTCCGTTTTATACAGCAGATACTTTTTGTCCAAAGCGACATACAGCAGAACCTTGGAACTCAAACGGCTCTTAACCCGACCAAGTCGGACATTGAACAAAATCTTTCTTTTTTCTGGCACCTTGACCGAAATCTTTGAATTCAACCATTCCTCCTAAAACTTGTATAGACGAGGATGGACTATAACAAAGACAAATGGACCTACTGGGATACTGATGCCTATGAATCGCTCTCAGTCTCGCGGTAACTCTCTGCCGAGTGCTTTATTTGGAGCATGTTTAGCGATACAGTAATCATGGCCCCTGAGAAAGTGAGCAGTGATAGCAGCAAACCAAAGAGGAAAGTGGTGAGAGTAACTGTACAACTTAAGAAGGAAATTATAGCGAGACTTGAAGGTGGTGCATGTGTGTCTGCTGTCGCTTTGGAGTGTGGGATTGTCATTTATTCTGTGTTTATTGCTTTTGTATGTGTGCTTTTTCATGTGTGTATTAGTTTTTTAAATTGATTGTTAATGCTTCTTATCATTAGTTAAGGTAGGTACGTTTAAATAGACGATCATTTGGAGGTCTGGAACGAATTACATTAGTTCTTATGGGGAAATCTGACTTGGACCTCGACCAAATCGCAACTCAACCAATGAATTAAGTTTGTGTTCCAAGGTACCACTGTACAAGTGAAAATCAAAGCAGCTGGGTTTAAGGCCAAAACGGTCACATCATACTACAGGACTAAGGGATTCGAACCAATGACCTTCCGATCACAGGCACAAAATCCTAACCCACAGAACCACACACCACCCACCAAGTCCACATTCTACAACTCTTAACATGCTTTATCACTAGAGTTATTTGACTAATTTAAGCATTTCTTTCATTTGTATGAGAAAAAAAACTATGCTACTTTTAAGTAAATGAACACCTGTAAAACATCAAATACTCACTAAACATGTCATTCCAGCAGCAGTATCAGCATATAACCCTAAGCCAGGACCTCGACTGTAACAGGAAAACCGCTCCAGGGCAGTCTGTCCTCATTCCTGCTTGCCATGCAACTGCTTCAAAGCCTCTTGGTGTGCAAGAGACATCGACGCGATACCGACTTCCAACGCAGAGCTCTACAAAGTTCAAACAGCATCTGGCTCATGCTCACGACGCTTGTTCACACACTAACACCAACCTAAGTGCTTAAAAAAATGACCAGCGATGAATCACGGCCTGTCATCTCCCAGGCTCACTCATTTCCTCTAGCAGTTAAACCACCCCCCCCCCCCAGCCACCGCACCAACACCTTCTCTTCTCCGCTAACCTCCACCCCAACAAGCATCCAACGTTTCTCCCACACTGTGCAATGTAACACAGTCTTCCGATATTGCCTCCATAGGTTGGCCAGACTTTGCGTTCTGAAAAGCAGCCAACAAAACAAGGAGCAAATATTATGCAGTGGAACTCCCCTCCCCCATTTTAATTCTGGTCAGGAGAGCAATTACTCACTGGCACAGCTTTGCATTAGATGAAGAAGCACTCGACTGTTCGGGAAGAAATGAATCCATCCTTGAGCGTAATTGAAGTACGGGGAAAAAAATCTAGGCCTTTAAAAAGACCCGTACACATCCAGGATGTTATAAATCCCAAATCCAAATCTACCCAGCTCCTAAAAGGAATTTAGCTGGTTTCGCTCTCCGAGCTGAGCGAGAGTCCCATTCTGTAGTACCACATTCCGCTAAGCCAAATTAAATAACCCAATATTTCTTATTTTCTACTTAGAGAGGTTTTTTAAAAAAAGAAATACCAAGCTATTCAGAGAATATGTGAGAAGGGGGAGGCAGTGGGGTGGGTCATAAGGACTGGGTTTTCGACACACTGTTAGGGAGCGTATGAGCTGGGTTTTTGACACTCTGTTAGGGAGCGTTAAGAAGAACGGATGCCAACGCAGCAGGCACACGGATTCTCCACGAGGGGTCACAACAAAGTGATAAGAGTCAACCTCTTTCACAGAAGCGAGAGTGCCAACATATCCCGAGGTCTCTGTGCTGAAACGCTCCCACGGATGACCCGGGATGGGCTCAGACGACTCGTGGTTCTGCGCTCGGCCTAATTAAACAGCTGAATTTCTTTTCACTTTGGTATGCCGCTTGAAGTTCCCCACCCAAGAGTCCCCCGGGAAGGCCCCTGCTGGGACGCAACCTCCTAACCGCAGAGTTCCAGTCCTCGGCTGCCGCCATCGCTAACCAGGAGCGCCTGCATATGCAGAGACCCGCTTTTAAAGATTGGCCGGCAGCTCTAACAGCTCCGCTGCTCCCCATACGGCAGCCTACAAGAGGGGGGGGGGGGGGGGACTGCGGCCAGTAGGAGTCCCAGCTCACTTGACATCTGTGTTTATCCTCCTGCTAAAACCAACAGGCTATATTTACTGTAGTCAAACAACCCCAGGCAGCCCTGGATTGGGAGCCCCCACTCTATCCCCCCTTAAATTGCATGGGGTGGGGGGTACATACATCCTAAGGTGAATAATTTCAGAAATAAGCATACGAAATGAACAAGTGAAGCATTGAAGTGATGCATCTTGACGCAATCCAAAACCGTTCCGAGCATTACTTCTTATATATGGAATTCTTTTTAGTTCAGAAAAGCTTCCTTAATTATGCATGCAGGAAATGCACAACCAGTTGTGTAAGAGATTGTACTGATATGTGGCTGTATTTCAAAAACAGCACGTCGGATAACATTATCAGAACAAACTCATGCATATGGAACTTTCACTATTGAGTTTCAATTGACAGTAGTCTAAGCCTCAAGTGAAAAGGTGTGTATGCTACACTCGTTAGAGTGCAGAGAGCCAGTATTTTCCAGGAAAAAAAAAACGAACTCCTAGATCAAAAGCGTATTTACTCGGTCATAAAAGCTTGTTAGTATGACACAAACACCACCCCTCTTCCTCTAGGCCAATCAAAAGCAGATGGACTTGTCATACTGAGTCTTAAAAAGTCTGAAATTTATGTTCATTTTTAAATAATTTGCCCAATATCTTCATTTATAAATACTCCCAAAATTACAGCTTCATCACCCTTATCCAGATCAGCCAGGAGTACCAACCGCATCTAAAAATCCATTCATCTTCCATGCTGACATCATTAAATACTACAACACAATGAGTCTATTTAGAGTTCCTTGTTTTAAGAAAATGAAGCCATAAAGAATTACAACACCTTCTGCACACTGACAGCAATTCACAACCGCCACAGAGACCTTTTTGGGATATTCCTAAACCGTTTGCCTTTAACACCATATAACATCTTGACAGCAAGTCACTAGCCCCTTTGCGACATAATTTCTCAGTCAACAAAACACTAGGATAAGTAAATGGCACAAGAAACTTGTCACCAAGCTGGTTCCTTAAGTTAAAAGCAGTCAACACATGAAATTTTACCAACAGTTTAAACTCTATACCTTATTCTCATTTTACATATTACAATTGCATGACAAATACTGTATATTGCATTTAGTTTGTCCAAAAAACATACATAATATACACTGTGTACCCGGTGACCCTGTCCAACATAAATGTTTGGAAGACTAATATGCTGTGTAATACATGCAGCAATAGTTGCATGGGAAATTAGTTCTTACATTGTATATTTGCTAACTGCAATAAATTCTAAAGCAAGCACTTTAATAATCAGTACTCCAAAATCTAAAGGATAATATGTATCAAGAAAAAGACAAGGTCGTGATGATCACTAATGTCGGTTCTAAATCGGCATAACGTATAATAGCTATTAGAGGACATTTATGAAAAGTTACCCAATAAAAATAACTGCCCCATGATATTTTGTATAAACCACCGTGATCATCACCAATACCGTTCTTACTACCAAAAACCAAACTCAAATTACGCTGAAAAAGGTGAAGGAAAAGGACGCTCCCCGCGTTTATCCCAAAAAAAGCCTTTTATCTTCTCTTTTGTATGTTTTAAGTATTATTCCCCGCAGTTTGCACCGAGCTGTTAAACACACCGCACCGGCCACGCGCACGTCGTTCCTGCGCTACCATGTTTCCACCCCCGCCTGTCTGCCCGCCCTCTCGCCTGCTTGCCCCGCATACCGAAACTCGTCAGCCCAGCACAGTCTCTCCGGCAGCGATATAAAGTCATGTAGGCAGCAGACGCCACTTCGGATCCTCAGGCAAAAAGCAGGAAAAACGGCATCGGAGACGGGCTTTCCCGTTCAGACCCACCGCCCGATTATAGCAGCTCTCAGGGGTGAAACTGAAGAAACCAGCCGCACCTTAAACGCACGGCGCACAGCCGTAATACGGAAACATCTAAATGTAATAATTCCAGGGAAAAGTTAAACTTTAATGGGGTTTAGATTACAAAACACCGAATACACAATAGATTTTCAACTATCCCTTCTTCTCAAGGATTAGCTATGTTAATTGCGTATTAAACCATCAAGGACAGGGAGCCCTCGTTTTAAGATATTCGTAACTTTACAGCTTTAACCATCCGCTTTCAGCAAAACTGGTCAGAAACTCCTTACTACTTATTTACATGACCAACTAGCAGCGTCTCACATATGGCACTAAAAGAGTAGAAGAGAGGGGGTGGCGTGATATTACATGGAACTTGTAGTTCGCATATTTACACACAGCCCAGGACGTCACTGCAATGCAAAGTGAACAAAAACTACAAATCCTGCGGGCTACACGACACCGTCACGCATGCGTACAAATAAAAGGGCATATCAGGAAGAACCAGGCATAGTCTGTACTTTGTGAAATGTAACTGGAGAGAAAGTAATATGGTACGAATAAAATCGAGCCAACGATAATGAAATCGACCTACACTAAAACAAGGACACACATGCGGCACCGGTAAAAAACACGACTATGTTTACAGATCAGTCCCCGCGCGTAGCTAGGTACCTAGCAAGCAAAGGATGTCTGTGCGCATTAGAGTTAACTAGCACGCCAGTTAGCTACTTTGAACACAGCTAGCTATATTCCCACCAGCGGCGGACTATTACTAAGTGTATAGTTTTAACAGGAAGCCTGGCGGATAAGTCTCTTACCTCGGAGTGGTTCTTGCTCTTAAGAACAACTTATGTCTCCCGCTGAAACAATCACAATCCACATAAGTAACGTTGACCGTCACCCGTCGTCCCTAGACCCACCACTCCTTACACTGGCTGCAAGCTATTGCCTTCCCAACCAACCGAAACCGCGGCACCCCGGTCTCACACTCTCGCGCCCTCACTGCGCCTGCGCGAACATGCGTGTTGTACTCGCAGATTGACTGCCGTCTGTATAGCGTGTAATGTGCGGCAGCGTAAAATGCAGGGTTGTGGTTGTGTGCGTTTGCTTTCTGTGTCGTTTGCAGTGGAACTGCGGGGCGATGGTGCCGTTTATAAAAACATCTTTTCACAGTGTTTCCATATCATTCATTAGGGCATCCTTTTTTGACTCGCATGAGATACAAAGCGAAATTCTTGAAATACCAGAGTTTTAATTTATTCGTTTTCTCATCCGAACAAGCAAATCAGTTTTTTGAAAACGCACGAAGCACTATACCTGTATGTAAAAAAAACGCAAATAGGAAAGGTACGTATTTGTTAATCAGACATACCCCAGTGTAGCATTAGAAAATAATTTATTATTTATCATCACGAGTTTGTCAGTTTTTGTTAGACTAATCCCTACTTGGGACGTAAAATGATGACGCTTGGACCTTTATGTCCGCATTTAATGTGTTTTATACCAGATGCCGATATTTGATCTGTTGTGTTGAACATTACGTAATGAATTACATAGTGTTTAGCTATTCTGCAGCAACATGGTATAATTCATTCAACATTATTAGCCTGTGTGGGTTTCGGTGTAAATAAGTATTGACCTATCCGTTATACGACTCGGCCAGATTAGCAATTCGTGTGAAATATTGCATAAGTAGGAAATTAAATAGGAATTACAGGTTTACTCTTACGCTTGACTGACAGCAACAGAAATAAAGGACTGCAATGACTGGAATGACAGCCAGGATTATACCAAACCAGAACTGCGCTCTTATTTGCACTGTTTAGGCAAATATGGGTGTAGATACTGATTTGAAAGCAAAGTTTCGCGTCTTGGTTTTTGGGGACTTCATGGATATTTTAAATCCTTAATTAGGCAAAGCGAGGCAACTCCTACAATAAGGACCTGGGGCAAAACGCAAAAGCGGTCAGTGACCATGGATATACGACCTGACTTCCTTTCATTTTATCATTCTATAGCGACATCTACTGTCGCCTACAGGACTGTGTGTGAAATGAAGCGAATGCTGTTCAACGAGCGTGCAGTAAAATCGGAGTGACATGAATCTGTCTGAAATTCTATAAAGTGAGAGCTGTGGGGCTGGGATATGTTGGGATTTGACTGGTCCTTCTAGATTGTGTGGAAAAAAATCTTGTTTAATGATTTTTACAGGTGGTGTTCTTAGTGATTTGTAATGATAATCCATATAAAACTACTGTACATTCACCCATTTTCTTAAAAATCATACATTTTTATTTGAAGGTACGAATAATTCGGAAAAATTATTCCACGTGAGAACTAATTACACAAGGAAAGTAATGCTAGTATAATTGTGTTGGCATGTTAATCATGAAAAACATTTTGCTGCAGTAACTGTACACTGCCATAAAATTAAAACAAAATTTCTTGGATTTCCTTAAGTAGGAAAAATAACATCTTCGTGTAAATACCTTGTAGTTTTGCAAGTGAATTTTGTTATTAAATTATCATCGCTATATTGTCCTGGTCAAGGACCTGTCAGGATCTTTGTGTTTCTGTTTGGACTCTGTCAGTTCAATACCCCTGATAAAGTAGGTAGATTTAGCTTTACATGAGTGATAATTATGCAAAAAAAAAAAATATATATGAGGCGGATCCTGAGGAGGGTGGTATATTTCCAAAGGGATGGTTTTTATAAGCTTTTTCCAATGGGGTGGTGGTGGCATCTGTATGCACCCCCTGTCAGATCAAGCCCTGGTTGCCACCCCCACACACTGATGGCTTCTTCTTCAGACATTTTTGTGAAGGAGGACAACATGATCCACGCCCTCCTGCACTCACTGCATCTACTAGAACCTTGGGGATGCAGAATCAGTACCCTCTAGGGTGAACTAATTAGTCAGTCATGAACATCTTACACCTGTTTGCTAGTTGCCGAACATTCATCTGGTTTTTAACAATATAGAATGACTTCAGGTAGATCGGGAATGTAACCCAAGGGAACCTGGTGATGATCAATCAGCTGAATCAGTTGTTTAAAAGGTTTGACTTAAGACCCTCTGTGGTTTATTATCAATCCCCCGCAACTAACATTCAGGCTTTCAGTACCTGCAGCTCTGGCTGCCCTACGCCTCCCACAGGCTGTCATGCTCCACCACTCATTCCATCAGCACCAGCAGAACAGACTGCTTCAAACACCATCCTCGAGACCAGACCAGGTGGAGAGGGAGTAAAAGAGCCTGCACCTTGGCAAGGCAACAAGACCAGATGATGTGTCCAGTCTTGCAGGCTTGTGCTTTTTAGCTGGGCAGAGTGCGCCTGCGCTTGTGAGCTTGAATCTGAAGAGAATTCTTCTGCTCTGGAAAACTCCATATCTGGTTCTCATATGCCAAAAATGCCATCCATGATGCATTCTTCTAATGATGTAAATAGACAAATCTCTATTCCTCGTCAGTGATATTTCACTGGTTGTTATATCATAATAATCTACTTATCCCCCCTCGCATCCATGTACCTCCCCTGAAAATACCCTTGAGCTGCCACAGGTCCAGAACTGGAAGTTTCCAGAAGATTAATGCATCTGGCTGTCCAATGGCGCCACCTGGTGGCCTATACTATATTCACAGGTTGAATAAAAATAACGGAGAGCAGAGGTTGTCAACCTTCTTTAAAACAGAGGCCTACAGAAACCAGAGGCAGGGATCCAAAAAGAACCGCCAAGTTGTATAATAAATCAATTAATTCCTGTGAAATCTATATACCAAATGTATGTATAATTTCTCTCACTTTATTAAATACCAAATATTTGTAAAGTGAAAAACATACAGGAGTTGGACAATGAAGCTGAAACACCAAGTCATTAGTGTTTGAGGCTTCACACCTATATATGTATGCCCTGCCTGGTGGCCAGTCTTCACTGATTGTACACTCCATCAGTAAGAGAAGTGTGTGAAGGTCGAATTAGCAGAGCAATAGCCCAGCTGTACATAAAATGTTCCAATCCACACAACATAAAGGGAGACAAATGAGTTCCTCCTCCACCGTATCTAGTTATTTGCTTTGATTGATGTGGCTTGATGTGGAAGGACAGGTGTGCTTAGGGATTGGTTTTTAGGGTCTGATTTCAGAAAAAGAGTAATATTTAAAAATCTATATTTTAAAGCATAAATCTTCAGAGACAGTTGGTTATTATATACTATAAAATATGGATACAATTGAACTTTTTTGGCATTTTGCTCATTTTTGTTGGACGGGTGGGGGGGGATGGGGGGTGGAGGAGAAAAGTGAACCTCACCAGGCTAATGCCAGTGTTTAAATATTAGAATTTTTTATACCGGTCATATCAATGGGTAGGTTTGGCATGGTGGTGCAGCGGTTAGCACTGTTGTCTCACACCTCTGGCACCAGTGTTCGAGTCTCTGCCTGGGTTGCATGTGAGTGGAGTTTGCATGTTCTCCCCATGTCGTTGTGGGGTTTCCTTTGGTTTCCCCCCACAGTCCAAAGACATGCTGAGGCTAATTGGAGTTACTAAATTGCCCATAGGTGTGAGTGTGCTGGTTGGGCTGCCCTCCTGTCCTGGGTTGTTCTCTACCTTGTTCCAGGATCTGGAGCTGGACCCCCCACAGTCCAGAAAGATAAGCTTTTTGGAAAATAGTTGGATATCAATGGGTATATATTAATGTATGGTATAACCACTCATCTTCCAACTGTTTATCCCAGTCAGGGTCGGGGGGGCTTTGAACTGATCCCGGACTGGGTCAGAGTTACCATGTGCTAGCAAAATTTGGGGGGGTCCCTTTAATGTTGCTCGCTCCTGGGGCTTGTCCATACTCTTTACTGGCAAATACTGCCTATATTTCTGACCTTTCACTTTTCAAAGGGTGACACCTGAGAGGGCCAGCTTCACTGTCTCCAATTATAGTCTCCTTGGTAGCAATAGCCAAGGAAAACTTACAGACAGCAGAAGGAGGAGTCAAAGGGTAGTGTTGTGCCTGTTCTTCGGAGTTAAAATGAAAAACACGAGTCGCAATAGCTCTAAAAGTGATTGATTCCTTTAACAATTCATAGATGCTGATTTTCTAGAGTCACTAACCCTCAAGCTTACATGTTTCCATGGAAACATGGGAACCGTCAGATATTTTAGTTAATAGATAAATTTTTTTGAGAAGATACATATTGCAGCAAATAGCTGCCTTGTAAAATACACAATTGCTATTTTATATATTGTCTTTTCCAGCAATATTAACTGAAAGACATTTCTCTTATTTCTCAGGTTTTCGATGATTAAATTAGACATATGTGCTTTCAAAGACCTCCAAGTGACATGAAACCCCCTCTCCCATCACACCTAATTGTCTGTGCAGGCACAAAAAAATCCAGAGTGTAAATTAGACAGGCAAAGGTGGCTGTTGAACGTTCAACTGTTACATGATCTTTCACTTTAATGAGAGACACAATTTCTCATGGCAGTCAGGACAATTAGCCAAGAGCAGGTACAGTACAAGGACAACATGCTAATTAACCAAGTTTCCTAATGGTGGGAATCAAACCCACAAGCATTGTGAGGTTATTGTGCAAACCCATGGCTTTATAAATAGAAAAAAAATATATATATTTGCTTTGATTTTGTTAACCTTGAAACACTGACAAGTAAGTATTTGGAAAACAGATAGATAAATGGATGATGGATGGATGATTTAGTTAAGTGATACATATAATCTTACAATATGTTTAGCGATGTTTTTATCCAAAGCAACATATAATTGAGAAAGCAGGGCCAACCAGTTTCTGGAGCAATTGGGGATAAGGGCCTTGCTCAAGAGCCCAACTCTGCCAACTTTTGGATTTGATTCAGTGAGGTTCCGAACACAAGCAAAGAGTCCTAACCCACTGAACCACCCATCACCTTCTCTTATCTTCTGTTTGTGACTCAGTGACATGATTATTTCTTGTTTGATGGGTGCCGGGATCCTGTGTGAGGTGCCCCACACTTCATGCCTCCTGCTTCCTGGCATAAGCTTCAGGCTCACCGTGACCTTCTACTGGATAAGCAATTATGTAACGTGGATAGGTGGAAGTTGAATTCAAGCTTCCACCTCAGTCTGTTAAAGGAAAGCTTGACACCAGCTGGAGGGTATGCTTGTACAATTTATCTCTTTTCAGGGATTGTGCTCTCAAAAGTCCTCACTCCCCACCTTGAAGGGCCAGAGCCAACACTACCCCTGAACAGCTTCTGGTCACTCAAAAAATTTCCTTGGTTGTTGCTACCAAGGAGATCATAATGGGAGAGAGTGAAACTATCCCTCTTAAGTGTCATCCTTTGAAAAGGAAACAGAATAACAGCAATATCAGATGTCTTGCTATTTTTATTCAGTTGTTTTATTTTATGCTAATTTAGGAATCAATTTAATGGGTGATTCAGCGGCACCAAGTCACCTGATTACCAGAGGTGGAGATTTCAGGTCCAGAGAGTAAAAATCCAGACCAGGATTTTGTTTCAACCAACCACTTGAGTATAAAGAGTCACAGTCACAGAGTACTCAACTGGTTGGTTGAAGCAAAATCCTGGTCTGGATTTGTACTCTCTGGACCTGAAATCTCCACCTCTGCTGATTACAAATGTTTGGACCGTGGGAGGAAACTTTTAAGTGGGCATCCAACCCACATTAGGATGAATAATGAAATTGATTTTATATTGCTAGTTTTATTTAAATTCTTACAGAATTTTATATTTATATAAAATGTACAAATCCAGCATCACACATATAAGAATGTTATATTATGCAGTCAAACATATGACTAGATTACTTATTTCCAATGGGCGCTATGCCAACTATAGTTAAAATCTTTCTGTATTTTTGTCTGGGTAAAGGCCGCCCCCAGATGTTCAGGTGACCTAGGCAAGATTTTGCTGAGTTCCTCCCCAGACGAAAAACAATTTTTGTCAGTTCATTTGATAACATCACTCCAGAATTTCTTCTGATTTTCTTCACTCACTATTTTGCTCCCTCCTAATGGAATGGCGCCCTAGGCAATCGCCTATGTTGCCTATATGGCCCAGCTTGGTGCTATACTCCAAAATATTCATGTTAACACTAAAAAAAAGCAATGAGTACTTAAGCTACCTATCTAGCCACTTACAAGCAATTAGGCTTAAATCTTCTTAAATCTTAAATCTTCCAACCACTTAGATCTGGTTATTAGGGGTTGGAGCCTATTCAAGGGTGCATAGGGTACAAGGTATTGGAACACACTGGGTGATATGCGAGTCCATCACAAGGCACACACACACACACACACACACACACACAAAGATTAGGTATCTATATCTCTGTGGGGACTCTCCATTCATTTCTATGGGCATAACATTAACTGCAACCATGGCAACCTTAACCCCTACCCAGCCCTAACCTTTACCATAAATAACCAAACAAAATACAACACTTTTGGCTATTTTAGTTTTTTAATCAAATTCACAGATTTATTTATTTATTTTAATAAAATTGAGTTTCTTCTTTGGATGACTGAGACAGTGTGCAAATCAGACTATGGGCAAATCAGAGACAACAGAAAGCCTAAATGCAAGTTTGCAGGAGAAAATTAGAGTACCCAGAGGTAACCCACACAACAAAGGGAGAGCACGCAAACTCCACACACAGAGCAGAACTGGGATTAAAACCATTGCTGTCGGTGTATCAGATACACATGAGGGCCTAAATAAATAGATTGAAAATACCCAATGAAAGAATAACATACAATGTCACTTATGTGGCATGTAGATTTTTGTGCTTTACTGCACTTTAAGATAAACATACCCTACCTGAATCCTATCTCTAACAGACAGGAAGTTAAATGTAAATTATTTGTAAACCTGCAGGCGAGGGTGTAGAGTGGCAACATTAGCAGGTAAATTTGTACAGGAGCAGGCAATGGGAGAATCTGACAATATGATAAATGAACATACCAGTGCATTATTTTGGAAGCAATGTATATAAACAAGTAAACATGATGAGTTAAAGGAAAGGAAAATTCTGGAGTGTTTTAAATTTCACTAAACAGCCAGTGTTCCCTGGATCTTTGATTCCACTGCATTTGGTGAATATTCCTTTGTTGCTCACAAGTTCTTCTGTTTCACACAGAAGGGAAGACGACTGCATTTATCTCATCATTAACAGAATCCATGAACATAATGACAAGCCCACTTATTTAAGGTGTACATTAATATAATAATAAGTTAAAAAAAATATATCGATATATAGTTGGAAGGTTCGAAAAATCTTGTCTAGTCTTGTTTTCCAAACCTCTTCTTGGGGAGCATACCAGCCATTTCATGTACAATGTCTGTTAAATTTCACTGCCAGCTCCTGAGATTAATTAACTTTATGAGGCATTCATTAGCCAACCAAGGTGTGCCAGTGGCAGAGCTCAACACGTGATATATTCTGTGGTTACCGAAGATTCTAGGAAGAGCTGAAACAGCCAAAGCTTTTTAAGGCACACACACACACACATACACAGACCTGTATTAATATCTTTGTGGGCACCATCCATTCATTTCTATGGGCAAAACCCTAATCCTAACAATGACAACCTTAACCACTACCCAGCCCTGACCTCAACCAACCGCAAGAGAGGTAAGGATGTGTTGATACGGCACACTGCCGCACCCACTGCATAAAAAACCACCTCAGGGATGAGAACCCAAGTACAGCCATGCAGTAGGTGATATCTCAGCGCCACACTAGTTTGAATGGAACAGCATGAGACTTTTCCCAGTGGCTAGAGTGCCAACCCTGCCCCCAATTCTCCCTGGAAGTTGAAGGACCTGCTTGCAGGGTTGGATGTAGGTTATCATCATATCCCAGACAAGGCAATTCAGGTTAAGAGGCCAACAGAGTGGAGTGGGGGGGGGGGGGGGGGGGGGGGGGTGCCCCGACACACTGGGCAGGGAAAAACACGACCCAGTCCTTCAGGATCGTA
>JAODKE010000038.1:10290219-10302317 GCA_026779605.1 Mormyrus hasselquistii
GGGTTTTGCGTCGCCGGGGGTTTTTGTGGGTGGAACAAAGGGGGGGGGGCCGCTTTGTCGGGGGGGGCCTGTCCTCCCCCCCCCCCCCCCCCCCCACCTGCCTAAACTGTTGTGGTTTTATCAGCTTTGTTCAGTCCCAGTGGTCGAATTTTGAGTTATGTGTGATTCCTCAGTACGAACAATAGAGCTTTTCGTTTGCATTTTCACCAGAAAATGGGACAGATTAAACATGGGGCATATGCAACCATAGAATTCATGGGTTGTTACAAACCTCGATTTTGAGTTTAGTGCAGTTTTGGTACAGAAGGGAAAACATAATTTGCTTTGAAATCAGGGAACAAGGCAGGGAACAACCCAGGATGGGGTGCTAACCCACTGCAGGGCATACGCACACACGCACACCTATGGGCCTTGGCATGATTTCGGATTGGGGGGGGGGGGTCACTGGAACACCTTGGGGGAACCCCATGATGACACAGGGAGAACCCGAGAACCCTCAAACATCACACATGGAACCCAAGTTCCAGAGGTGTGAGGCAACAGTGCTAACCACTGCACTGCCATGGCACCCTCTATAGGAAAAATAAAACATATTAAATTATAACAATCCTAATAAACTGCAAATTAGTCTGCCCTCAGACAGATGCCTGTCAAAATCCCATGTTCTCTATTATTGAGTATAGTCACCTGTATTGATAAACACCCCTATAGCTGTAATCCCTCAGGGAGACTGACCTGCAGAGGCTGTTACTCCTGCTGTCCACACACTCAGATGATGTCGTCTCACATGAGTTAACATGTTGGATGTGTTTCCAGCAACATGTCTGAGTTCTGTATAACAGACCCAACAGACAGTCTTTGTCGTATCAACTACTCTCTCCAGTGTTGGTGTTATTTACTGGGAAACCAAAATGTTCCCAAACTGCCGATTTATGAGACATTAACCATAGCCAGCTCACAGCCACTATCAGCATAGAGTTTTCCTTGTTGATCACCTTCTTTTTGAATTTAGGTTTTGCCAATTTCAATAAATGTATTCCTTCATTCCATTGTGCGTAGCAAACCGAAAGTGATGCATTGAACATCACAGAATGAATACATGTAACATCACAGGCCTAATATGCTCTGAAATATACGGGTACTAAGAGGTTCAAGCGATTCAGGTGAGATATGCACTTGTTTTAGAGACTTAATCTTATTGAAGAGATGTTTCAGTTGAGAAGTCTTTTCTTCATGTAGCTCGAAGATAAAATAGTCGATAAAGGCTATAGTGACCACCTGAGCTGACCATCATCTCTTATCAATTATGATTATTAAAATTATTGTGCGTGAAACATAATATCCATGATAAGCAAAATACATCTTGGTGGACTTCTGTCTGTGGACTTTTGCTGGAGTGATTGATCCCCCTTCTCATATCTCCTAATTCTATTGCTGCCCACCCATCCAAAATCCTAGTTTGATTTCCTCCTTTTTCCACCCTCCTCTGTCACTGCAGCACTCTCCATTCTTTTCCTCTTTGTCCATTCCCTCTATCCTCCTGAGTACCGGTGCCTTCAGTATGTGACAACTGCATTCTGGGAAGCTGGATAGTGAGGTGGGGTGGGGGGGTTACTTCAAAAGCAGGGCAGTGAGGAGGTTTTCTTCTCTGTGTGGTAATGAAGTGAAAATACAGGCCTACCATGTCCCTGGGGATTGGGGGGTGGGGGGTGTGGTACATTAAGGAACACGCAGACAGACGCTGCACCCCCCTGCTGCAGCCTGCCCCTCTCTCTCCGCAGCCTCCAGTGAGCCTGATGCTTGACCACTTTGTTTCTGCTGTGTGATTTTTATCCGAGACTAACGTCTCCCATTCTGCGACTCATTTGTGCAAGATCACTGCCGCCCCCACCCCCAAGCGGAATAATGCATATACTATCCTAGGCTTCGCCCTCCTAACCCCTGGTGACCAGCAGATCTCACCGACAGCACCTCCTAGCCATGTTAGCTTAGGGCCGCCCGATAAATGAATTTGACTGACTCTCACCAGTAGGGGGTGTCACCAACAAATAGAGTTGTTAGCGTTTACCTTGCTTTGCTTTTTCTGTCTGCACTGACGTCATTCAGCCGGCTGAACTCACAGAGTAAATTCGCTTAATGTGACAGCGGCCCTTGTAAATGCATGCCCTGCGGCATACTAGTGTCCCTTCCAGGATGCTCTCGCCCCGCCCCTTTGCCTCATGGGATGGGTGCCAGGTCGCTCCATAACCCCGCGCCGGATATGATGCAGTGTCAATCAATCAAACAACTTAAATGCAATTCAAAATGTTTTTACAGACAACTGACACAAACATTGTAGCTGTGTACAGGTGACAAACGACATGACAATAAAAGTCATTTGATTTTGTTATTCTAAAAAAATTCTAAACTGAATTTATACATAATAAAAAGAAAAAATAATAATACACTAAAAAAATAAATTATAAAAATGAAACAATAAAAAACTAAAATTTAAAATTTAACTGGCATAAATACTGAAATTATGAGAACATAAGACTACACGTAAACGATAAGATGTTTTTAGTGTTCTTTTAAAAATGTCACTATTTTCTGGACCCTTTTCATGCTCAGGAAGGCTGTTCCAGTGGATTGGAACATAACGCCTTGACTTGCACACTTCAACATTACAAGTATTTTACCGGCTGACTTTCCCATCAAAAGTGCAGGAAAATACAAACAAGGGGAGAGTGATTACCCAGAAGGGGGCTCTCCATTAAACAGTGCCCAGCTCAGAAGGCTCCTTCAGGATCAGATTGGCCGTGTCACACTGGAATCGGATCTCGAAAAATGTTATAAACCTGTAAGGAGCCAGGGTGAGGGGGCTGCTTGGGAGGGGGTGGTAAACAAAAGAACAGAGTAGGAGAGGCCGCAGTCTAGCTTAATCTTGGACTGGCAGCCGTACCACACTTGAGGACACCACAGAGTAACTGTAGAACAGCGGAGAATGGGAACATTACGGTTATTTTCTTAGGTAACGTTTTTACCCAGATCTGCTTCAGCTGTTTTATCCACTGTTACATACAACCAGGTGTTTTTACTGAGGCAGTTTGGGTTAAGTAATTAATTTATCTAAGGGTGCAACTGCCCGGTAGCTTCTGGGACCTGAGCTGATGGCTTTACAATCCCACGTTCTTTACCTAACAGTCAGCTTTTAGATGACAGCCTAGCGGTCAATGGCAGTTATGAAGGTGGTCTGTTTTTGCAGCACCGATCTGGTAGCCCAGGTGCACCACACGACGGAAGAGCTGAGCATCTTTGAGGCCATGTGGTTCCTGTAAAGGGGTAGCTGTGAAAACAGGTGTTAGATGTTGTTGTTTAGCATCATGGGCTAATTAGACCCATTTCTGTGACTTGTGTAATGACATGACAACACGGTTTGACACAACGAATTTTAGTTACATAACACTAGAGTCCCACCCTACCAGTGTCTCGGTAACTGCCTCACCCATCCAGACAGAGGATGCTCCATAGTCTCATCCAATCACCTGTTTATCAACATGTGCCATGCACCATGCAAGACTACCCCCCCCAAGTTTGGATTTACATCTCCCTTGCCTCTTCCTGCCCCCTTTCCCTTATGCACACACACAGCCTTAAGGAGACAGCTGTCCCTCACCGTGATAGACGCAGTGAATTAGAAAGCGAAGAGGCGGGAGGAGAGGGTTCTAGGGGCATGGCTAGGAACGGGAGGGGGGGACAATGGCTTATTATCATTGTCAGCAGCCTGCCCCTATTTTCATTTTCTCTGTTTTTTTTTTTTTTGCCTCAGACGATACTTCAGCTTAACAAACAGACAAACACAAACGCATGCACACAAACAGATATGCAGCTCTCCGCCATAGTGGGCTCCACATCTCAGATCACACAGGGCCTCTCGCTACCGCTAAGGCACTCCGAAGACAGTGCTGCGTAGGCCCCTGCTCTGGCGCCATTCCACAGACCGGAGCTTGGCAGCGCTATGCGGGCACGAGACCCCCCGCACCTGCTAATGCTAACTGCTAATGCTAACGGCTAATGCTGACAGCGAATGAAAAACGGCGCAAGCAAACAGCAGATTCTCCATGTTGGTTGTGAAGAGTGCTTGGCACAAGAACTCACCCATCTCCATTAACCTGAAAAGGGCTTGTCTCACGGTATTACAGTTCTGCCGCTGTTCATATACCTTATAAGTAGTGTTTACCTTTACATTTATATATATTTTTTTGAATTGGCTTCAGTATTCTGTCATGTTTGATTCCAGTAAGAACAGTGAGAAGAACCTTGAAATATGCTGAATAGCTAGGTATCATAGGGTACACCCCTGTTGTTTTGTTTAATTTCTATTTCATTTAATTGTATTTTAAAATATATAATACAATTTTTCAATAATAATAATAACACCACAGAACTAAGGTTAACCAAACAAACACTTTCTGTATTTAATGTGGCTTCTTGAACTACTTGCTGACGATTAGAGCCTGCAAGCCATTTTGTGCTTTGCCATGACAATAGCCAAATAATATGAATTCTGCTTGAGTATCTCGTATTTTAGAACGCGCACTCTTCAGTCCTGAGTATTGGTATTGGAAAACACCCATATGAGTAACTAAGTTAAATGCAGCAGCTGTACTAAGCACACCCATGTAGGTAGCTTTGGTCGGACTCTTGATCAAACAAAAGCCTGGCTGTGGACTCTCCACCTCTCTTTGCATAGGCCTGGAGATAAGGGCAAACATGCTCCCTCCCCTCAAACCAGTCAGCCCTGTTGACACTCAAAACATTTCCATAGCCTGTCCGCAAGCGGAAATGTAGGAGGAAGTACGAAATCCAGCTCAGGATTACTCAGTAAGCCAGGACGTGTTGAAAATGACTTCAGGTCTGTGCGCTTATAATAATTCTCTCATGACTGCAGTGAAACTCTCAACCTGTCACTATAACTATACTTAATATTCTCTCAGATGGAGATGCTTAAAAAAATTAAGCATATGAGTATAACCTCATCTAACACATAAAAGAAATTTTCACCAGTTGTTTAGTAATGATTCTTTATTTGACCATCGTACAAGTATGAATACAGGTACATAGGAATTCATTAGTGATCTCATATCCCATCTTACTCTCCTATGAGACACATGAATACAGGTGACCTTGCAAACTAATCTCCCTCTACAGGGTTACGAATCACAATTGTCAATTGTGTTTTTGTGTGTCAAAAGAGAGGAATTTCTCTCTGAAAAGCAAAACACAAATCAGTCTGGATGTGGTGGCACGGAAATTGTCAGTGGATTTTGTCACATTTTTCAGTCAGTTTGAAGTAAATTAATATGTGTCAAAAGACCTGTGGCAGTTATCCAAGCTGAATGTTTATCCTGAGGGAGGGTCAAATGTAGTCTATCCCAGTCTCTTCCTATATGGGATTCCTATCATGGTGCAATATAGAAACACAAGTTTCTATATTTTTGAACTGGAAGAGGAAACCAAAGTACCTACAGAGAATGAACACAGCATGAGGTGAACCTGCAGACTCCACTTACAGAGATCAGAGATGGGATTCAAACCTCTAACCCTGCGTGTGTGAAGCAGCAGCATTATTGAACTTCCATGCCGTCTCTGTATTGAACCCTCACTTTGAATTATTTCCATTGAGTTACCCCTGCAGACTCTTCTGGCACAGACATCTTCCATTCAGTGGCCCTGTGGCCGCACCCAGGAGTGCTCTGAAGGTCCAGCACTGCCTCATATGAGATGCAGCCTCGCGTGAAACAGCGTGATGTCCAAACAACTTGACCTGAGTAATAAAAAGAGAAATCGTTGGGTTATCTTATGTTAATCACGCACCCCGCTGTAACTGAGATTACTGTACTGATAAAGCAGTATTTGTTAACCAGTATTGCGTGTAACTGTCTTCCTATGATGCATCGCAGGTTTCGTAAAGGATAGCTTATTCAGTGGCTTGATGGGATATTTCAGCACAAATCTGCACGTGTGCACAAGCACGTAAATTGGGTTTCAGTTTTGTATGTCATGCTGGATTAGTAAACAAAGGTCTGCTTGTGTGCAATAGTGAGCATCTCTCTTACACCGCATGTTCACCTTTATATTCTCTTTACCATGTCCTAATGGATCCTCCTCAGGGGTGGCACTGGCCCCATCTGAAAGCTCAATGGTCCCTGGATTGGCCCCCTCCCCTGTCACGTACTGAACCAAAACATAATCATTGGCCCCTCTGTATGAATTATGCTCCCTACCTTAAAAAATCCTAGAATCACCTCTGAACTTTCTCTCCAAAAAACGGGATCCAACCCAACCCCCCCCCCCCCCACCCCAAACCAAGCCTTATAAAACAGGCTAGCAGTACAAAATGCTAATATGAATACATCTGCACTGCTCAGACCTTTAGCTACTTGATTTCTGTTTGCTGTTAGGTTTATGTGATGCGGGTCTTTTTCCTAAATGAGTTTTGAGGTATATGTTCATCTCAGACTGGGTTATCTCAAGTAAATGTTCAGCTGAAGAGGGCAATAACATAACTGGGAACATCTGGATTACCACCTAGTGTTTCCAATGTATACAGCCATGTGAAATTGAACTCAAATATGTGTTTTTTTTTTAAAGTGGACACCTGCCACAACTGTCTTGTCTCCCTTGCAGTTTTAATTCTGGAAAAAATGGAGAGGGATGACTTGTTTGGCAAGACCCTGAAGATCACAGATTTTGGATTGGCACGGGAGTGGCACTGCACCACCAAGATGAGCGCAGCGGGCACCTATGCTTGGATGGCCCCCGAGGTCATCAAACTGTCCCTGTTCTCCAAGAGCAGTGATGTCTGGAGGTAGGAGACAGGGGGCGGTACACAGATAATCTGCTTTGGTGGAGAAATGAAGGAAGAGGCAATCAGGAGACCATACAAGGCGTTACTGTGGGTTGACCTGAATAGCATCTCTATAGTTTATGATCTCTCTTTCTCAGTTTTGGGGTACTGCTATGGGAGCTGCTGACAGGGGAGGTTCCTTACCGGGAAATCGATGCCCTTGCAGTAGCCTATGGAGTAGCCATGAGTAAGCTAACCCTACCCATCCCCTCCACCTGTCCAGAGCCATTTGCTCGCCTCCTGGAAGGTAAGAATGTTTGCTCTATGCACACTGACGATTGGCACGCACTTATTATCTTTATGTCATTCCAATATCCACAATAAATCTCTCACTATTTAGCTTTGCTGCCCTGTCTGTGAAATGAACACAGAGCATTTAAATAAATCTTAAATGTGTTATATTGTTCGACACAAACACTCATTTCACACAGTCACCCAATTTACAAAAAATGTACTCAGGGAGCAATGCAGATGGAATTAATGTAATTTGAATAAAGATATTGTAAATAAATGTAAGTTTTTTTCTGTAAGAAACTTTGTTTTGTGGGGTTTATTTTGGTCAAATCTCATTTTGTACCATAAGAAATGCATGAGAATAACTGGTTTTAGGTATTCCAGGAATGTCAGTCGCTATTAGATGCTTAGTTAAATGTAATTTTCTCAGCATCTCTTCCTCCTTTAACCCCTTCATTTCTCCTTTGCTCTTCTTCTCCCTACATCAGAGTGCTGGAGCCCTGTCCCTCACAGCCGCCCTTCCTTCAGCAGCATCTTGTCTCAGCTGCAGGCCATCGAGCAGTCGGCCATGTTCCAGATGCCGCTTGAGTCCTTCCACTCGCTACAAGAGGACTGGAGGCTGGAGATCCAGCAAATGTTTGATGAGCTGCGGGCCAAGGAGAAGGTTAGGGAAGAGAGGAGGGGGTTGAAGAAATATCTACACTTGTGCTGGGGGGGGGGTGTCTTAACTGTGTCGGGAGAAGGTTTCTTTCACTGTGTGTGGTGCAGAAACCTTTTACCTGTAGCACTTACCTCATAGATGGAATGGAAAACATCCATGAAAAACTTTTTTTTCATCCATGAAAGAAAGTTCTCTTTTTTATGTTCAGTTTACCTGTGTCTCGTGCTGCTTTCATGTGCTAGTTGGATGATCTTACTTTCCGCAAGTCGGAATCACGAGTATGTCATATTCAAATGCTTTGTTGTCAGAGCAAAATGAAAAAATAGTGGATGCAAAATTTTAGCTAACATGAGCTGATGGGAAGTTGATAACTTTGCACTGCGCTACGGTCCATTTGCTTTGGGTAGAAAGATAAGTAGTGTTGTTCTATGCCAAATAAAGTATACACAGATTACAATGATAGCTGTGTTGCTAAAAATAAGCAAATTCATACCATCCACAACTGAAAGTGTCCTTTTGTCCGCTATGTTGAAAGGTTAAAGGTTGTCCCAACTGGAGAGGTATATATTTTTTTTCAGAATTTCATGCTTGTAAGTATAAGTTGTGGGGGCATTCAATGTGCAACTTCCAAGTCAGCAACTTGTGTTTACCATAATTCCGTGAAGGCAGCATCAGTCTCACGTCTCTGATCCACTGTCATCTTCACTCCTTTCCGATCGCTAGGAGCTCCGGTCCTGGGAGGAGGCACTGGCGCGAGCGGCTGAGGAGCAGCGTGAGCAGGAGGAGGTGCTCCGACGTCGCGAGCAGGAGCTGGCCGAGCGGGAGATCGACATCGTGGAGCGTGAGCTGAACATCATCATCCACCAGATGTACCAGGAGAAGCCGCAGGTCAAGAAGCGGAAGGGCCACTTCAAGAAGAGCCGCCTACTGAAGATGGGCCGTGATGGCAACCGCATTAGTCTGCCCTCTGGTGAGTGGAGGGGGAATTGCGTCTGCCAAGGTGTACATCCAGCCAATTAGGAGGTTATAAGTGCCTGGGTGTCTTTTTCCTTGTTTTTCTCTTTCAGGATTTGAGCACAAAATCACAGTACAGGCCTCTCCCAGTGTGGACAAGAGGAAAACTCAAGGCTCTGAGAGCACCACCCCTCCAGCCAGCCCTGGAGTCATTCCCCGCCTAAGAGCCATACGCTGTGAGTCTGAAATCGGGGAGTGAGCAGGGGTGTACAGGCAGTGGGGCAGCAGTGTGCACAGCTCTAAATCATGGCTCTAATATGTTGGAGAACTTCAACATTCAAACATGCAGCACTTTTCAATGAGCGTTTACTGAACCATAAAGAGATACATAAAAATACGCAACCTAGGACAGAGACAGGAAGCGGCACAGTACCTGTGACCCCGAGTCACAGCCATGGTATACTGATGCCGTTAAATGAGAAGCGAAACCCGGTGAAACCCAACCTGGCCCTGGGCCATTCTGGTTTAACTACCCGCATGGCTCAGCACCAAGGTAAGATGAGCTCAACTGGCCAAAGGGGGCGTGTCCGGTCAGCCTCCACTGTTTTCGTTTCGTGTACACAGAGAGTTCTGCCCGTGCCCTGTGTGTATTATAACAGCGGCATGTCCCACACAGTGACGCCCAGCGACGGGAGCAAGACCTGGGGTCGCAGCGCCGTGTGTAAGAAGGAGGACCTGACGGTCCACAAGAAGAAGGGCCGTACCTGGGGCCCAAGCTCCACCCACCAGAGGGAGCGGCCTGGCGGGGAGGACAGGTAGGTGGGGTGCCGCTTGCGGATACGCCGCCGTGTAAACAGGCTGCGTAAACTGTGCTGCTGGCGTGCCCAGCAGTGTTTGGTTCGTGTTCCTGAGGGCGCAGCCTTCAAACAGGGATCAGCAAAGCCTCCAAACCAAATGGCACAAACGGAGACATGCGCAGGTACAGCAGCCCAGTGTGTAGTCTGCTGAAATGGTCTACACATATATTCATTTACTTCAGTTTATTTTTATATAGCGCCTTCCACAACATAGTCACCCCAAGGAGCTTTATATGGGTATGTCGTGATACATTCTTGTATCATTTATACAGAATAATTCAAAAACAGAAGACAAAGAAATAAAAGAAAAGGTGTTTTCACACTGCTGGAATTTTTCTCTGGAACCAGAACCTTTTTCCAGAATTAGGGACTTTTGTCGTGTTCACACCGCAGGAACTTGACCCGGTTTTAGTTCCTCTGAGGCACTTCCAGAACCCTTTTTTGGTACCTACTCCAGACTCTGTACTTTTTGTTCGAACATGAATTACTAGGGAGGCACTTACAGCCAGAGCTTGCTGATTGGTTGAACACAAGTACCGCCGCTAACTTGGAAGTGACACAGAAGTGCAGAAAAAGACATTTAGTGGAGCAAAAATTGAGCAGATGGAACTATTTTTGTACCCAAATTACATTTAATGCATCAAATAATAAATTTTTTGCTTGCGTTCGATCACTAACCAATATACTTTTGTCTAATATTACCTTACAGGCAATGAAACTTGTCAGCGCTTATTACCAGGCTAGCATTAGATAACTTTTTATTCTAAGGAAAATGAAAGATCATATGAAATTATGCGTTTAACCTACAAATTATTTGGTGTCTCCCCTGCTTAATTTGCATAAAGGTCCCAGTTCCTGTTGTGCAATGTGAAAGCGACACACAGAAGTAGTCAGGAACTACAAAAGGTTCAAGTCAAGACAGGCCAAGGCCTTGTAAACCAGGACCAGGTTCTGGAACTTCGGTGTAAAAGCACCTAATGAAAGCCAGATTACAATGGAGGAGAGGAACCAAAAAGTCCCAAATAGGGAGAAATAAAACCCGAGGGGGGGCCCAAGGTCAGTTGACTGCCCAACCTCCCCGGGCATTCAAACACTATAGAAAAAAAGGTAGTGGGCTAGCTTGCTAAAAGCAAGGTGTAAACTGTGCTCAGACTGTGGCGGTTTAAAACCTAGGGCTGGCAGAGTGATTGCAGCCTTGTGTCTTTGAACAAGACCCATATGCCACAACTGCTCCAGGAACTCTCTGATCCTGCATTCTCATTGGATAAAAGCATCTTCTATCGAAATTAATTGTATAGCATCTACAAGCTAATTCCTTGCCCCATCCCTGCATGGACATGAACTTCAGGCATTAGCCTTCTCTTCTAATGCAGATCCAGGCAGCAGGAAAGGTCCCAAAGCCATAAGAATCCTGTTAACGTTCTAGAAGCAGCCTGAGGAACTTGGGGCTTAAGAGGTTCCCCTTGTGGGTAGCACATGACAAACATGACCTCAAAAGGGGGGCCCAACCGTACCCCCCCCCTCCCCCCCATTTTACTGCCGTTGTGGGTCGTTTGCGTGAAGTGACCAGCTGGCAGCCCCCCTGAGATTGATCTTCACCCAGTGGCCATCGTCCCCTGAGTGCAGGTCACAGCCGAGGGCTTTGTGCTGTACTTGCCGTTGCCATCCAATGAGTGTATCCTTTATTTCTGTAGACTGTCACCCTCGATGCAGTTTATTATGACACATTTTCAGTTCATGCCCTTGGGGCCTCATGACATTAAACGCCAACGAGTGTATATTATTTTTCTTGGCCAGTTTAGACTTTCCCTCCAAAACGTATCAATTAAGCTGAGAGTAAACTGAGAATCGTACTGCCTGCAGGCAGCACGATAAAAAGACATCTAAGCCTCTCTTCTCCTGGTCGTGCTGTTTCCGCATAGCAGTCTTGCATGACTCCATTTCATGTGCACAGAAGCATAAGTGGCCAGTTTTAAACTTTTGTTCGACATAGATTTGTATGCATCGTCATGCCAGTGCTCCTCCCTGGGCTTTCAGCATCAACTCTTCACCTAAACATAAGTCCCTGACTGAGAACATGAAAGTAATGCTAGGAAGTGAAATCAGGAACTGATATCTTATTTGATTTGTTGGGCACCTACAGAGATACACGTATATGCTCATTTCTGCTTTTTCGCATTACTGGGTGACTGTGATCAAAGCTGTGACGGCTCGCTCTGGACTTTTTGTGTATGTGACCTGCTGCAGGTTGAAGTCTCTGGGGGAGGGATGCAAGCAGTGGTCCTCCAGTGCCCCCAATCTGGGCAAGTCCCCGAAACATGCCCCCATGTGTGCCGCCTTCTCCAGCCTCAACGAAATGGGTAGGTTGGCACCTTTCTTCCCGGTCGTCTGCTGTTGCACTACACTATTCCATCCATCCATCCATCCATCCATCCATCCATCCATCCATCCATCCATCCATCCATCCATCCATCATCTATCTATCTATCTATCTATCTATCTA
>JAODKE010000038.1:10302520-10344278 GCA_026779605.1 Mormyrus hasselquistii
CTATCCATCCATCCATCCATCCATCCATCCATCCATCCATCCATCCATCCATCCATCCATCCATCCATCCATCCATCTAATCTATTTGCCGTTATCAGCTTTCGTTTATCCTCCCTTGCAGAGGAGCATTGCGAGTCCCAGGACTCCTCCATGTCCCTGGAGGCCGACAGTAATGGGGGTGTGGAGGATGGAGGCCCCTCCTGGGTGGGGGTGGGCCCAACTGCATGGGGGGGGGCGGACCTGTCCCGCCGCTGCAGCCAGCGCAAGAAGAGCGACATGCTGCTGCTGGGCTGTGCGTCCGTGTTGGCCTCTGTGGCACTGGGCCACGACCTGCTGCAGCTGGGCAGGACGCAGGTACTGCGGGGGTTGGGAGGGAGGGGGTGCTCATCTCCCCATAGCCGCTCGATCAAAAACAAAGAACAGACTTAGCAGTTATTTGTTCAGAGAAGCTGTTGTTAACAGCGAGCAGCCTGGAAGTGGCAGCAACGGGGGATCAAAACGAAACACAAACAAAAGAAGGGACAAACAAAGTGTCGCTGTCAGTTGCTCTGGATCTTGCATCCATCTGCTAAAAATGTGCTCCCGGTCGCTCTCTACGGCGTGTCGTTACTTAGCTAAGCAGTTTAATTTGGACACTAACCATTTATAGCAGGCGTGCTGACCAAGCTGCTGAGCATTTGATATTTTCTGCTTGATGCAGTATGTTTATGTCATTAAGGCCCCTAACCCTATCCCTACCCTACTGGCCAGTGACTCAGGCTCAGGGAGTTGGATGTCAGGTACTGGTTAAATTAGGTTAGATTACACTCAACTTCACTGTCATTGTGCTGAGAACAAGTATTGTGCAGAGTCAATGAAATGCAGTTAGGTAGGTAAACAGGCACAAATGAATTATGTACAAATACAATAAATATAATTAATTATCAATAGAAATTATGGTTGTTTGCAAAATTACACATGAGGTTGTCTGGAATCAGGGGAATACCTATAAATTTAATATCCCCTGACAAAATGTCACCTTAGGCTCTGTTTAATTTTATAGATAATTTTGCATATTTGAGGATCTCTGTCAATTGCTGGGCTCCCTGAATCTGCCAGGGCAGTGTTTCCCAATCCAGTCCTCAGGGATTCACAGTCAGTCCATGTTTTTGCTCCCTCCAAGCTTCCTGCCATAAAGTCCACATTTTTGCTCCCTACAAAAACGTGGATCGTCTGTGGATCCCCAAGGACCGGATTGGAAAACACCATGCCAGGGTCTCCATGCCCCTCCAGTGCCCCTGACTGGCACATAAGATGCAGACAGGAAGTAGAGAGTGAATGGTTGTGATAAGCAGGTGGTGATCTATTGTGACGTGACAGTGTCCCCCTTCCGGTTTTCAGGTTTCCCAGGATGAGCAGGACCTGCGTGAGGAGCAGCGCAGGAAGAAGGAGGGACTGTTTCAGCGGGCGGGCCGCTTCCGACGCAGCACATCACCACCGAGCCGCACGCTATCACTTTCGCATGGGCGGCCGCATGACTCCATCCTACCCAGCTTGGACGCGTCGCCCACCGTCACGCTGCTCTCGCTGTCCTCGCTGTCCGACTGCAACTCCACCAAGTCGCTGCTGCCCTCGGACCCTGATGATCTGCCTCAGACAACGCCCATCAGACCCTCACCACCTGTCCAGACCCCCGCTCTCAACCCCCTGCTGGACCTGCGGGCGGAGAGCTTCAAGCGCGAGCCCAATCAGTCGCTGACGCCCACGCACGTGTCGGCCACCATGGTGCACAGCCGCGGCCATCGCCGCACGCCCTCCGATGGGGCCATCCGGCCGCGAACGCAGACGCTGGGCCACCGCCGCACCCCCTCAGATGGCAGTGCACCGCTGCCCCCTCTTACCTCCCCCACACAGAAGACAGGTAAACACAACTCAAATGATATAACTTTCAGCAAGACAGATAATAATTAACAAAACATTTTTAAGCCATTTATAAGAAAAGAAACTAGTAACCTCTTTGTCTTTAACCAAAGGTGTATTGTTTGGGGTGGAGGGGCAACTGAAGCTACATTAAATACTGTGGGGTGGGGTACAAGTCCCTCCTGGTTTTTATTTCCCTGGACAGGGGCGTATACATGAGGACTGCCCCCCCTGAATGTTGATTGATCCCCCTCCCATTCACCAATGCAAAACATATCATTGCCTAAAGATAAGGTTGGGCCTCTTTATGAATTAGGGCCCTACTTTTGCCCCCCACCTTAAAACAAACTAGATACCCTTGACAGTGTATCATGGGTACTTGCTTTTTTTTATTAATTCGCTTGGAATTAATTAGCAGCTGTTTAAGTGGCGCTGTATCATTATCATTGGAGAGATTAAAATACATCATTCCTGTAACTGGGGGTATCCTTCTCCCCCAGGCTCTCAGGAAACCCTGGAAATACCCCGGCTGCCCGATCCCTCCACCCTGTTCCCCGTGGCTCCTCGCCGCAAGGCTCCACCCCCCCTGACGCTGGACCACGAGGGCACAGGCGCCCCCGAAAGGCCCAAGACACTGGAGTTTGCAGCACGGCCGCGCCCCACACCATCGCGGCCCCGCATGGACCCCTGGAAGCTGCCGTCACTGTCCCGTACGCTGAGCTCCTCGCCGGGCAGCAGCTGCGACAGCCCGCTGGGCTCAGGGGACAGCAGCGTGGGCGGAACCAGGCCGTCCCTGCTGGACATTGACATGGAAGGACAGAGCCAGGACAGCACCGTGCCGCTGTGTGGCCAGCAGGCGGGCACCACCCTGTGCGGGCAGCACTTCTCCTAGCGCACCAGCATCCTCACTCTCACCCCACCCCACCCGCTGCCATCCCAGGCACTGCATAGGGTTGATGGGGGGGGGGGGCGGTGTCAGGAGGATTGGGGGTGCGTAGATCAGGGGATCTCCTTGGACACAATGCCAGTCCAGCAGTGTTTCCCATCCTGGTCCTCAGGGACCCCAAAGACGGTCCATGTTTTATTTGTACGTCTTTCACAGATAGTCTACATTTTTGCTCCCTCCCAGCTCCCTAGCAGCAAAAATGTGTAGTGTCTGGGGGTCCTCAAGGTCCGGTTTAGGAAACTTTGCTTCACACGCACACATACTACGAGCAGTTCACCTAAATGCATGTTTTTGGAATTCAGGAGAAAACTAGAATAGCCGGAGAAAAGCGTCACATCACAAGAAGAACATGCAACCACCGCTCCACTGAGCCAGCGAGCCACAACATATCACCCTAATTACCCCATTTTACTTTCTGTTCTAAATAATTTCCAAATGTGTGTCTGTGTGCGATCCAGCAGCCATTCACAGAAGTCCGTGCCGTCGTCCTACTGTAGCCCGTACACAGCAGATGTAGTGTGCAAAAGAGTTCTGTGTCATCACGTCAAACATGACACAGTTCTTGTGCAGTGGAAATGGCTTAAAATGTAAGGTGGGATTAAAACCTCATTCTGATATTGCAGCTGGACTGAGCTTTTCAATCTTGGCAATGCAGATCAGGTGAGGTGGAAGGTCCCACTATAGCACAATAAGGGGAGGACGAGGAGAAGCAAACAGAGGAAAAAAATAGGATGTGTCTCTCAGAACAGGACGTTGCTACGGGCGGCAAACAGCTCTCACTCGTTCAGCTCGCACTACCTGTTCTGCACTGCAAATCAGGCATTCCTGTTGGACAACAAAGCCAGGCCGGTCCTTTCTCTTTGATCTCTGGACTCAATCAGTCAGCAAAAAGTAAACAAAAATACAGTGGGAAGAGATAGAGAGATGGACGAACAAAACAAAATAAACGAACGTGCCCGCTTTCGTCTTGTAGTACTGCAAACGCAGATGTGAAGGATGCCGTGAGCTTTTCCCGCTGTCCGCACAGGAGTGTGCGTCTTGTACCTCACGCCATTGGCAGAGCAAAGAAACTATTTATTATGTACCAGTAGCTGTGTTGTTGAACTGGCATTTTTTGTTGTTTTTCCTGTTTTTTTGTTTTTTTTAAACAGAGTAGCAGACATACAATGTACAGCATCTCTTTGAAATGTATTTTTTTTTATTTTTCACAACTGTGTTGATTTTAGGTAGCTGAATCAAATTGATTACATTTCCCCCTGACCAAATGAGAACATTCAGAATATTTATTACAATTATTGTTATTATTAAAAGGATTTAATTAATTATTGTTCTCATTAACCTTTCCCCAGGGATTATCTGTATATATTTGTGTGTATATATATATGTAAATATATATAAAGCAAAACAACCAACAAACCAAGCTACTACCTTTCTTGGACAATTGACAGATGTTCCATTATGAAGCATATGGATCCATGCTTTTGAAGTTTGAGGCTAAATGATGTCATTGAGTGCAGCTGTCTGATCATAAATGAATGATTAGCCTACTTGTCAAGGTGTGAATAAATGACCATGGACCACTGATGTAAGCTGTGTTGCTGAAATGACTTGCGTATGTTTTGCTTAATGTAGTGACTTGCAGATTTACCCCTTTTGTACAGCTGGATGTTCTGCTGTAACAACTTGGGTTGGGAAGACACACATAGGTATATGCTTCCATTGTCTTTTTTTATCGTTTGATGTGAATGGATTTTAATTTCTGAACCCAAGTCAGAACACTTCCACTTCAACGGCAAATAAATAAATCGTCCACTAGATGCCGCCAAACCTTAAACGTGTAATTGCCAGTCACGTGCTTACGAAATACTGAGAAAATGTTGTACGGTTCCAATATTAGATTGTGTTCATATGTTTCCGAGTCTAAATACATACTGCATTAGTTGCATGTACTACAATAGATGTAATTTATTTTTTTGTGATTTAGCTCATAAGTTAACATTGATGGTGATTCTTGATGTTAAATGAGCAGTATGAATTTATATGGTATGTATGTGTGTAACCCTTAGCCCTGTTTCACTCGGGGTACTGTTTTCTATGAGTGTTCATACTATATCTTGTTGAATGTGTGACAGTCATGACAGCCACAACAGAAGCCCCACCACTGAGGACTGATAGTGTGTGTGGCTGAAGTGTAACCCAAGGACAAACTGCAGAGATTTAAAGTACAGGCATAGATAAAATCGCAAACGCACCCACGGATTCACTCCGCTCATGCACATACACCAAGAAATGAGCAAATCGCACACATGCGGCGTTGTTTATAGCTGCAAACACACCGCCTCGTACGGGCAGTCGCACGGGCAGCATCGCGCACAAGTACACTCACCACTCTGTCTGGTGGCTCAGCCTCCACTCGAACGCTCGTCCAGACGCCAGCTAGTTACCTAGCAACACCATTTCACTTCCATGGCAATGCTATTAAAAGCCATGACAAAAAGCTGGAAAGCGACGGAGGGGGGAAGAGAACGAGAGGTGAGGGCACTAAAAATGCAGACAAAGGACATGTTCGTCAAAATGTGTTTAAAGCTGGAGAAGTGTGTGGAGAATGGCTCAGTGGACCTTCAGCGTGCAATGCATTCAAGGCACAGAACAACAGACCAGTCATCGTCTTTTACCCTTGCTTGAGGTAAAATTTCAATTTGCCAGCTCCCAGATCACGTGTTTGCATAGGGCCACAAACAGTCACTCTACTGGGAGCTGGAGGGCCCTGAAGTGGCCCCAGAAACAGCAAAGCCATGCATTCACACACAGACACACCAAACATAGTGGCCCAACGTTTGTGTCTTCTTGTTGGTCAACAGAGGAGCTGTAATCAGTTAATTGTACTATTACCCATAATGCACCAGCTTATCTTAAATCCTCATTTTTTCTTTTTCCCTCAGCCACAATCTTCTCAACCTCTATACACACACTGATGCTCCCTCCCCCGTCACTCTCCCTGCCTCCTTCCCCAACAGGAAGCCGTTAAGCTGGGTAGTCACTAGTGACACACAGATTACTACCTTAGGAGAGGCAATAGAGGGAGAGTGAGGGGGTGGGGTGGATGGGGGTTGAAGGAGAAGGGGGCAATGGACTGGAAAATGACAGTAAAGCAGAATTGGGAAAAGAAATTTGGGGCACGGAGACAGGGTAGGTGCTGCTGCTCAGGTAACAGCAGGAAACCGCGATGTTCCCAAAAATTTTAACATGGAGATCCAGGAAGTGCTGAGTTTTATCAACATGGGTGGAGGCAATAAGTGCTGCATATTTTGTTGGCACATACTGAAGGTTAACGTGTCCAGAAGATCACCCTCTCCTTCTGGAGTGTGTGTGTATGTGTGTGTGTTTTTAGGCTTTGTTTGTTATTAGGAACAAAACCTAAGAGATTCATCCCCACAAGATACTCATAAGATAATCATTAACTCACAGATTAGTTTTGTTTTTTTCAATCACCCATCTTCTATAACCACTTGTCCTAGTCAGGGCTGCCCACAGCATATGGGCACAAGGCAGGGATCAACCCAGGATGGGATACCAACCTATCACAGGGCACATTCACTCACACCTATGCCCACTTTGGCAACTGCAATTAACCTCAGCGTGGTTTTGTTCTGTGGGGGGAAACTGGAGTACCCAGAGGAAACCCGAAGATGACACAGAGGGAACCTAAGAACTCCACACATGGAACCATGGCAGAGACTGAAACTTTGGTGCTAGAGACGTGAGGTGACACCACTGCGCCACTGTGCCCCAATGCTTATTGTCTCTTTATTTATATAAAAAAAGAGGTTTTGGTGGTTTTTGTTGAATGCTAATAAATTACAGTAAAATCAGTAAAGCTAGTGACCTCCAGAAAATTAGCTTAGCAAACTTTTGTGTGTTTGTCTTCAAATTTCTGTACATTAACCAAAGAACCAAAGAATTCCCAGCGAGGTTCACTGCAAATGATACAAAACACTGGCGCACTTACTTCCCTTTTTAAACTTTATTTCATGTTTTCTTCAAATGCCAATCTCTAGCGCATTCCCAGGCTTGTGGTTCATTTTTTTTCTTCTTTATTTGGGTCTCTCATCATTCCATTCAAAAGTCTCTCAAAAAAGTGTCTCTTTTACACAACCAAACGCAGGATCAATGTCCATCCCCTGAAGATGGAGTCTGTTTCTGGAGACTTCTAAGATGGCACGCTCTGGATCCTCAGCCTTCCGTATGACATCTCTGAGGCCAGATACATCATTCAGGGCCCACACAGAACACAGAGTGGACAAGCTTCCAGAAGCTTCCAGGGATACACGTTGGCTAAAGGTGCCTGCCATATTTATGACCCTTACACTCTCTCCTCCACCACTTTTCAAAGATAAATAAATCAGTCCTATTAAATAAA
Source organism: Mormyrus hasselquistii (assembly GCA_026779605.1). Classification (NCBI taxonomy): domain Eukaryota; kingdom Metazoa; phylum Chordata; class Actinopteri; order Osteoglossiformes; family Mormyridae; genus Mormyrus; species Mormyrus hasselquistii. The sequence goes on from JAODKE010000038.1 coordinate 10,309,786, forward strand.
GCTTTTTTTTATCAGCACAACCATTTTTTTTACAATAATTTTAAAACCACAAAAAATCCTCACTTGGACAGTCAACAAACATATACGGAAAGTGACATCAAAGCAAAACACACAGCGATTTACTTGTCTACATTTCTCGAGTTGTGCTTTTGTTGTTCTGCCTGGCTGTGATCCACCAAAGGTTTGACAGGAGGGAGCCTCTCTCGATGCACAGAATCAGGTGCTGCCTGTGGTGGGAAGGCGGGATGCAGCACATGGTATGGGGTGGGGCCAAGAAGGGGTGGGACATGGGTGGGATAGGGGGCGTGGCTTGTGACACAACTCTTGAGACACGAGCCTTCACATGGGACCCAGGCGGACAATCTGAACCCCCTGGGAGACAGAGAGTGTGACCTCAGCGTGCTACTATCCCCCACTGCTCTCTTCCAAGTGCGAGAAAGAGAGAGAAACAGGGAGAGCCTCACAGAGAGAGAGAGAGACAGAAAGAGAGAGGGAGTGGCACAGCAGTTTAATGCACCAGATGACACGTAAGTACATCTCTGCAATGCCGTGGCAACATTTAACACGGTTCCAACCTCAAAGAAACGCAGAGAGAACATTGCATGTCAACAGGCTTGGCTTCCCCAGGCTCCTCTGCAGGAAATGGGCTCCTATACATCGGCATTACCCCTCTGGATTTAAGTGATATATTTCCGATTTCCAGTATTAAGTCAGCGAGAAACAGCATGGTGTGTTTATTTGCTTAATTGTGTATTTATTCACTCTGTTCAGAGGCTGTAAATATATCACGCTCTGTTTGTTATGCTTGATCCGATAAGTGGGAAGTCGTTATTGACCGTAGTCCGTGTGTTGTGACAGCGCCCCCTTGCTGCTTTCATGAATCTGTGCTACAGTCTCTGCAAAGCCAGCGTTCTGGGGACTCACTGCTTAGGCAAACCGACTATTGATGGGCCACCCATTATCTCCCCCCTCCCCTCCCTGACCCATTTAAGGAGTTTATCAGCACAGATGACGAGACCAAGAGGGGTGTAGAGATGGGGGGCCGCTGGGGAAGGCCACATGCCTTTTAAAGCCCCCCCCCCCCCCCGCCTGTGCGTGCACTACTTGGGCACCATGCAGGTGCCACATTTTTTTTTTCTAATCCATCGCCATGCAGGTCAGTTTTAGCAAAAGTCTAGCAACCGAAACCTGGTTCATCCCCTCAAGCGCTGCTAAGCTCAGAAAATTGCTTTTTCTCGTTGTTTTTTAAACCACAGTAAGTCTGGCTAGGTGGGTTGTGAGTTGGAGCAAGGGGATCTTCAGCACTGGAAGAAGTGTGAGATCAGAATCCTGCCCCCCCAGCCCCTCCTAACAATATAGTGGGTGAATGAGCCGTGTGCCCTAACCCCAGCAGGACCCATTGGCCCTGAGAAGCAAGAGGGTCAGAGATTAGACTTGGCTATTTACTAGATCTATAGTTTTGCTAATATGAACTCCCATGAACTCTATTACTCTTAATGTTATTAGTCTAAATACAGATCTCGTCGTAGCAGTATTACAGTTTTACTAATATTTTACCCATTTGTGACATTGACAGCTTACTTTAAAAATAAAAAATAAATAGGAATCTCAAATGGCAAATACACGATTCTGACAGGCAAATTAATGAACAGTCTCAGATGTTAGTAGTAGTATTTTCTGCACAGACAACACCTTTGCATTATATGGTGGTCCACCGCTTGCCGACACCTCACGCAACGTGAGTCTGAATGGCGGACCGGGCAACGGCAAAATATGGGAGGAGACCCTCTCCATTGATTTCATACTGGTCATTGTGGGGGGGGGGTCTATGATGGTGAAACACGTTTACAGATCTCAAGGAGGGACAAGTGTGAAATAAACACAAACGCCAGTCAATGACAGATCAGGATATACCAGTCGATGACAGATTAGGATATACCAGTCGATGACAGATCAGGATATAAGAACATACGTTTTGCTTCAGAACCATAAAATAAGAGATGCTCATACTTCCTTTAGAAAAGTATCAGAATTAGAATGTTAATGACATCAAGAACATCGAGTCAAATCAAATGCCAACAAAGAAACTACAAACACAGAATTAGCCCTTGAGGTCAAACAGTCCCAACATGAACGAGAAAGTTAAGAAAAGGAAAATAGTATTAATCAAAAACAGGCCAGCTTCTTTTCAGTATCAAAAAGACAGAGGCTGCATCCTTACATAACCTCTCTCCTCCCCTCTTGTTTTGGTGGTATAGCCTGAGGTGGGGCAGGGGGGGCACCGTTTCTCTGAGTTGGTGTGAATCATAGCGCGATTTCGGCACAGTGCTGCGTTTGACACTGCCTTGACCTGCGCCTGGACGGCAACCTCTTTCGCTCCGTTGTCCCTCTTTCCCGAGCGACTGTGGCTCGTAAAGTCACACACTGGCACCTAAATCCCTTCCACAGGCCAGGGCCTCTCATCTTTCTTCAAATAATTAAAAAAAGTAAACTTACATACATACATAAACATTGTACATTTTTTTGTTTGTATTTTTTATTTATAGCTGAACAACATCCCGTAAGGTTTTATCTTTTTAATTTGTGTCGACCACTAAATGGACGTGATTGTATTTCTCTTTTAATTTTCACCTGTTTATTTTGTTGGCTTGCGTGTTTGCTCAAAATGAGCTTGGGCAAATAGTTCCAAAGCAGGGGGACAGGAGTTGTGTTGTCGTTTGTGTGTGTGTGTGTGTCTCATAAGGAGGACGATGGGAGAATGAATGCATGGCTTGCCCCTGTCACTAGGTGGCGCTATGGCCCCAGCATACCTGTGACACAGGTGTTTAGTGAAAAGGAGGAAATAGTGAGTATTGAGATATTGTGGAGGAGGAGGAGGAGGAGGAGATGAAGCAGAAGGAGGGGTTAGACTAGAAGCAATGGGGTGAGGAGCTTAGCCCACCACCTCTTTGCCACTCTCTCGCTCCCGCTGGCCACTCTTGTTCATTTTCATTTCTGTCAGCTGGATATACCGCAACACATTAGTGTCTGAGAGGGAGGGAGAGAGAGAAAGAGACAGAGAGAGAGGGATAGAAAAAGAAAGAGGCAGGAGGAGGGTTACACTAGACCATATCATGCAATCAGCATCAACATTTTATTGTAGCCTGTATTTGCTGCCTGATATTACAACAGAATTTCACATTTTATGAGCGGATATGGAAGTATGAGCCAGTCAATGATTCCATACGTCATCCTGAAAGGAATTTCCCCTCAGAGGTTCCCATGGTGACGGTACAGGGGTATCGGGCTGCCTACCTGTGGGCTCGCGGCTCTTGGCGTCGCGCAGGTAGCGCAGGGCACACTCGTAGTCGCCCAGGTGGTAGTAGGCGATGCCGGCGCGGTACATGGCCTTGAAGTGGTCTTGCTGGTGGCTGAGTACCTTCAGGCAGTACTCCTTCACTCGCTCATAGTTGACCAGCTCTGACTGCAAGAGGCATGCTGGGATACAGGAGGGCAGATGGCATTTGTTATCTAAACATACAAGAAATGTATGTGTTTTGTTGTATGACAGCTTTGTGGGCGAGAGACAGACTGGAGCTACAAAGACATGGATGAAAACAGAGGTGGATAGTTTGAGTCCAGAAAGTAAAAATCCACATCAAGATTTTGTTTCAACCAACCAGATGAGTACAGATGTGACTGTGACTCTTTATACTCAACCGGTTAGTTCAGTTAGGTTTGGATTTTTACTTTCTGGACTGCTACTATCCACCTCTGGATGAAACTCTGAAGGCTGGACTACAGCTTATGTAAAGTTGGTTCAGTGCCCATGATGGTGAATTGCTGAAGGTCATGGCAACTGCAACGCTGCAAATAGCAATAAATAGATTTATTGTGTGTTATTGCAGTACTATTTGGCTAGTAAGGTACACAGCGGTATGTATAAAACTCTTCAGCCATCCATCCATTCATTCTAGGGTTTATTAAGGTGGAGGGTCTGATGGAGGCCATAATTCATACAAAGAGGCCAACCTTATCATTCATTAACCAATGATGTGTTTTGCCTTGGTAAGTGACAGGGGAAGGGCAGTCTAGGGGCCAATCAGCATTCAGCTAGGGCCAGTGTCCTTGTGACCCCGCCCCAGGAAATGAACCTAATTTCCATGTCCATTATCCTGATCAGGGTCCTGGGAGGGCTAGGGGTATACCATATAAGGCAGTTCATCACACCTATACTCAAACACACTCTCATGCTCTATTAGCAATTTAAAGCAACTTAAATGTAACTCTGAGGAATCTGGAGTACCTGGAGAATACTCACAGACCATGGTCAGAACATACAAACCCCACACTCACACAGAGGGGAGGTGCAGAAATCTGCATGTTAAATTAATATAAATGTACAGCAGGTTTGGGCAGGGCGGGACTTGAAAAGTATCAAACGGTTGCCCACTGTTCATTTAAAATGAGCTTCTAGTTGATCAGCCTGTATTAAGATGCCTATTGAATGAAGCCAAATAGAAGCAAAGGGTGAATGACGTCTTAGAAACATCAGGCAGCTGTTCTTATAAGCGCACACGCTTATGACGTCTCAGTGGGAAGCACCTTAGCGTTTCGCTTCTAGGGCGCTGGCGCAGGATTCCTGCCGATAATCCGATATGTTACCGTGGTCCAATACAAAACTGCCCATAGTGAGATATTGTGTGTGAGTGCGTGCCCTGGGATGGACCGGTATTCAGTCCAGGGCATCATCTGCCTTGTGTCTTGTATGTTCTGGGATGAGCTACAGCATCACCATAATCCTAACAAGCAGTTATAGATGGATGGATGGATGGATGGATGGATGAATGCAGCCTGTTGCAGAACCCAGGTCAAACGTCTAAATGAGCAATACAGGAGATTCTGGCTCTCAGCAGATGTTATATTATGGCAGCGTTTCCCAACCCAGTCCTCAGGGACCCCTGACAGTCCATATTTTTGTTTTCTTCCAACACACTCATGCCAGGTATTCTGAGTTTTTGATTGGTTGGAAGCTCGGAAGGAGAAAAAATGTGGACTGTCTGGGGTCCCTGAGGACTGGGTTGGGAAACATTGTATTATGGCCTTTTAAGAAAAAAAACACCCATATCTACTGGCTTGTGTGTTACATGGTGCTTCATGTGTCATAAGTTAATGAAGCAGCTTAATCGGATCTTTTCAGTCTGTTTCGTTGGTTAAACGGACAGCGGTTTTGAGCCGAGATTTAATCAGTGGAAAAACCCAGCAGACTGCAAGAGCCAGATCATAAAACACAGTGTTAGATTGACTACAGGAGGCCTGCAGGGGGACTACAGCACTGGAGACAAGCCAGAAAAATTGTAAACCGCCCCTGGTATAAATGCCTATTAGACTGATGCACAGTATATCGCTCTGTCTTCCAGAAAAGACACCCTGATCACTTCCTGGCCAGACTTGAAGGCAAGTGTTAAAAAGAAGCCAGGGGGAAAAAACAATCTGCTTTGTTTCACATTTTAATTTCACGTCAGTGAATCAGATTCTGCCAAGGAGCCCCTCTGTAAGAAGTGTGGTTTTCAAGCAAACACAAAGCCGGTAGATGTACCAGCTCTGCCCCCTTTGCTTCTGTTTAGGGGACAGCAGCTAGGATTGAAGTTTCGTAGCATTTCCACTAGGGATCCTTACCATTAGATAAAAGCATCTGCTAATCGAAAAAATTATAAAAAATGAGATAATAATAATGAAATAACGGCAGGGCCCGGCAGTGCTCTGTCTCTCCAAAAGTGAGGGCTCTGGGTGCGTGCATGATGTCAGCCTGGTGAGGTCTCAGCCCATGAAGGTCGTAGAGGGTAGACGTCTGTAAAACCCCAGAGCTCTCCAGCTGCTGATGGCTTCCCCTGGGTCGCCACTTCTCATGGAATACCCCAGAACACCTTCACATGGCTATTACATCCATGTACCCACCCCCCGCCCCACTAGATCTCCCGCCCCTTCCCCTCAACACATGCACAGACATCCCTGCTACTGGCATGAGTCAGGAGTGATTAACTGGGAGCAGGAATGAGTCAGGATTGAGAGACCAAGGGGGAGTTGGGGGGGCGGGGGTCAACGTGACCAACACTGTGGAGGAGGGGAGGTTATACAAGGAGATGTGTGTGTGTGTGTGTGTGTGTGCGTGTGTGTGTGTGTGTGTGTGTGTGTGTGTGTGTGTAGCAGCACTCATACTCTTCTCAAGCCTGACAGCCCTCCCCCGCCCCTGGAAATACAAGAGTCGGGGGGTTTTGCGAAGGAGGTTGGGGGCACATGTTTCTTCCTTTGAGAAACAACACAATGAAGAGAATCTCGGTTACAAATACCAGGCCTGAAAATGACAATAGAACGGCTAGACTTGTTAAACAAGACTATGGAGCATATTAGATATGGAGCAGTGCAGTGTAAATAATTACATGACACGTGTGAAAGAAAAAGCACTAAACCTTACAGGACACACACTGACTGAGAAAAGAACACATAATGACGCTTTGATGAATTGACAGGCAGCTGTGCTGTCAGTTTATTATTATTATTTATAGCCAGCATTGCCGCTGTATCTGGGACCTTCTTATCTCTAAAAAAAAACACTGATTTAAAACTTTTAAAATATCCTCCCGGCACAGAGGTCTAAATTTTGTGTGATGGCACCTACCTCCTCTTCACAAAGTGGTGGAGGGAAAGGAGAGAGACATCCAAGCAGAGCTTTATCGGAGTCTCCAAGCTTACTAAAAACGCTTGCCCCAAACAAGGCACGGCAAGTAGCGCATAGCAGGTAACTACGGCTACCTGGAAAGAAGCGAGGCAGAGATGACTTCCAAGTGAATAGTTCAGTCCTGTGTGGTAACAAATACAGGCACTCACGGGTGTAAACAGGTTGGCACTGGGCCTGGAGGTCTGGAGGGATTCCCAATATGTGCAGCCATTCATCAGCTCCTCCAACCCTCACTGATGCTAAAGAGCCAAACGGCCACTCTCGACCCATCCTTTTCTCACTTCAATGCCTCCCATTGGACTTTCAGAGCTTTCAGTGGATCCAGTTTCTGCCCCTAATTGCTTAATGGCCATCCTAGCTCTCTCTCATTTACACTCTTCCTCACCGTCTCCCTAATCGTCTGTTGGGCTCAGCACTGACCACTGGGCTCGGTGCCTCACGGAGATGAAAACAACAAGGTGTCAGCATTGAGATATAAAAGAGTAGCTGCTGAGTTTTGCAGGAGGACATGTTAATAGTGTGAGGTCAAACCAGAGCAGAACACCACCAATGGCAGGATATAGAACTGATTGCATAACTCCACACTACACAAAAATATCCATGGAACATGGTTTAACAATGCACATTTTCATAAAACTTCACCTATAATCTGCACAAAAGGGGAATGGACCCAAACACAGAGCCAAGCAGAACCCCTACTTTCTTAACTTTTATTGCCTCAAAGTTCATAGCAAGCAAACAACTGGGAGTTTGTGGCTCCATGTCAGATGCTGTCTTGGCAGCCTGACTGCCATCCTCCTACAGAGATAGGATGAGGATGAAAGCTAATGGATGCACCGATGTCTGCCAGGAGAGAGCAAATGGAAATCTCAGGTCACTCTGTGGAGTTATGATGACCGCATCTTTCGCTAACAGCTAATGTGTCAGCGTCACAGGCTTCAATCAGCCCTCGATGTGCTTGTTTTCTTCTGCTGGACCTTGGCTATTATTTTTTTCCACCATGGAAGATGGATGTTCCGTTAAGCTAAAAAAACAATGCTAAATAGAAATATCTGCCACAGTATTTTTGGTTTGTTTTTGGAATACAACACGTACAAGAACTGGTTGGTTGCTATATGTATGGGGGCGTATGTGTGGTCCATACAATGCCTATTTAAGATGCTGCATCCATAACTCTGTCTTCAAATATTACTTTAATAGAGGGATAAATTAAATAAAACCTACTTTAATTATAATAGGGATTCCTACCCACTGCCTTCGATTACGCTTATTAAAACCTAACCTGGGAAGACATTTCTGTCAAAAACATTTCTGACGAGTCAAAAACTTGAGGAGTAGCTAATTTAAACCAGATCTTGGCAGGCGGTGATTACACTCCTGTCCGTCTTGGCGTAATTAGTTCTCTGGCAGACGCAGGCGCTCATCAGTTTTCCTGACACCCGCCCTCTGGCTGTGTTTTTCACCTCCCTGACACAGACTGGATCTCCTTCGCCTTCAGCAAATTTTTTATCACCTTTAAAATCCTTTCACGGATCATAACCTTCTCCTGATCCCTGCCCTCCACACGTGGCTGACACGTCCTCTCCCTCACGTGGAACCCGGGGACTGCTGTTAAGTTATCTCTGACAGGCACTTATCATCATCACCTGAGAATTGTCCTTTTGGTAGTCATCAAGCCCTCCGCGATTTGCTCAACCCTATGCCAACTCCGCCCACTCCTATTCTTCAGTTAATGTAGCATGCCATGCAATGTCACGCCAATGTAGAGAAGATGTTTCCTCATCTTGCCAGTAGCTGAGTCTTATGGATTGGTCGCAGAACAGAAAATGGATAGATCCTCTTGTAAATCTGAATATTGTCACAAAGATCATATCCGAAGGACAAAGGAGCACTGTGAACGTCTCTTCAAAGACTGTGGCATCTTTCCTACTATATCGACACTGTCTGATGAAAACCATGCATTTCCATTTTCCGACGATTGTGACTTTATACTATGGAAAGAATACACTCATTCTCCTCTGTCTACTTGATAGCATTTGACATCTAATTTACCAATGAAAAGATGTTGTATGAAGTCATCTATGTAACTAGTATTTATGTTTGTACTAGTTAACATTTGTATTCATGATGGTCATTTGTATGGATTACGTTATATTGGTAATTATAAAAACTTAATGATAGCTAGATAGTTAGCTGACTAACATTCTTGTTAATTGTGAATATAAAGTGATATTAGTTTGCATCTTATCGACACTGACATTTGCCTCGCTGACAACAACCCACCTAAGTGGATTTAAAATATTAAACTGTTCACTGATGGCTGTGTAAATACAAGTTTAACCATGTGTGGTGATAAGGGTTTGTCATTACGCTGTTTTAGGTTTATTTTGTAAAGCGGTTTCTGTGCTTTTCCTGCTCCTGAAATAATGGATTTTGGAAGATACATGTTTTTCATTGGAAATTAGCAATGTACTGCTTATTTTGTCCAGCCTTTATCATTTTTTTTGGTCAGGTCTTTTTTCGCTGTGATAATTTGCCTCATTTATGAGCCAAGGAATGTTTTCCTTTCCTACATCCTCACTTCCCCTCTGTCGCCCTCCCACTGCCTCCGTCTTTGCTCTCTGTCGCCTTCCCCGAATGCTCAGGTAAGATAAGACTCAATTCCAGATTAATAACAGGCCTTTCTGGCATAGCATTACATCATAGGCAAGAAGTTCCAATTCTGGAACACAATGGCTCAACATAAATAAAAATGGTGCTGTTCTTTTCCAGCCCCTCTTGCCATTCTTTTTTGGCCTTGGAATGCGACAACAGAACATAATGCCATGACATGACAAAGCACGGGGAGGTGTGGTCAGAGCATCGCTTTCTGTGGGACCACCCAGGGACGATTCCGGGGTCCCACCCCAAGAACAAGGGTTATGATTTATGTCTCTGTGAGCTGGTACATGGCTCAGTGACTGTAAGTGTCAGAGTCATGCCGGGAAACTATACATCCTGCAAAGACTGGGAGGGGGAGGAAACCGCCACCCCAAACCAACAGTCCTATCCAACTGTCAACAACGTGGAAAGTCATCCGTGTCTATACTGTGTTTTAATGGGCTTGAAATATTGATGGTTTTCCTTTTCCCGTAACCCCCTCTGGTGCATCCGAAAGCAAACATAAGATGAGTCAGCCCCCCTGTCAGTCGCTTCATTATTCATGAGCAAATGGTCCTGACACTTGGTCTCCCTACAAATTCTGAAAATCACATCGACTGTATGAGAGGTACCATTACTCTTGTGTTTACTGTAAGTATGGGGCTGGACTGTTACACATGTCTTGTTACGGTGAATGTCAAAGTACAGGACACATGGGTCCAGGCGTTGAATTCGCTCTCTGTGTGGGACATCCGGCTGGATCGGGGGATCACAGCGCAGAATGCTGTCCTCAAGTGCCCTACTGTCCCATAATTCAGAGCACAGAAGGGGTCTGGGGGAGGGGGGCTGCAGGAAAGCGAGGAAATGCTGCGCTCAGTAAAAGCAGCTGTCCAAGCCCGCCAAACCCCAACAGAGGCTGCTGCACGACAGAGTCCAGAGAAACGAACACGGGGCGACCATTTGCATGCTGCCGAACGAACGAATGAACAAATGTCTGGTCACTTGCACCAATACAAGCAACTGTCATCAGCAGCTGCTGTGTCACGCTCAGATATTTAACAGAGGCTCCTGAAAGCTACAATGCTGTCCCCAACCGGCACATCCTGGTGCATCTGCCGGGCTGCTTAACCAGTCGGTACCACCTGAAAAGGCAGTACAGCTGGAGCAAGTCTTAAATTACAGAAAAGCAGAAACCCCGGGATTCGTTTTCACACGCCATCTTTCTGCCAGAGGTTAAAAATAACATTAATGCAAACGTGATATTCCACCCAATCTTACTACGGACATCTGAGGCATTGCCGTAATGGTTGATGTCCAAAGTTACAAGGGGTGGTTCCAGCAAGGTCATTTGTTTAAATTCTCAAAGTAGGCCCAAGGCCTCTGACAGAGACAATTCTGCTGCTGCTTGTTTCCTCTCTCTTGGCATGTTTATTGTGTCATTTTCTTGGGCATCTGTTTCTGCCTCCAGCTGCTATGTTGTGGCTTCCCACTGCAAACCAAATAAGGGCTCCGCTACTCCCACCCCCCCAATTCTCCCACTCCCTATCCCTGCCACTAACGCTAATGCTCTCGCATGCTCACACAAACAACTGGCCCTTATTTACCAGCCCGACAAGAGCTCTCCTGCCCTTACTGAGCATTTAAATGAGCGCTTTTGCAGCTCCTCACATCCTCCTACATACAAAGGGAAAATAAAATCACAGGCAAAAATATCACCAATTAACATAATAATTACAGAACATCTCCCCCGAATCCTTTCATTGCTATTTTCCCTTTGATGACCAAAACTTCACGTGCCCCTCACCCATTACCTCATATCCTCACCCACATTTCCTCCTTCCTTTGTTCCCTCTATACTACGTTAAAGCAGTTCATAGATAATGAAAAAAGTGCAGAGCATTACACTATACCTGACTGAATATACTGTAGTATGGTGAATAAGGTAGGGTACAGTACTGTAAAATAGTGAATAAGTGAATGAATACGCTGAAGAACAGCACAAACAGAAAAGTGAATGATGTAAAATATAGTACAGTAAAAATGGTAGTGGGCAATGCATTACAGGGAATGGAGTACAAGTACAGAACAATACATTTTGTACTGAATAACTGAGTAGAATGAATGCTGCACTTCAGAGTGTGAAGTGTGTTGTAGTGAACAACTCAGCACAGAAAATGTGGTAGAGGAGAGTACAGTGAGTGTTGTACTGGAAAGGTGGGTATAGTGAATAGTGTAGGAGACAGTATAGTGAGTTGTACTGGGACATTGAGTATGGTGATTGCCGTTGGGGAGAGTACAATGAGGGTTGTACTAGAATACTGAGTATAGTGAATGGTGTAGGGGAGAGTATAGTTAGTGTTGTGATGGAAAACAGAATAGTTACTGCTGCGGGGCATTGTACTGGAATTCTGAGCACAGTTAATGGTGCAAGAGAGAGTACAGTGAGTGTTGTTTTGGGAAACTGAGTGTAATATTGACAGTACAGAGAGTGCTGCAGTGGACAGGACAGTGCTGTGATTGGTAGGGGACAGTACAGAGAGTACTGCAGTGGACAGGACAGTGCTGTGATTGGTAAGGAACAACCGTGCACAGTGTAAGCCATAGAAGCTGACGGCATAGTACAATGAATGGGTCAGTACACAGCGCAGTACAGTGAATGTGATAAGGAATGGTACAGTACAATAGGTTCAGTGCCCAGCAGAGCCCTGTGCCAAGGCCATGCCATCTGCAAACCTGGCACTCGAAGGCCTCAGCTCTCTCTCCCCACGTGAGAAGAAGCATGCCCGCGCAGCCCCCCCCACCCCCATTTCACTTCATGTTCTTTTATTTCTCTTGACATGTGGCGTTTTTTGGCAGAGGAAGACGAAGATGAGAAGTTTGGGATTTTCCTTTTGTCTGAGGGGCTAAGAGGTTCATTGTAAGTTCACAAAACATTAGACAAATCCTTTTAAGCCCTTTGTTACTATTGATGGTAACGAGGGGTAATAGTGATGATGTAACAAAAATGCTGATTCCACCTTTCAGCTTAGAAATATAAATCACAGACCCAACAATAGAACGTCAGATATAAAAGGAATATAGAACTGCCCTACCTAAAAGGTAGTCGGAGGCTCACTGTCTCCATTTGCTGAGATTAAGAGGAAAATTTATGAGTTTCATTAGCCAGACATATATAGGGTGAAATATTTTTAGCTATTAATGAATAATCATTATATTATTATGCCTTCCTGAGTATCATCAGCCAGACCAGCCCGTTAAGTGGTAAAAGCCATCAACTACGCACCTGATTTAGAGCCTAAAAACTGCAAAAACCTTCGTCGATGTTATGACACCTACAAAACAAACTACACAGGCATGGATGCGAGTGCCAAAACAGCGCCCATGTATATTTAGAGTGCGTAAACGCGGAAGAGCGTCGGAGGGGGACGACGCCCTTTCCACACGCCGCACGGACCACGGGGCTCTTTCCCGGCACACTTCTCCGCTCCATCGGCACAGCGAAATCTTTAAATAGCCGTGCGATGAAGGGCGCGGCCGCGGCCTCGCTGACCCAGGCGTCTAAGTTAGAGTGCGTGCAAAGCGGAAAATAAAACAACCCACTTAGAGCTGCAATACAAAACCTCAATGGGGCAGCTCGTGATGTCTCATCAAACAAGGAAACAAACAAAACACGTCCTTTAGTCCTCTTATTATAAGAGGAATATCAGTTCACTCACCATGATTCAACAGACTTCACATCATACTGATTTAGCATGATATAGGTTATTATGCACTATTTAATCTTTCTGTCTTTTGTATTTTCTTTATTTATTTTTTCTTATTATTTATTCCTCTCCCCACTGCCTCATCTCCAGTCACCAGACGTCAGCTCAGTGGTGCGACAATCCTTACATTTTGAGGATTCACCATCAGTTGTCCTTCATCGCCTTGCATAAAGTTCCTAAGGACGTGATAAACGAGCCCCTACATCCCCAAACCGGCAGTCCCGAGGGGCACAGGGACAGAGATGCACTCACTACAGGGAAATGTGTCAAAGTTTACTGGTGTTATTGTGAGCGGTGTGGGGGGGAAATGACAGGATATCGGATATCTGGATTCCATCCTTTGCTCCTTCCCAGCACCCAGCACCTGCTGCTCTCCGTATACAACCCGTCAAATATAAATGCAAGAGAGATAATGCCGTCCGTTCTGTCTCCCCCCGGGCTGTCCCTAAAACTAGGGGCGCCGAGCTACCCCTGCTTTTTAAAAGTCATTTGTGAGAGTTCGTAGAAAACACTGCGTCCAAATATAATGATTTAATTTCACATCTCGCGGCGCCCGCAATCCAAAGCCTGAAAGCCCAGGAAAAGCGGCTCGAATGGCGGAACGGCAAAGAAAAATAAAAGCCCACGGCGGCGGCAGTAAAAACACCCCCCCCCCCCTCCCTTTTATCCTTCACACCTCACCAGGCCTCCAGCAACAACTGATATGGAGAAGACCGAACTGCCAGATGAGCACCGAAAATAAACAGAAAAATAACATCAGATGGAAGCGCGCCCCATCCCCGCACGACACAGGCTGCGGGGCGTGAGGACGCTGCGGCGGTCAGCTCTGGAGGAGTTATCGCTCCTTTTTAAAACTGCACTGGCCAGCTGATGGAAGGTCAGTTCCCCTGCATCTTCAAAATCACAAGCGGACGACTTTGGTCTATCACTGACTGTAGATAAAACCATTATATAATTGAAATAATAAAATAAACCAGAACAACTATTTGTCCAGTATGGGGTTTTTTTTAACTCTCAAAATCTCAACGCAAAATTTGCATATCTTAACTAGACCGAATTGACAGACATGTACGTATGCTTGCTGAAGACACCGATGAGCATATTGCTACCCCACCTATAGAAAAATCCAACACGCCCCCCCATCATGGGGGATGTCACGCTCCCCCACTGTGACCCCCTCCCCTCTCAAATCTACACCTGCGATCAAACAACATGCTCTCACAGAATCCCTCATAACACAGAAGTGGTGCAATGTGATCAGAGTGGGATATGGAAACATATTGTGCCCGTGAGAAACAGCCTTGTGCTCAGGGCTGCGATATTTCGGTTGTGTATATAAGATAAACGCGAACCTGACAGATCACCTAGCCGCCAGGTGATCTTGCCTGTCACTAGTGGTGCATATTGCAAGCAAAACATCACGGATAATGAAGCGGGGAGTGCTCAAGAGCATGGAGGGGTTACCAAATGCGAGTTGGGGAATAAGACAAAGGGGACGTTTAAAATAGCTGAAGAGAACGTGATAAAGGCGTGTGTATAATAATTAGAGCCAAAACTAAACAGACAAAGAACACGGGGTTTAATACGCATGCAGAATAATACTAATTACGGTACAGAGAAACAGGCGTGATCAATGATTAATGATCCATAACATCGGGGGAAAAACATTTCTGTTAAAAACAGACAGAAGCACAGGAAAACAACAGTACAAAAAAAAACTGAAAGCGACGAGCACTTTTGACGGCATCTATTGCCAACATTTTCCGTATAAATACACTCTTATTAGAGAAAGGGAAAATCAGATTAATTGGATCCCAAATGAGCAGCCCAGCAACAATGCCGGCCTACACCTAGCAATGCCACGATTCCCCCATCTCCTCCCATAGCTGCAAGCTGGAGCGAACAATGGCAGTGGGAAGAACTAGATTCCCAGAAAAGATGGAGCAAAAGGCGATCTGCTGCCAAAGCTGAGTCTTACCCGTCAGACTATCGTAGCACTCGATTTCCGTGCTCTCCACAGCTCTCTGCTGCTCCTCCGTAAGCTTGGCCGCGGCTTGGTTCAGCAGGTTGACCTCGGAGCCCGTGGTCCCTTCGGCGACATGGACCCCCTTGAGCTGAAGCAGAGCCCGGTGGTACTTCCCGATCGCTTCCCGAAATTTCTTCTCTTTGTAACAGCGATGACCCTCCGCTTTAAAGTCCACCGCTTTCTGTATCTTGGCGTCCATCTCCAGCTCCGCTCCGGCACGATACCCTACTCCACCTCCGCCGACGTCCCCACCCGCTGCCGCTGCTAGGCTCCGGCCCCCCGTCTCCGGGTAGCTCTTTAGGCTCTTGATCGAGTGCTGCTTGGCTTCCATATCGTTCAATGCGCCCGATAGCAGAAAGCCATGATGCTCGGGCACCAGCGTCTGCTTTCTTTCTAAAGGCTGGATCAGTGTGCTGTGCATAAAGGGTACGAGGCAAAAAAAAAACGGAATAGTGGATTCAGCGACAAAATCGAGAAACAGGGGCGTACATAAAGCACAGCACACGCATATATGCAATGTAAAATGTAGCGTGAGAATTCCCTATAAATAATGCACAAAAACCTTTTATTATTATAATTCTTGTTTGGTTTGCTTTCCTTGCTTCTGTAGTGGTGCTTTTATCCCCCGGTGTGCACTGTTTCAGTGGTGTTGCAGAGAAGGATGCCTGAGAAGGACGATTGCCAGATTTTGTTTTCCCTTTTGAGATCGAGCCGCCGGTCCGCGCAGCTTCAGCACCACAGACAGCGAACTTAGGCTGGGGCCGCGCTGCATTGTGGGAAAAAGCGGAGTCGTGTAGGGCTGCAGCACCACCGGCGTAGGATCCACGCAACCGTGCACGCCGCGGTACCTGGAAAACAACTCAATCGTGCACGCCTGTTTCAACAACACAGGTCGTGCAAAATAACTCACGTACAAAATAGCATGCTTATATACGACATCGTATAGTTTTGGCCGCGTTAGTATCTACAAACTACGATGATGCCCTGAATTATGACCGAGTGTTTTGTGTGACTTGCATCACCACTCACTTGGAGGGTCAGCCGGCCCGTACTTTTTGCTGAATACAAAAATACCCTACATAAATCATTATGTAGAAAGCGCATCATTATACAGATACTGCGCTTTTGTTAGTTAGTGCTACAAAGTGATTTGTTTTTTTGTTTGGTTTTAAACATGGTTTATTTTGAGTTGTATTCATATTTATAGAATGGGCGTTCATGCAAAATAAGAAGTGATATATAGTTACTTTGTCTTATACTATAAGACTGAAATAATACATTTGGAAATGTTAGCGTTTTATTAAACGACCGTGCTCTCTTTCGTCCCTGCTGACTGGATTGCTGAAAATCGCTTCTGTGTTTTCTTCCAATACAATTTTTAGAAGTAAATAAGCATTACAAGTAAATCGACATCTACTTAGCTGCAGCAAAACAAATATACAAATAATAAGCAAACAAGATTATTTATTAATGTGGTTAGTGATGTTATAATTGCTATTATTGACCCATCAAATAATTGATATTTGTGAATCAAAGCAATCACAACAAACTTTTATATACCTGTAGATTACGTGTGTTAGGTCGAATAGTAGATCATATACTTTTTGTAAACCAAAAGCTGTAGTATTTTGAGCTAAAAGCAATTAAACCTAGCATAGGCAGGTAAGGCTCAATCTTTGAGGCCAACAAACAGGCACCTGTAAAAATAAATATATTCAATTAATCTGAAGAATCAGAACTAATGTATTGTACGCTAGGTATCGCAGAGGCTTCATATTGATAAATATGTTGGTATTGTAACATCCACTGTCACAAATATAGGCCAGTTCCTACAGTATATAAAAAGCTGGATCAGAAATAAATCTGCAGCAATAAAAAAACAAATAGCAGCAGGCCTATTGTTCTTCACTTATATGCGCGTGCAGAATCAGAAACTGCTCAGAATAAAAATCTGTGTTTACACCGCAAGATTAAATGTGCTCAGTAGCAACTAAAGCCAGCCAGTCTCTCGCTCGGTCAAAATACAGCCATTGAAAGAAAAGAACTACCCCAAGGCATGTTTTAAAAAAAGCTCAGAATCGCAGATCCAAAGATGTTATCATCCTGGACATCATTAACTTTATTTTTCACAGATCTGAGATCAGACCATACTGTAGATGTGGAGAAACCATGGTAACGAAGCTGATTCCGTTTCTATTCATAAAATTTTAAATGCAATCAAGTCATTTCCTGATGAACGTACCAAAATGACTGAAAGGGCAATTTAGAACCACGACACGTAGCCTTCTGAAAACGTTCCATATGTTACAGTAATTATCCAAACACCACAGATTACAAAATTTAAATCATTCTAAAAAGAATGGCGCATACCAGAACAACCGGATGAATGTGCAACCAAGCACTTCTGATTTTCTAAGCAATTGTGTGGTGTATTTCTGTGTTGTGTATTTTTCCATCCATGGTGAACATTTTTATGGGGCAATGGGACATGGAGTCTAAAAGGTGGAGTCTAGAGGAATGCATCACATGGACTGCATCTTTGAAATCCCATGGAGCAGCTAGGAACTGCGGCGCAGGAAAAGGAGTTTTTTTTATCTGCCTACTTACAATGGAACCATGGGTGGATGGATGGAATCGGTAGGCCTACACATTGTCATTGTCACAGTGTAGATCTGCTTCAAAGGGTTGCTGGTCTTTGCCAAAAACATGGTGCAGTCAGTTAATACCCCTCATTGTGCTTCCACCTTGCAACACAAAGTGAATAATACATGCGATTCTGAGCACTTTTCAACAAGGGAGGTCATATTCTGAAAAGGCACCTTTACCCCTGACTTTGAAAACTCTGAACGGACCAATGGTGAATTAGCTTCATGATCAGGGAAGACCTGCTCCTACAAAGGGAACATTCCTTATGTTTGAGGTCCTCAGCCCACGCCCTGGGCCAACATCGAATCTTCTGCTTTTTGTCATAATTAACCTTCATTATGCTACCTACTTCAACATAGCTACTCTGCTTTGTGACAGAGAATTAACTGCTGAATTAACAGCCTCAGCCATTGTTTTGAAAAGAAAAACAAAACAAATCGATTAATAAAAATACTCGTCCACAGGTTTCTTACAGAGTTCTAAGTTGTATCCATCAGGTAACAGTATTGACCAAAGACTACCCATAACCTAATTAGGGATTGACTAGACAAAAACAGCATACGCACTTTAAATAACCTATCACCAGGTGGCAGTGTTCACTATCTCACAGAAGGAGCAGCATTGCGCTGGCATTAATCACACATACTGTATGTGACAACATCACTTTTTTTGGAACCAACTGAGAGACCCCTCCAGGAGACTACCATTTAGTTCATTCAATACCCCATCTTAAGATGGCATTAGTTACTCTTTAATAGTTTGGAAAGACTGAAGCAGAAAAATGCCATTAGATGATTTTTTAACTTTTTCTTTCTTAGGAGCATTTCGGCATGACAGAGAAACCAGTAACCAGTTTCATTACATATTAAAAATAACAGTTACAGTGTCACATCAAAATAAAATTTATAATGGCTAATTACTTTACATAGGCCTAATTAAGTTACTATGCATGTTATAACACGCATAGAAAAATTGGCTTAAATCGAGTAAAATCTACAGCCACCTCAGGAAGGAAGTGTATTGATTAATTTGAAGCTCATTCAACTTTAAGCTGATGCTGGTTAAGTTGGCAACAAAAGGGGAGAAAAATACACATGTACATATCCACGCCATTCGTGTGACATCACGAAATCGAGTCGACAGGAGGATGGATTCATCACTTGACCAATTTGCCTGGTGTTCTCTGCGTGATTAACACTACATACCGGTTAAATTCCCCACTGAACAAACGGCCATCTGGCAACTTGGGAAGAACATTGTTCAGCTGCAGAGAAGATGAAGGTAATAAAATAAAATAAATAGCTGCCCGATAATTTGCCTGTCAACAGGGAGCAGCTAAGGGCATGAAGCAGCGCCGCTGATGCCAACCGTTAGCTGCCAAACCCCCCGTGGAGAACTGTCCTGCCTGCCACTCTTACGTTACTGTTGCAACTATTTCGCTTCACGTGGGCTAATACGATGTTTATGAATAAGCCCAATTAGGCTTAACTGTGCGGAACCATGAAATTCCAGCATTGTCTCCACAATGGCCCAAATATTCTTTAAAAAATAAAAAAATTTAAAAAACTACCACCATGAATAAGGCAATGGTTTAGGTGTATAAAAAAAATGTATGTAAAACGAAATAGCCAAAAATAAAGGGACAGGAAATGAGGTAATTAAAAGGCAAAGATCGTTCCTGCAGGACCCAGATCGAATGAAGCAGGCCTGGACTGCGCTGCCCCTTTATCGCCAGAGTGTCGGGACGCCTCAAGCAGCCGGTGTCAGCTTGCACTGACGATCCTAACAGCAAAACCTTTTTTTTTCTCTCAGAAATACCACAGTAGTCATAAGCTTATGAGCTGAAACGTAAACTGTGTCTCCTCATGTCGCTGCTATGGCTGCTTGCTTCTCTTTAATCAGAATAGTGTACCAAGACTGTACAGAGTTAAGGGGATAAAAAGGAAGCCCTATGCCATTGGTCAGGCGTGTTTTAGGTCCTCTTTATGCCCAGCCTCTTAAAGACGCTGACCGTCCCAGCGTGGTCCATCTGGGCCCCCTGGCAGTCCAGCGCCCCAGTGCTGCTGCTAACCTTAGAGCTGGCCAGCATGAAGCCCAAGCCACCCTTGCTTTTGGTGCTGGTGATGCGACTGTCCTGTGTGTCCGAGGGCTGTGGGGGGCTGGCAGGGGGGGCACCCACGGCGTTGGCAGGGCCGTGCGATGGGGGCACTTTGCCGAGTCTCTTCAGGATGCTGGGTTTGAGGGCAAGGGTGCGATCGGTGGAGGGGGCGAGGGGTTTGGTGGGGGGAGCAGGGGCAGACGGGGCGGCGGGCAGCTTTGATTTGATTTGATTTTTGCCCAGCCGGCGCAGAGTGATGGGGACCTTCTTGCTGAGCGGCCTGGGGGGCAGCTGGCTTGAGGGGGCGTGGCATTTTTTTTGCGAGGCTGGTGCACGCTTAAGGACGCCGGCATACTGCAACACGGAGCCTTCCCCATCGCTCTCTGCCTCCTCCCCTTTTACCACCTTCGCTGCCGTCTCGTCATCCTCCTCTGCGTCACCTTCGCCCAACCGGCTGAAGACACCCGTCGGCTGGGGAGCAGGACACGGAGAAATGGACATAGCACGGTCAGAGACTGAGGCAGACCTTCTCCAGACGGCCCTTAATGAGGCGAGGAGAGGCAGCCGCACACAGAGGACTCACCTTGCTCCCGGTGGTAGTGTCCGCTTTGGTCTCGGCTCCAAGCCTCTCGAACACTGAGGTACGTTTCAATGCCTTCTCTAAAAAGAGATCAATAAACAACGTTCTTTAAAAAAGCAAAGTATAGCCAGCCCATTCTTAGCTTCTCATTTCAGATTTTCCAGTTTTGCAAGAAAAACACGCACACAGTTCCAGTAAAATCTTCATGTTTTCCCTTAAACGACACCAAGAATCTTGCAGAGTGAAGTACTACAGATCTTTTGCCAATTTCCTTTGTTTTCACTGTAAACTCTGATCGTAAAGTCCCTCAAATCTCAAATAAGACCCCAGAGAAAATCCTACTTTTTTTTTTTTTTTTTTTTTTAAACTGAAAACTAAACAAGCAGAACAAATCATCATCCATTGGTTTAAAAAGAAAAATTCTTTTGAAATATTATCCTAGTTTGTTTTGTCCGCATGAGCGACCCATTAAAGGAACCCCCCCCCTCTCTGTCTCTGCTGTATGTTGCTCTGTGAACCTGGGGGCGTGGGGGAGACATTATTTCACATCGCTAACGGCATCATAATGAAGCCCCACTGAACTTGACCTGACTTTCAGCAGAAAAAGAATTGATTTAAAACAATCCGGATAGAATTCAAAAACACAGATTGAAAAATGAGTCGCTGAATAACAAGTAGTTATCGGCAATACTATTTAATAATGGACTGGCCCATGTACAGGTTTAATGTAGTCCAAAAACTCAAAATCCAACTCTACATTTTCAAAATGTCCTCTTTTACAAACGTGCTGGCCCGAATCTGTTTCAAAACTACCTATAAATATATTTAATTGGGACACTGGATCGGTGCCAATATTTGAGCCCTGATCTTAAGTCTCTAGATGGATTTCCGTTCTCACTATGCAAATCGGGAGTCAGACCGTTTGCCCAGAATTTACCTATAAATATATTCCTTAATGAATGCGGGATATCAAGACGGCCTATTATGTCAACAGCAGACACCAGCTGGTCGCATCGGCAGGAATGATTCAATAAATCTGTAAGGCTGCGCTGGTTTCTCTCATTCCCAGGAAACGTGCCTGGGGTCTGACGCTGCCCCTCTCAGTGACCCGAAGCCTGCTCCATCTGCGTACGCAAGCATAGACGCAAACACTCTTCTCCTTCGTTTTCACTCCTCCTCCCTGCTTCTCTCAGATCCATCACCTCCACCTCTGTCTTCCTTTCTCCTATTCTTGCAACACATAGTGCTAGCCATCGTTTTTATATTTACTTAATACAGATGGATTTCTTTTTAAACAAGTGGATAATGATTAGTTCTGTATAAAGGGGGTTGGGTGAGGTAGGATAATTCCGCGAGCCCCTGAGTGATAGGGGTCTTTAAAAATATACAACACAATTGGATTGGTCTGGGTTAGGGGCCCAGTGTGATGTGCTTTCATGCGGCCCAAACCTCTAGTGACATCACATATATTCATAATGCTCATACGAGCAGAAAAAAGTTTTATATTAGTGAGCAGACATTTTCCTTATATACTACCTGGCCCTTTCACTTGAAGTCACATCAACAGGGAAATTCTAGATGCATTTGTGATATCTAGAGGTTTCTGCGATATTTTATATACGACCATCCAATTTAGATGCATTTCTTGGGACGTTTCACAGCTAATTTTAGGTAAAATCTTGGAGACTGGGGTACAGCAAAGTCAGGGTGGACAGTTAACGGGCCATAAACATTCGCGAGGCTGTCGCTTGAAAATCAGGGACATCTGCATCAGCACCTCTCTTGGCCTGCTGCTCCAGGATGCGGCGGGTGCGCGCCGTCGTTCCCTTGGGCATGTTGATTATGTATTTCCCCTCGATTTCTGCCGTCACACGCCTCCGCTTCACCGGGACGCCGCTGCCCTCATCCGCCGTCCGGCTCAGCACTGGGGCAGCAATGGAGAAGGAAGAGGTGAGTGATGAGATGTGGCTTACTAGGGCTGTCACGATCACGTCACGATGTTATCACGATTATCGTGATTATAATCACCAGAGCTTTAGATGACGGGTGAAACATTTGTCCGTATAGTACCGAAAACGTCTGGACAAATGATTCACTCATCATCTACAGCCCTGGGGATGATTGTACATGCACCATATAATCACGATTACATCGTGACATGATCGCGGCAGCCCTAGGTTATAGCAAGGGAGTGTCTGATAACCCGCAGTGATATTTTTGTACCGCACCTGCTTTGTTGCTCTTGGCCGCCTGCTTGTTTGACACTGTCACAGAGAGGCAGTTGTCTGGGCGACGGACCGGAGTACTTGGGGGGGACTCCCTGCTCAATGCATTGGCGATCATTCGTGTGGCGGCTGGTGAGAGAAAGTGGGGGGGTAATCAACCAACGATACAAGCAAAGATTAGGTATATGACACACACACACAAGAAGACACATGACGGTAAACTGTGCCTTTTTAATCAGGAAAACACTCACGTGTGTTGGCAGTTCTCCTCAACTCGGCCTGAACGCTAGTCTGTCCCGACGTTATGGCCTCAGTGGCCATCTTACACATATCCTGGTGGACCATGGAGTAAATGTTTCGATTACTTTTAATATACACTCAGTACAGACAACTGCTTTAAGCCACTTCTGGTCAACTAAATGTCGAGGTTAAACTAGGTAAATAACCTTGCCTAATTGATTTCACAGCCTCCTTCTGTTCTCTTAATTCAAAAAACAAACAAGCAAAGAATCTCTCATCTGCTTTGCAGGAACCCATAACACCTACACTTTGACAGTAACTGCGGAAATGAATGGAATGGAATGATATAATAGCCATTATATTTTAAAGCAGTGAATGTGTCAGTAACAAAGGATCTAGTTTAATCTCTTGGATTATATTTTATACACGAACAGCACAGCCTCACACAGCCACACCTGTCTGTAAACTTGCTTCGCGTGCTTGAGGATGGCGATGATGTCACCAATGACAGTGATGCCCAAGTCCATCATGATCTCCTTACTGAGATCCATCAGCATGGTCTTCTGGATCCTGCCAGTAAAATAACTCCCCGAGTTACTATTGTGGTAAACAGATACACTGCCAATCCACCTGCTATCTACTCATCTCGATCAGAGGTTTATTTTAACTGCATATCCTTGGTCCGTAGCTGAAACTAGAGTATGACAGGGAGAACATGTAAACTGCACGCACACACAGTGAAGGTGGGATTTTTTTCAAATCATGCTGTCATTTAGAGATAGACTCAACTCACTCCAACAGATAAAATATCACATGCGATATCAGTAACCAGCTAATCTGGAAACAAAGAAGCAGATCAGTTTTCGAATAAACATGTATCATATAACTGCTGACAAATCATATTATATTATCATTGATCACAGAGGTGTCTGCAAAAAGGTTACTAATCTTTCTTAAATTTTCAACCATTCCTGACAGCTTGAGGCTTGAGTCCAGTAAGTGAAGTTACGAAAAGCCACAGCGCAGTCTTTGACATAAAAGCATTGTTTGCGCCCTCGTATTTGACAATAAAAGACACTGAAACACAAAATAAAACCCTGCACCATGACTGTATAGACACTGCTTGAAATGCATTTTTAAATGTACAATTGCTTTCATGCTATTCACATCTGTGAAGTACACATACTGACAACTTTATAAGTAGATCTTCTTAGAGATCTCACACACACTTATCACCTGTTATCCACAAATGACAGGGCGTAGTTCACAGCCAGACCGGGAGGAATCCCAGCATCCTTGAAGAACTGGATCCACTCTGAAGTGGCTGGTGAGACAGTTGGAAGAGAGAGTCAATTCAGGAATTGCAACAATTTTAAAACAAATGGCTTAAGTTACCTAGGATGAACTGATCTGCAACTGCATGAAAAACCCTAAACTTTAAAAATGCACTTATATTTCAAAAGGTGATCTTTGTAATTAAAAGAATCTGCAGGGTGAAAACATATTTTATTTTGCACAAATCATCGTAAGCAAGCAGTTGTGTCTTGCTTATTATAAATGCCACTATCCCCCCAAAAATGTTATGATTATTGGAATAAAAAACAATTATTTACATTATTTTTAAATTTAATTTCTTAGCTTACACATACAATTTTACACAGTTATAAAGCAGAAAACTTTAATGGACCATTTCAGCTTTAGTGACTTGGCACTATGCAGGGTCTCCCTGCAACTGAAAACCGCAACCTCCACGCTATGAATATACATCCCTAAATGACACACTACTCTATACTTCTCAGTGCTAATTATCTTAAAACCATACGACGGAGAATTAAAGCCTTCACGATTAATCTGTTAGTAGACGAATGCAGGCGCAAAAATAACAACTGCTGAGGAGATGCCATGTCGAATAGAGGCGACACATGCTTAGATGGGGCAGCTGGAGGTTATTTTTAGAGCTATGAGGTCGCATGTCCCACCCTCGGGTCCGCTGGGCATTCAATGCGGCATTTTCCCCAAACTAGTACAAGCACACTCCTTTCCAATTATTTCTGTCGTGAAATAAAACTTTGAGGTGGCGAATAGAATAGCTGAGGAACTGTAAGCCAAGACTTACGCCCTTTTGAACTTATGGAGAATGCGTGGTCACAAATTTAAAAACAACATTAAGGATCGGAGTTCTTTTGTTGCCAGCTGCTATTTGTTTTACTGGTAATCTCGCAAATATTTATACAGCTATATATATTCGCAAACTGTTGACACAGTTACAAAAGATTTATTTCATCTGTTTCATGAATATTAGTGGCTAGACCAACTGGTTTCTCTAGCAAACATATACATACCGATGAAGAGTACCAAGAGTACCAGAACTAGTTATTGTGTTCGTATGATGACTTCAAAGGCAAACAACCAAAGTTAAGAAACTGTTTCGGTACTTGTAATTCTTACACACCATATCTTGCCTTTAAACACCCCATATGAGCCAGTCCTCAGAAATCAGATCAATTACAATGCAGATGTATTTTTTAATCAGGCAACACAGCTAGTTCATTGTGCCACTCAAACAAAATCGGGAAAGAACTCTTTCTTCCTTGTCAAATACAAACATCGGAAATGCAAAAGATATATAAAAACTCAGTTCAAAACAGCATTCACTTACTAAGAACCATCACCGCGTTGCCGATTTATTGAAGCGGTTAGTATGGTCCGCTGTCACTTACCCGTTGTTACAGACGCCATCTTTGTTGAATCACAGCGGCTTCCGGTCTATTAGATGACGAAATAACCGGTTTCCATTCGACAAATGTCGACAACGTAGCGGAAAATTCCGATTCGTTCGAATTCTGGACTTCGGCCTGCCAACCACAGCATACGCTTCACTTCTAATTTAGATTTCAAATTAAGTGTTATGGAGCATTGGGTGGAATCGTGCCTTCGAACATCCAGAGTAAAAAGATTGTTTCACAGCCCTGATTATGTGGGGTGCTACTTTGTGTCTGGAATGGGTTTTGGTATAGGTGTGTGTGTGTTAGGGTGACCACCTAATTCATGTCAGAGGGGACAATTTGAGCCAGAACAGAGTTCGTAAACTACCATTTTAGTTAAAATGACCTGGATTTCACTTAAGCACCAAGTACTTACTGCATGTGTGCTGATTGATCATTTTTCTATAATCATGCATGTGTCACTAATGTTAATGTGAAACTATTGGATGAGTGTCTCAATCAACCTAACAAACCAGTCGAGGCACAAGAAGAATTGAACCATTATTTTATCAAACACAAGAGCCTTTCGGTTTGAAAGTAGTTTGTAAAATCTGTAGTACCCCCCTATTCAAATCTGGCCCTCGATTCCAAATCCAGGCCTTGTTTTCAAGTCTCCCAGGTAGCTTAATAATTTCTGGCTCTAATTGGCCAAAGGTTTCACAACTGGCTCTCAGGTAAAGGAAAGCTGGAAAAACAGCAGTGCTTGGCCCTTGAGGACCGTCATTTGAATAGTAGCTCTAGTAGCTCAAAGTGTCCCCCTGACATCGATTAGGTGCTCACCCTAGTGTGTGTGTGTGTGTGTGTTTGTGTGCACACACAAACCGTATGGTAGACTGATATTTTGTCCAGCGTGCGTCTAGTGTTTCCTGGGATAAACTAACTGTAAATATCCATTAAATTAATCAGGGCATAAGTTTGGATTGAACATTGGTAGGGACCAAATCAGCGCCGATAAATACTCCTGAGGGCAACATGTGCAATTTTGCATTCCAATTGTATCACTATTACTAAAAAATGTATGTACAAGTATTTTGTTTTCCCATTTGTATATCCGACTTCACTGACCATTAATTTGAACTGCAACATGTCTAAAAATATCTAGCCATAACTACACCATCATACTTATTATTAAACCATTTTGTCTTTGTAATATATATGCAACTACCACTAGAGAGCACCAACACTCCTTTCAATTACATGAGATTGAGATCTATTTACATATTAAACTGGATGGACCTCTATCATTTACCTAGAACAGCAACACTATACAAACCCTGTCTTTTTTATTATAAAATTTAAATTGAGACACAGGCTGTCAGCGATCAAGAGTCTTTCCTGATAAAAGAAATATCCAAAAATTGAGTGCATTTCATTGGGATCTCGCTCCATTGCAGTTTAGGTTCAGTGGTTTACGGTAACAAAAAATCATGGGATTGTAAAAGTACTCAAAAAAATGGTGGGGCTGGATATTTGCCCTGCATCTTCCAGATGCGATGTGAACCAACGTGCGGTGTTCAGAAACACATAGGAAAATATATAATGAGAACTACTGGCCACATTAATGTCAAAGAGTTTATTTTACGGATTTACACAAAAAGAACAGGACATGTCGTTAATAGTTACAGAAGGGGGCACACGCTCGGCTTCACAGTCTTATTTGAAACCGTGTCTGTGTTCTCCGCTCCCTTAAAGAGAGGGCAAAGTATAAGCGATAGATGGAGAAGGTGGATATATAAATTGCATTATCAATGTCCGTGTAAGGAAGCAATATTGGTAAATAGTACATGACAAGGAAATGAATTTAGAGGTCATCTGTAACATCAGCAACCATTTGGAAACAAATAAGGTATGGTCGCACAATACTCCTCCCCTTATTGAGCTTATTGAACATAAAAAATCAGATATTGTACAATTACTATATAATACATCTTTAATTAATAGTTATACAATTTACAAAGGAGACACATTTTGTAATTAAAGACCACTTAGCTGTAACCCACCTGAAACAGTCTTTTGACAACTATGACAGTGTCTTTATAAGCACACATTGTGTCCATTACCACTGTGGTACAAAAGTCATGTTTTAAACCAAAATTACTTAAAATATCACCCAAGTAAATGTCAACCCCCCCCATGGCCACGCATACTGTTCCCCTTGCAGCAAACACATATGTAACCAGGAGTAAAGCAATATTTACACAAACTACTCCCAGAAAATGATTTATTTGTTTGTTTGTTTTAATTTGTGGAAGGCAAAAGGGATATTAAATCATTGATGCATGGGCTGTTCATAATCACGAACGTCTATGAGAGCCACTCCATGACTTCACAGTATTGACAGCGGAACATGAATGGTCCCTCAAAGAATATCTTCCCTCACACAACATCCACTTTAAGAAGCCTTTAGTGTAACAGTGATATACTAACTGGAGCACAGATGAAAAATAATGCTGAAAAAACATTGCTGCAAAGCACGTTTATAAAACACACTGAATATACACAGAAGTGTAAGCATTTTCTCTTAAAAATTCATTAGCTACATGTTACTCCCAAAAGACAAAAATATTGCATTTCAGTTCTGTTTTTGTTTTTTCTGCAAATAGGTCCCCTGTCGTGAATTTATAAAGTGCATTTGACAACCTGCAAATCACAACATTAGCAAAGCGCTTCTTCTTGCGTAAGGAATCATTTCTTGGGAAATTGGCAATAGATTAAAAAAAATGGCAAAGTTACATGGCATCTGTCAGTCACATTGATTTTGCAAAGCATTGACCCCATTCACACACACACACACACACACACACACACACACACACACAAACCAGCATTTCCTCCCTTTTTTATGTCCCCCAACAACCTGCAGGATATGGCATGATTCAATGTATTATTGCACAGGGTTTTTTTTCAGCCAGTACAACCAGTACTGAGATTTTAAAACAACTGCACAGAAATGTAGAAAACCTATAAACGCTAGACCTGCCCCAGGCCAGCACTGGCTGTGTGGGCCTCTGTTGTAAAAATCACCTTCATGTAATCAATTACCTCATATAATCAATTAAATCAGTTGCAACACTGGGCTTCAACATAGTTTATTAAAGACTAATCTTCTATACCAATAGAAATACAGCCATTGCTGGACGTGTGAGAGTGAGGAGTCATATTTTATGCAATAATATCCCGTTTATCATCAAAATGACAAAATATAGAAAATAATATTTATAGAATATTACATATAATATATATATAATATACACATTTACATATAAGCATATGCACTGCATGTCCTTCTCATCTCCTAACCACAATTATGCAAGGTCGCACATACAATCACGTCAAGGGTACCAACATCTTACCAAACAGTGATACACCTAATTTACTCTGCAACATTAACATAGTGGTTAAGTGTCTAGACTCTGACCTTGGTGTAAATCTTAGTTTCGGTGGGGCAAGACTGCTGGTCAGCATACATGACCTTTGCCTATTCAAAATTATTTTGAAGAGAAAAAAAGTAAAATCCATAACCACAAACAACACTTCAAGGCCATAAGCGATTTTCAGTTAGCACCTCATATAAATGGTTCCATTCCTAATCCTTACAGTCCTGCCTCCACAGGCTGCCCAGGAGTAGAATTTCTCTGTCTCTGTGCCCCACATCAGAGCACTGGGTCTTTCAACTAGATCTTTGATGGTGGGGTGGTGTGGGAAGTCCAAACACTGGGCTGGGCTATAGGACATAGCAGGTCCAAATTAAATTACAATTATAATGAACTTTATCGGTCACATAGGGAAATTCTAGACCTTTACATTGTCTGTATGTTTGAGTTTTGTGCATCAAATGAGCAACCATAACCAATCATTTCATATTGTGAAAAGCAAACAATAGAGCAACAATTTACTACTGTCCAGAATTCACCCAGCCCATTGCCCTGTTGTTTTAACCTTCAAATCCTACACAACCCCAAAAATGCTTTATAGAGTTTAGACATAAAGTTATCTTCTAGCAAAGCACCAATAGCCACCAGGAAATTTTTACAACTAACATTCAAAGAACAATGCCTTTGAACCAGGTCATAGATTTAAAATGACAGTTCCTGGCCTAATTTATTCAAAACATGAGTAAAACTAGGCTTCTTCAAGAGGTCTGAATTATTATGTGTTAAGAAAGTGTTTCCACCACTATTTCCAGCATTTGAAATGAGTCTGTATATGCATTCGTGTTTGTGTGCGTGTCCATAAAGCTGGTCTATTTTTGTGTACCAGAGGATTGAGCCACATGTGTGGAATTTCACATTGTACTGTAAATCCAGTTCAAATCCACCATTTTTCATAGACTAGAAATGGGCAGGCAGGAAGATTCATAATAGCCTGCTAATTATTTATAATAATTATTATCATAAATATGACAAAAAAACACACAAAGGCACATGTCCATTTCTGGAGTCTATTGTGATTTACTGCGTTGAAATAATGCAGATGCAACTTATCTCTAGCAACTTTGCTAGTTATTATGTTTACTTTTATGTAAAAGGTAAATCTAGTGCTGAAGAATAATTATCTACAAAGAACTTTTCTTTTTTGAACAGAAAGGGATTCAAATAAACCCCTAAAGAAGCACTTCACATCTTAAAGGGAAGGCCCACTAAAACAAATGAAATGAAGCTGAACTGTGGTTCTTTAACGATACATTGGCCTCCTGAAGATGACAGTCAGGCTGGGAAAGACCATGCTTCCTAGGCCTCTGCACTCTTGTTCTCCATTGTTCTTTGGCCCCAGATGCAGATTTAATTACAAAGAAGTTTAAATTTCCAGTCTGGAAAAAAAACTGGTGGATTTACCTGGAAAGCAGAGACCATCACACATAGCTACCATCCACCAGATGTCTGGTAGAAGTTAAAAATACAAAAAGCAAAAAACATCTATGGAAAATCAGCTAGGCATCGTAGTAAAATAGTTCACTTTGTACTAATCAAAGCACATTGGATAAAACAAAACAAAAGCAGAACAAATGTACAACCTTAATTTCCAACAGAAGTTTCTTTTTCTTTTCTTGTTGAAGATTCCTTTTAAGTATGAGTAAATTGATTTTGAGCACCTGATTCACGGTTATTTTTGTGTTTTGTGACACCTGTTAGATGGATAGTTACAGTGATAGCACACCGCCAGAGGAAACTGTGATCACAACAGACAAAAAACCAGTGACCACCTTCATAATCTCTTTATATATACATACATTTATAGTATATATTTTTAATATATATATATATGTATATCTGTGTACACATTTAAACACAAAGCAAGGACCTAGGCAGTGAAAAGCTTTTCATATTTATGGAAAAGTTTTCCTCTATTCATCTATTTTGTTGTTTTAGAAAAATATTCATATCTAAACAAACCGTGAACGTTTTGTTATCCTCAACCATATTCTTCATTGAGAAAACATTAAATTACTCTTATTCCAAACATTCATACTTTACAATCACTGTATATATACCTATATATACACACATTCATGTATATATATGCATATAGCATTCTTAAGTATTTGCTTCAACGTATAAAAAATGTCCAAAGTGCAAGACGTGCCTCTGAAGTTGCCAAACGTATATTACTAAAATAATAGTAACAATAGCAGTAATAGTATATAAGATAATAACATGAACACCAAAAAGCTTCAGGTCCCATTTGTTCGGCAGCATCAGAATCAGGCAAGAGTTTCGAGTAGAGAAAGGTAATTTCCCTCGCTCAAACTCAAAAAACAAACAAGTTCACAGAAAAAATTCCAAGTACATACACCAAAAATACACTTTTTTTTCTTCTCTCTCCATCTGGGTGTCCGTCACCGTTTTCCTCATTAGCCTCCCAGAAAGAAACCAAAGGGGCGTTGCGGCCGCCAGATCATCCTGCAAATCAAAAGCCTTTTTCCCTCATCGCTTATACCAGGGGCGGTGCGCTTGAGGAAGGCATTCAGGAAACACTGAGGCCGCTTCCCTAAACATTAAGAAGCTTCAAAAATTTTTAAACTCTGACATTTAAAAAAAAAAACACTTTTTGAAAAATTGCCGCAATGTTGCAAAGCCTTGCTGAGCGACGGCAAACGGAGATACAAATGACAATAAAGTCATACAAAACAAGCAAAGGGGACGGAAATGGTATTGGCCCTCCCCCCTTTTCCTTATTACCGTCAAATAAGCCACATTTTGGCATTTTTTTCCCACCAGTAATACAAATACAAAACAACTGCAAAACTAGAAATAATAATTATTAATTATAACAACAACAACAATATTTAAAAACACTTAATTGGAAAAAACCAAAGCAAAGGACAATGAATGACACGGTTATCAGAGGATGGTGGTAAAAGTGCGCATGAGCATGGAGCTGGGGCTGACTGGCAGGGCTGCAGTATTTCCCAGAATGCCGCAGGTGGAGTGGAAGGTTTGTGGATGAAAATAGCATGATTTTCCTCTTGCTGCATTTTCCTGCGTTGCTCCTTTCCCCTTTTCACTCATACTTTTAATTTTAGATGTCATCCATTGCCCTGTCTTCAATTTCAAGCGCCTCTTTGCTCTCGATTGAGTAATCTCCCACCATACGTGAACAGCATTAAAACTTTCAAGTCTCTTTTGCTTGTTTTTTTTTTGCAATTCACTTGTCGCGCGTCTGAAGGTTCCCTTTAAATGGAATCATCGCCACTTTACGTGAACTTTGCTCCGGTTTGTTTTTTGCCGAACTGAAATTGCTGCTTTTGCGAAACTCCCTGCAGCTCTTCCGAGACAGTGCGTGGCCTGGGGGACGGCAGGGGCGTGGCAGAGGGCATTGCTGGCTCTCAGTCGAGGTCCCAGGAACTGGAAGTGCCCGGTGGGCTCTCAGGGGCCGAGGACTTCAGAGACGGAGAAAAACAGAAAGACAGGAAAGGGGAGACAGAAGAAACAGAGATGGGGGAGATGGACAGAGGGAAAAAAAATAGAACGGGGGCAGGGGTATGGTCAACCCCTTTCCATGTCCGAACGAATGGAGAAGAAGCCACACAGTGGACTTTGATGGACGGGGTGGGTGGAGTGAGGGACTGGTTTGCAGTCTGTTCGAAAAAAAAGTCTTTTTCCTATTCCCATTTAAACAAATACATTCTGTACAGTCAGCAAGGAGAGGCAGAGAAAGACAGAAAGTTATGAAAGCCACCACGAGAACTAGCCCAGCAGGAGAGAGGAGAGGAGGAGCAGAACAGGAGGGGAAAATGGGAGAGGATAAGTGCTCAAATGTGTGCACGTTAGCATTTGTGCTTCTATGCGCGATTGAAATGAATATGCGATTTGTATGAGGTTCGAGGTGGTATTCAAAGTCATCCATAAAAGCTGACAGATCTCGTCAGGAACGTGTAACACCTAAAAGCTGCAGTAGCGAAGAGCTATAGTGGTTTCGGAAGCTGCAACCAAAACATGGGGAGGACTTTTCGCAATATGATCGTTTGCTTAGCAAATAAATAAAGTTTCTTTCTATACGGAAGCCGCAGAAATGCAAACGAGGAGTGAGAATTATTTACAATTCATTAACTGCATAGATGGGCACTGGTTCGATTATATGAATAATACACATAACGTAGCGGCAGGACGAAAGCTACTATTTTTTTCAGTGAGCAAACTTGTTTTATTGTTGTAAATTATTAAATGACTCAATGAGACTATTGAGTGGGGATGAGTTTTCACCAGGCTAATTGCGTATCAATGGATTTGTGTTTCCATACACGCGGAGCTGTGTATACGTGTCAAGGAACGGGTATTCGTGTGTCGCCCCCTGTTGCCGCCGTTACCGTGGTCCTACCGTGTCCGTGCGCGTGGGTGGGGGGTGTTATTGGCGTGTGCATGTACGGCTGTCTGCGCGCGCGCGTGCGCGTGTATCCCCGGGGTTTTCTTATAGCGCAAGTAGGGAGGGAGAGTTCAGGGAATCAGAGGACTGATCACTGCCGCTGTTCCGCTGGTTTGCGCTGACCCCGCAGGCTCCCTCTGGGTAGGTGAAGACAAATGAAGATGTGTATGAGGGGTTGCAGCTGCCGATGTCATGAGTACCAGCATCAGCCACCAGGCACGGGCCGCCCACTGTTGGCTCATTCTGCGCATAGAAAGAACTAGAAAAGGCTACCTCCTGCATCATCCCCGGTTGTTGCTGCGGTTGCTGCACGGGCTGCGGTGGCTGCGCAGAGGGGTGGGGGGTGTAGGCGGGAGGCAGGTAGAAAGTGTCCTCCTTCACAGTCAGGCCCACGATGGACACGGCCGGCTGTTGCGGCTGCGTGGGCTGCGGGAGCTGCGAGGGCACCTGCTCCTCGTGGTACGGGATTTTGCAACCAGGCTGATGGGCAACCAGAACGAACTCGAGACGCTCCTTCTCTTTCTGCAGCTCCGAGATCTCTGCCTCGAGCTCTGCCTTCTCTTCCTCCAATATGTCTGTCTCCTGCAGGGGATGTGGCAGCGGGAAAAGAAAGTGAGAGAATGACAAGAATAAAGTAGGGGAGCATAATCGCCACCCTAATAACAGTCCTCCTTACTAATGATCCCCCTTCTCAACCTCTTTATTTTCTTCCGTGCAATTATTACCGACACCCGCTAATTATCATAAAGCCTATTTTATAATCAGCGTAATGGAATTACTGTATAACACGATTTTTATCGTGGCCGTGCCGACGGGTACGTGTGAGGGGCTCACCGACTGCAGCCTGTCTGTGAGCTCACGGCGTCGGTTCCGGCATTTGGCGGCAGCCAGCTTGTTTCGTTCTCGACGAACACGCCTCTTTTCCTCT
>JAODKE010000038.1:10344306-10365401 GCA_026779605.1 Mormyrus hasselquistii
GGAAGGGGGGGGGGGGGGGGGGGCAACCAAGTTTAGTTTCTTTACACTGACAAGAGGAAACAGAGTAGCAGCTGTCCTGTGTGCGCGCAAACACTTTACACCTCTTTCATTTTATATGTGCACTCTAAGAATGTAATACATGAGAAAAATGAAATTACTGCAGGATTATGAGTTAGGTCCAAGAATTGGGGACAATCATCATGGCACCAACCCCCCCCCCCTCCCCAAAGCCCTCAAGCCACCTCCACTCACAGTCTCATCTCTTGTTCGCCGGCTGCGCGTACGGGACTGGCGGATAGGCCCCGTAGTGTCACCGCTGGGGGCAGGGAAGGATGGCCCGGACGAGTAGCTGGGGCCTGGTAGGTCATACGGGTCAAGCGAGGCTGCTTGGGGCATAGCGGAGCTGCCCGTGCCACTCTGGCCTGGTGCCACAGAAGAGATGAGGGTTGGCTGCACCATCCACTGCAGATCCTGGCTGGTGGTGATGGCCGTCACTGTGGGCACGAAGGAGCCGGGCATCTCCACTCCAGCCCCGCCCCCACTGCCCACCACTGCTCCGCCCACAGTAGACGCACACTCCTGCGTGCACAAACAGAAATGTGACTAAAACAAGAGAGATTGATAGCCTAGGCTCATCCAAATGAATACAAATATATTT
Organism: Mormyrus hasselquistii; assembly: GCA_026779605.1. Lineage (NCBI taxonomy): Eukaryota > Metazoa > Chordata > Actinopteri > Osteoglossiformes > Mormyridae > Mormyrus > Mormyrus hasselquistii. Next base: position 10,344,965 of record JAODKE010000038.1, read on the forward strand.
ATATTCATTTTATGAGTCATCTGAACAAATTATATATTCATTATTTGCCATGGTACATATACAAAATGTATTCAAAATACATTAAAGACATCTCTGATAATATGAGTCAATACTGGATACCTTCAACAGTGCCACAGCTGCTGTTTTTGGGAAGTCTGGCTATCTTGCTTAATGTTGTGTGTTTCTTAATGATTATGCTTTTTGACTGCTGTTTCGCAAAAGACGTTCATTTTATTTATATATAGGCCTATCTTTTAATATACATTATGTATGTATGTAGTTTGAGTTAATACACATATAGAATAACGCAAAGAATGCAAGAGTTTGAAAGACATTGGACATGTTGTTAACATGTTCTTAATAAGTTAAAGGTAAGTTCTAGCAAAGACCAAGATTTATTTTTTTCGTTTTCTTGTAACACAATCGAGAAGCGGATTCCTGTGACTGAAATAGCAAATGTATATGCATCCGCATAGCTGGTACAGCAAGGAACAAAAATAGCACGCCGTCTGCATTACACGGTAAAATAAATAAATAAATAAATTATACAAAACCCTAAATCATTCCTGGAGGTGCTTAATTTAGCTCATAAGCAATCCGTTATACTGCAATGAGCTCGGACTTAATTAACATTCTTCTAAAATCGTATGAGGGACGGGGTACGAGCTCTCGGTGAGGGTGCACAAACCAATCAAAACTCGCGAATAATCCCCCCTTCCTTTTTCCTCCGTTCCTCCCCCTCTCCGGGTTCCCCTTAGCAACGCGACGTAACACTCCAAAATAGAAAGCATGTACGTCACAGCGAGCCTCGCGAAACAACTGCGAGCTGAGAAAGCCTAGCGAGGGCGGAGCCGTGCGTGCGCGTGGTGAGCGTCAGTCAGCGCGTTCCGAAGCGCTGTCATCTATTGCGTAGCGTGTTGGAAATCTAACACGTTGCCGTGAGATTCTGTAGCCTTTAGTTGCTGACTTGTCAACCTCCGCAGCGTGAAACGAACTGTCTCTTTTCTCAGGATGGAAGAATGGAAACAGAAAAAAGTGGAATATGTTTCGGAGACGTTCAACGAAAAAATAATCCGTTATCCTTACGATCGGGTTAGGTGCTAAAATTAGAAACTGAAACGTACATTATACGCGAGTTGATCGCATCGGATTGAACCGAAGCAATGTGCATAGAATACTTTCTCATATAATACACATATATGATGCGAAACGTGATAATAAAAACGTAGTTTACGAATTCCCTTCATTTAACGCACTATGCTAAATATATGCTTCACTCTATAAAAATTTACAACACCGAACTTATGCGAATTCCGTAATGGTTCTGGTACACAGCATATCTCCATTCGTAAACTAGCAGATTTTGCAAGTACGCTTCTGCTACCACATTTTAGCAATCAGTTTATCTTGATTTATTTAATACTTAAAACTTTTCGAATTAATAAATGCAACTCAAATGTGACGAGCGGACATCGATATAATTGCTACTTACATAATTATTTTATTTCGAACAATTCGACATTGCTATCCGTGCTGTTTTCTAAGAGCGTAATGAAAAAAAGCTGTCTTACTTGTGCACTAGTGGCCGGTGGACTGCCGAAGGATTCCACGGAAGATAGGTACTGGGAATCGATAGATGGAGAAGAGCTACCGCGGGAGCCGGAATCGAGGTCGCCGGGGAAGCCTTGGAACATCTCCCTGGGGGAGCAGAGAGACGCCGAGACACCTGCAATTCCGGGAAAAAAATCAGCTGTGTGACATTACTCTCACACGCATGCACATAAACTCCCAGGTACAGAAACAATCCACCGTCTCGGAATACTTAATTGTATTTGAGTTTTTATGTAGTGAAATGTATCGTTAATTAGCACCTTCTTCGGTAGACAGTAAGAGATATTTCCGTTTTTTCAAGCACTGTACGCGACACAAGAGTACACGCATTCACCAATCATCTACAATAAGAACAGTTAAACAAATGTAATTTAAGTGTACTTTAAGAATAGCTGCAAAATGTGATGACTCGATGCATTACATTAGCAATGATCGTGTAATAAATAACATTAAAATTTACCTCCTCTAGTTTCTTTATTGAACTCCTGCGAGATGCTCTCGATTCCCGTCCAAAACAGTTGCATTAAGAAGGCAATCCAGGTTGTGTTTATAGTAAATTCCTTCAAGTTTCCGGGATGATTTTTATTGTATAAATTCCTTGACGCGAGACAAAAGACGATCCACTAATATGATTTTCCTTTGGTCAGAAGTAATAAAAATGTATACAGGTGTTTATAGATCCAGATAATAATCCTGTTTGTCTGTCGGACGCACTTTATAGTACCACAGTTCACTGTAACGGCGTCTCGTCTTTATGAATGAATCGGACTGAACACGAAGCATTGTAGGAGCTCCTAGTTCCGCCCTCGGTGTTCCGATGACGTACATGCCCATATATGTCTATATTTTTGTTTGGTATCCAAGGCGATGACGTTTAGGGATTCCCTCTCCCACAGAAATGGTACAGGGCTCGCGGGCGGTTAATAATAGAAACTTTTACTATCAAAGCAACTAGAGATTTCCCACTTTTTAAAGGAAAATGAAAGAAAACTATCGTGTTTTACTTTGTACTTTTAACGAAATTCTTTATTTACGTCGTGTTAGGAGGAAACATTGAGAAACGAAACCATGTTAGCTTTACTTCTGTTGAAGTAGCATAGGTTATCTGACTGATTTCCTCTGCGGTCGTTGTAAATATAAATGCTGCCGTAATTAACCCATTACACTATTAAAACCCTATAATAAGGAATTAAGTGTTATCGGCATGAGTTCTGTCACCATTATTATAATATGACTATGATTCTTATTGCTATTGTAAATGGTTAGATATGCTTATAGCTTTATTTTATATTATTGTCATTAATTCGGAATGAAGGAATAGAAAAAAACTTGTGTTATGTACCAGGTGTAATACACCTATTCATTTTATATTGCATCAGCGGACGGACCATTTACACATTTTGTGACCTTGAATGCGCTTTGTATCGTTCTCTGCCACGTTTTGTAGGTGAGATGAAATACGAGATCTTGCCGGTAGTAAACTATGGATTCCCTCTTAAAAAAAACTCATTTCAGGGACACGCCTTTTGAGTACCAGAGCATTCAGTGCCTGCTTCTGTACAGTTTGATTCACTGCGTTACACTGGGCTTATCGATTCTTCATAAAACACTTTCGGAGGTAAATTTTGAAGAAAATACAAAAATATCAGTAATTGAATAAGCTTCTTGTAATTGCTTGAAATGTGTTTTACTGAAATATGTTTATTTGATGCGTATAGACTTATAGCGAAGGGTAAACCCCTTATAATAGGCTATTTCCGCGTTTCATAACTAGTAACCAAAAGCTCTGCTGTTTGTCGCTGGTACTTATTTATTGTCGTTTACCATTGATCCATGCTAAAGGTTTTTGGTTAAAACTAACAATGAGATTGGCAAACGTCGGGGATTTTCATATTATCGGAGCCGTGAATTAAAACTAACATCACTGTTATTGACTGGTTTCATTTTTCACGATAAGGAGAAAAAAGTGTGTTTTCAGGTGCGTTACAAATAGGATATAATATTGTTAAGGAAATGTATCTTTTAAACTGTAAGACTTTTTGAATTATCGATGAATAGAAAATCCCAAATACTTTGAAATGAATTATGTTGATCCTTGACGGGTTTCTTTAACATTGATATTGCGTAAAAGTTAACTGAAAGTAGCTTATGTTTTTATTTATGTCTATGTGTGTATCCATCCATCCTTCCATCCATCCCTCCATCCATCCATTTTCCATGTCCGCTTGTCACAAACGAAAATCATGTAGTGTGATGTGTAATTTCTGGAGAATGTGCCACTGGAGAAAGATTGTAGATCTTGAAGAAAGAGCACAGGAGTGTTTTTTTTATTTTCAGCTGGATGTTTTACAAGAAATGTGCACGTAAACAGACTCTCGTGTATAGCGCTTCAACTTGTGCAGTGGGTTGGAATGACGGAAATAATAGCCAATGATGCTGTCAATATAGCATCATCCGCTTCCGAACTCCAACGGACAGATAGTGATTCATTGTTAAGTACTTCGTAGAGAATATGGCAGGTGGGAGGTGGAAAGGGGGCTGCAGATAGACAAATGCTGAACAACTTGGGTGGAAAAAAAATAAAAAAATAATTGAAATGCCGCGAAATGTCACTGGGAGGGGACCGTGTATTCGCGCGTGTAACAGCGCTAGGAGCGAGAGGGGGTAACAACAATTACTCAGCTAAGCAACGTCACCAAGGGGGAACGTTCAGTCCTGTGTCAGTGTTCAATCGAGATGAGTAATCCGGATAGCCGATGTTCGTGAAAGATCGACGAGTGAGATCATAGCAGCCCAGCCAACAGTCTTGTGCCCCGTTAAAACGGTTGCCCAAACTCCACGCAGCGCAGTGCTGGCGAATAGTACGTCATGCCTCATGCAATGCCTTTCACACGATTACTGGACAAAGCTGCGTCTCTAGGGGCACGAAATTTCGCATTTTGGGTCAGTGAGATAACATGCATGTATGTTTAAATCTATTGGCCCAAAGTAACGGCCTAGTCCTGGTATATTCAAGTACAGCGAGCATATTACTGTACGCCATGTCATAAAAAAAAAATCAACATTGCTACTTGTTACTTTTTGTTATCTAAATCCGCTCCAAAATAATCTAAAAATCCCGAAAACAAGGTAAGAACCTAGCATAGCTGTCCACATTAAACGAAATTAACAATACGTAAGCAACTAGGAAATTTGCTGTGTTGCTGCATTACTGCATTTTCTCGTGCTTTGGGTTAAACTAAACGTAATTAAACGCACGATGAATTCGGGAAGAAACATAAGTGAGCATGCATTCACCAATATTTAGTTGTTTAAAACACCGCTGAAAGTAATTTGAATATATGTAATATTATTAGAACTCATCCGAAAGCTTCCCCACTCGGCGCCATGTGATTTTATTCCAGCCCCTCTCTACCACAACGAGTCTGCATGTGTACACAACGTTGTGTTACCATAGAGACGCCGTTACAAAACGCCTGACGTTAAGACGTTCGAGTTGGGTCTTTTTTTGTTTTTGTCACTTAGCAACCAGTTTCCGTAGTAACGGGCGCGGGGAGGGACACAGAGAGTTTGAGTGACAAGCGTAAGCGTTAGAGTTTGTCGAATCGTATACACAAACTATTCAGATAATACCACCAAAGACTTTTGTATAATCTCAGGTTTTACTGAAGTGTTGCAACATTTAACATGATTGTGTCTAAAATTTGCAACGCCTGTGACCCCGAGAACAACAGGCTGGAAGATGATTTGGAGTATATTTCTTGCTGATAAGCTAGGCTAGCGAAAGTAGCATTTCCGTTCTATACAGCTGTTACTTCTTCCGTTGTTTATAGCAATATATTTACTTTTAGTCTGTGAATAATATGTAGTTTAACAAAGTTTATTGACATACGTTGTGTACATGTATTTCAGTTGTGTAACTCATATAAACAGTTTAGGAACGATCAGTTTTAATGCTGTGGCTCAGTGGTTAGTACTATTCCCTCTGCGACCTGGGTTCGAGTCTCCGTCAGGGTTCCATGTTGTGTGGAGTTTGCATGTTCTCTCCGTGTCGTCGTAGGGTTTCCTCCGGGGACTCCGGTTTCCCCCCACAGTCCAAAAACATGGTAACCGGAGTTACTAAATTACCCGTAAGTGTGCCCTGCAATGGGTTGGCGCCCCGTACCGGATTGTTTTCTGCCTTCCCCCACTTCCCGGACCTCCCGCGACCAAGCGGTTATAAAAATGGATGGAAATATAAATACTGCAAGCTGATATTTATTAGCTAAGACAAATGTTTACCTTGTTTGTTGTAGTATTGCAATTTTATGATGTTCCAAAACGCTTTAGTGATGCTATTTATGTACAGTGTGTGCCACTTAATTACAAATGCACACGCTACGGGAAATCTACAGATGATAATTAACCTTAAAATGCGTGGTTGTTGTACTGCGGAAGGAAAACTGCCCAACTTGGGAAGAATAGTTAAACTCCATAGGAAGGATGAAAACTCCATAAACACATTGTCCTCTAATTTCTTGGAACTGGGCCTGACATTGTTCTTTGTAAATCGCATTCTATATATATTTTCATTGTATACTAAATGCAAATCTATAATTCGTTAAATGTATATTTCAACTACGCATGTGTATTTAAATCCTTTCAAATGCAATGACGTAGATGTAAACGTAGGGTGTGATATTAGATTGCAAATAGATCTTGCCTTACAGCAGTATGGATTAGTGTTAGGGTTGCTTGACTGTAATCTATAGGATTGACATCCGATTTATTGTGGAAAAAATAAGAAATAAATGAGATCGTAATAATTATGTAGTCATCTCAAAGGGGTGTCATTGCCCTATAAAAGCTGTGTGACAAATAAACATCTGTGTTAATAGTGAGGAACCACAGTATAACGCCTCCCTTCCCCCCATCCCGCAGTCACAGGAAGACGCATGACTTTTTGCTGAGTTGTTACTGTCTTGTCGTGACCATGAGGAGAATTAAGCAAATCACATCCAGTTTATATGTGTTCTATCCCAGTCCTGGCTCTATGCATCTTCTGTTTTGAGTTAGCAGTCTGTGTCATATGTGTGTATGTTTGCCCATGTGCAATGAGCAAAATAGACTCTTATTCAGTAAGATTTTCCGTGGGTTGTGTTGGGGACTGGTTTGCATCTGGTGAGGGGTTACATAAATAAAGTTTCTTTTTTTCTGGTAGGCATGCATCTGTACGTGCTGAGGAAAAAAATAGGAGAGTAGTTATTAACAGGAACCATATAAAAACTACACAAGCCATGAATCCTTTGGGTTTTGCATCCGTTTCTTAAAGCAGCGTGAGAAGCTGCCTTCAGGAAAGTCTCACCCTCGTCACATGACCTGCCCCCACCCAAAACACAGCCTGGCCTACTTTTCCTGTCCAAATATTTGTAACCAGGCAACCAGTCTCGTTTTGCTGCAGCGCAGAGCTGTCTGCATACCCGGACTGTTGTGTTACATAACTGTCAGTTTTCGGCACAATCCCAGTGTAACTAGTTGCTCTCCTGCGCCTCTTCTGAGCGGTATGGTTTTTACACTTTGTCTTCACCTCCTTCAGTTTCTCATACAGCTTAAGACAGGGCTGTGCGAAGTATCGCAACTTTAAGGTAGACTGTCACAGCCAGGATCATGGGCACAGTGGCCACTGACTTGGGTCACACCAGCCTCACAAAACTCATGTTATTTGATACGCTGAGGTTAACATAGGTGGATCTCTGGTCTTGCTGTCCCCGACTTGCTCTTTGCCTGTGAACACAAGCTCAGATGTGGCTATATTGGCAAGACTGAAGTCTGCAATTTTTTTTTTTGCCTAGGAAAATACAAATGCATGTGTAACTTAAGAGAAATGCTATAGGAGTGGAAAAAGAAAAACAGAGTCTTTCTTCTCTGCAAATAACCTTACGAGTTTCAACCACTAACTGCTAGCTTTTTAATGTTTTATGTCTGAATAAAACTGTAAAATGTATTTCTGTGTGCAGTGTTTCTGTGTGCAGTGTTGTGTTATTAGACATTTCTTTACTGTTTTCCTTTACTGTGTAATGGACATGAAATCATTTTCAGAATCTGTAGTGCAGACAATTCTAAGCTTCATCCTTTCTTTTCTTGCATTTTACATTCTGAATACAAGCTGCATTCTACATAAATTTACCTGATACTTTTATCCAAAGGTACTTACCTTTGAGAGAGTGGTCACAATTAATGTGTATTTTTTGGAATCTGAACCCACGATATTTGTGTCGTTAGCATAATGCTCTAGAGCTATAAGATTCTGCTGTTTTTTATGTGGCTTGTTCCTGTCTCTGTGCTTTTGTCGTCTTCAGTCTGCTGTCTGAGGGTGTCTGGTTGGGTCAGGGAAACACGCTGATCTGGCTGGAAACATCTGGGTTGGTGGAGAGCGACATGAGGTCATCGCTCCCTGTCTGTCTGTGTTAGGTTTGGCTGCTGGACTTGGAGGGGGGGGGCTGTCTGTGCAACAGCAAATGAAAGGCAGGTTTTCCAGGCCACCATGCAGATTTTTGTTGTTTTGTGTTACTGGTTTTAGTGGGTCGCCACAAGCTCAGTGAACAGGAGAAGAATTCCACTGATTTGCTATGAATTATCTCACATCTTGGTTCCTTGGGAGCTGAAGTGAAAGGAAAGCTTCGACTAAATTTAGTAATCTGATGGTGAAAAAAACTGCACCTACTGCTCATAACTGAGGCCTTAACTTGTTTACTAGGTTCTAGAATCTTTCTAGAAGAAATTCGATATAATTAACATTATTATTCAATAATCAGATATCCAGCTTTCACTTTCTTAAATCATTGGTGTCTATCCTCAAGTGTTATTTGTTCAAGGTGCCAGATTAACATCTTACATGCCTTTTCAGAAAGTTTTATGTGACAACCTTTTGTATTTTAAGTATTTATTATAAGGGTGTGACACTTGGCTTGTGTTACCAGTGTAGTTAATGTAATAATAAGTCACAATGGAAAAGGGAGTTAGCTGGGAGTTCCTGAAATTTGCTTAAGTCCTGCAACTGTTTCAATGTATTATAGTACTCTCTGATGCTACACCTATTTTTTATGACGCAATAGTGCTGAACTGCTATTATTCTGAATCTCAAAGCACAGGATTAGTAACAGCAAGTTTCAATACTCCATTATCTTTCAGTCCCCTCTTTGAGATGTAATTCGATCATATTATAATAAAAAGATTGAGATTCAGAGGTAGTTTAAATGACTAACTGGGAATGTAAAACTTACTTATAGAAAAAGAATGTCTACATATTAAATACATTATATTTATTTTAGGCAGCTCTTGGTTTTAGATACTGACTGGAGGCAATACTACACATTAGCATCGCTAAGATTTTCATAATTTTTCAGGAATTAATGGAGCTTTTGCTGCGGATTATGGTGTCGTTACATTTAAGGGATTGCGGTTAAATGCGCATATCCACCCAAACGTCCCCATGCTTATCAGTAGGTTTGAATGGATGGTTAGTATTCGAAATGTGCGCAATGTGACTCAGACAGCAGTAACCTCAAGCACGTCAAATGTATCCTACTTTCAGCTGGCCAGCTGCCAGAGAGGGAAGCACAGCTTGAGAAGGGAGGGAAGGAAAGGGAGCTAAGGAGTGGGCTGATGGAGCCAAACTGATGCCCCCCCTCCCCCTCCCCGGTTCCCGTTGCATCTCTCACAGTGTCTCTGTTATGTAACAGCTATAAAAAGTGTTGTTTTTTGATGGATTAAGAAGCGGCAGAGGAGGGGGAGCAGGTGGAAGAAGTGGACAGATATGTCACTGAACACGTCAGGTGACATGAGCGTTTTTTCCCCGCCCCCCTCAGCTCGTCTTTATTTTCCTGGCCTCCTCTCGCCTCGTCCCCGCTCTGCGTCTCCTTCAAAGTGAGGGTGCTCTGGATGAGACAACCATTGGCTTGCAAAGCTGAACCAAAAAAAAAACAACATACATCAGCCAATGACAGAGAAGCCCAACCAAAGGACTCTTCTTAGAAAAGAACTTTCTAAGGCGCTATAAAACACATGTGGCAGGTAATACAGTATTTAAGGAATTTGTCTCGGTTTGTGTTTCATTGACTCAAGTAGAGCATCTCTTGTACCGAATACTGCAGTATTAAACTGAATTTAGCACAACAACGAATTGGAAATATCAGTTATTTATGGACTATAATTGTGGAGCAAATTTTCAAAACTCAGTCCATTTTTTGTTGTTTTTGAGATGAGACCGCCAGTGACGTAAATTCAGACTTCATCATCATATGTTACAGCATCAGGAACCAAAACTCACTCAGCCCTCATGTAATCCAATGATGAACTTTTGTTACATTTGCCACAGCAATTTCCTTGAATCCCATGGACCAGGGACGTAGCCAGAAATTCTGGGACCCTTGAGGAAGTTTCACGTAGGGGGGAGGTCATATGTCCAGGGTGAGGAGCATTTTGGGGCCTCAACAAATTAATATAAATTTTGTATATATGCGACTTTAAATACCTTTCGAGTGGCGGACACATGGCGTGCAATAACTGTTGAAGTTAGCAACGACAGCTTCCAGACAACACTGAGTGCGTAGCATGAGCGAATTGTGCAGCCATGCGATTGGTATGCAGCTAGTAGGAAACCTGACTGTTGGCCATTAGCAGCCCAGACGTGACTTAAACATCTGAGCCAGACTTGGATGGGATCATCATCACGCTCAGATGTAGCCGATAAAGAAGTCCCTAAACGGGCCAGGCGAAGAGGCCATATGCTAATGTTGTTGAGTTGACCCAGTCATTATATCCAGAAAAATGTTATTTCCAGAAAAAAAATAATTTGCTTTCAAAGAATGTAAAACTGGCACACTTCATTATTTGACCAGTTCTTCAGCTGGAATAAAATAGTCATACTTTATCGATTCCCATGAATTATTGTCGTTTTGCCTCCCCCATCTTGTGCTTCATGAGATGCATACAGGTAAGAACAGGCTTGCAATGTAATGGTGGCATCAATCCACCAGCCCTGGGGATTTGAACCAATGACCTTTCAATCATGGGCACAAGGCTTAACCCACTGAGCCACACGCCACTCCCCCACTATGTTCCTGATAAAGTGAGTTAGCGCATTAATAAATACGCTAACAAGCTTAATATATCAACATTATATTTCGAGAAAATATACCACGGTATATATTGAACTTAGTAAGATCAATGCTCTGTGTTAAAGGCCTAAGTGACCCTTGGTGGGGCAAAGAGCACCCCACATAACCGGAGGCACGTCAACATGGACTGGGTGGGGGGCCGCGGGGAGCAATGGCAACGATAAAATATTTTGACCGATCCCCATCAATACAATTTTAAAAGATTTTCAAAATGGGCCACAGCATTTTGTTTTTCAATATGGGACAATCCCGTAAAATATGGAACAAGTGGAACTCTATGTTTAAAATTTTATTAAATAGGGTTAGATGAGGCCCCGTCTTTAGCGGAGGTCTCTGGGATCTGGCCTGGGTATCAAAACACCCCTGGCCTAAACCGAGGGGGGGCCACATATACCCAGGAGCGAGCGGCACAGCGTATATCCACAAGTTATTTAATTAAGAAAAATGCTGCATTACGCCAACAGATGAATGACAGAGAAATAAAGGAGTCTAATAATTACATATAGTCGCCTATCTTAAAACCTCCTTAAAACCCGTGGGCAGTTCCTTGGATAGAAATATACTTTGTACGTTTAAAAGAACCGGGCTGCGATCAGTACATCTTTAAATACATCCTCTGACGATACCTTGGTAGTATTGCGTGTATCAACATTGTGAGCCAGAACTAAATTTACATCTTGGCAGCGTTTTTACGTGCCGTGCCATCGCCATGGCTGCATGACTTTCGCAGTACCCACCCTCCCCAGTACCTCCCCCCCACCCCAGCGCCTCCCCCCAACCCCACTGCCCGCCTCCGCCCCCACGTTACACATTACAACTCCAGCACTATTCCTGTGCCCACCCCCGCTATTACCGCACAGAAATACCAGCTGGGCTAAGAACAGACTCAGAGGGTGGCAGAGCAGCTAACCCGACAGAGGCAGAAGAGGGCTGGCAGGGTAGGGGGAATGGTGGGGGGGGGGCTGAGAATGTAGCAGGATGGAGAGGGAAGAAGGGGGTAGGAGCAGAGAAGGATGGCAGGGAGGAGAAAGCCGGTCGAGGTAAAGAATCCACAGGACGCGAGTATAATTAGGAAATCGAGCGGCGTTGGCCAATGGTAGTGCCGTAAAATCCTATGCGGGAAAATGCAGTTAGACCTTGGCAAACCTCAACTGGTTGCAGTAAATGGTTAAAGCAGAAAGCTTTTCAGTTTTTTCATTACATACGTCAAGAGCACAAAGCACAGGACGTGTCCTATAAGCCGTACGTGGGCCGGCTTTATGCCCCGGCCGTGTCATTAGTCACCTGCGGCGGGGTGTAATTGGCATCTGAGAGGAATAGGCTTCTCGGCCATCCTGCTGTATCGGTACCTCCCAGGGATCTGTGAGGCTACCTCTCCGAGAGGAGCAAGTATGGGGGGGGGGACAGCTGACTGCACAGTACAGTTCGAGGAGATTAAACTTGAGCAAGGAAAAAAAAAACATAAAAACAGGCAAGAACAGGATACAAGGTTGTGTCATGGAAGTACGTGATTTTCATGCACAAAGTAATGGGATCATTAAAGTGTTTTAGTTTTAAACCTGTTCAGAATTATGAACTGTACCTATATAACCACATTTTTAACATTTCAAATAATTTCTTTTTGGGCAAAATGTCCTGCACATTTTGTGCTCTCCTTGGATTATGGGGGAGGGGTGGAGAATGTCATACATTATGTCTGCGTTTTGTCCCAGAAGCATTTTAATCACTTTTTTTGAGATATATACTGCAGACACATCATGCCAATGGCAGCCCGTCGTGGGCAAAGACTCGTCAGCCACAGCTTTTTAATCTTATGCTGGGAGGGAGAGAGAGAGAGAGACAGAGTGAGGGACGAAAGATAGAGGGAGAGGCGGAGGAAAGGAATGTCGCCCTCCCGCACACGTACATGCACATCTGCGCCTGTCTCCACTTCTCCCCCCCACCTCGTGCTCCCACACTGCCTGTCCCGAGGCAGTTGGGCTGTTGCCGAGGGCAACCCACTTGCAGCCACCTAACGATGGAGAGGAAGTCATATGAGGAAACGATGCTATAAATAGGAACAGGAGCATATGTGTATGCATGTGTGAGAACGAGGGAGAGAGAGAGAGGGTGAGAGAGAAGGCAGGAGGAAGAGTGGAAGTGTGAGATTGAGACAGTTACTAGAGTGTGACGGAGGAAGGGATGGAGAGAGGGAGGGAGGGAGGGAGTGAGGGAAGGGGAACATGGCGGAGGTGGGGGCTGTGGCGTTGTGACGCGGCGTGTGGCGTCAGCACGATAAGAATAGAGACGTTGCGTGCAGTGCTTTTAATTCACGCTGTCACCCTCACCCTGATGGTGGCACACTGCATGCGCACGCGCATGTGTGTGTGTGTCTGTGTGTGTGTGTGCGTGTGCGTGAGAGTGTGTGCAGGCGCCCGCCTGTGCATTCTGGGAGATGGCATCCACGTGTGTATCTAAAAGAAAACCACGTTCTTAAAAGGATAGGAGTTTTATTTCAGCTTATAGAAGATCAGTTTATAAAAGATTACAGATTTCAGGGCATTAAAAGGGCATGAAAAGGATATAGAAGGATTACACTGAAATAGTTTTCATCTACATATTATCTAATAATTCTAATAAAAATGTGGGAAAGTAGAAAAGCCAGAATATCATTGTCAGCCACTCATCTAAATAAAGTAATTGCAATTCTACAAAGTGCATCTTTGGATCTATGCAATTCCTTTAATGAATTCAAAGCCTGCCAAGCTGGTTTTTATGCATGGTTGCAAAAAGCACATACTGTATGAGAAATTAAGAAGGAAAACAGGGGATTTGAAAGAGAGCAGAGTGAGAGGAAGCCCTGATGACATCACAGTCCTCGCTCCTGGCATTACCCTGGCACCCGGGTCCATCTCACACTGTCAGGAATTTTAGCAGCCACTGAAAAAAAAACACAGATTTCGTGACATTTGATGGTTGTTTAAATGGCCGTGTTTATAGTAAGCAAATTAAAAACATATTTATTTAACAAAATATGTAATATTTCTATATTTGCATGATAGAGACAAGGATGAGCTCTCGTTGGAAGGGAGAGAGGAGAGAGTGGTGGATGAGAGGAGGATAAAGCGGGGGGGGGGGGTTGGGCGGGTGAGGGTGATCAGAAGGAGCTGGCGGGGGGGGACACGGGAGCGAGTGGACTCACCGCGTCGATGCCACGCTGCCTCACCTCCTGGCTGCTCTCTGACTCATACAGCGCTGCAAGAGAAGGAGACGCAGCGGAGGAGGCTAGCACAATTAGCAGGCCGGGCACATCACGACATGGCGGTGCCCTTTACAGCACCCGCCCGTCAGGCCACCGGGCCAGGGGGGCGGGGGACGTTAACAAGGCGAATTGTACATAGACTTACCAAAGAGTACGCGCAGCCGGGCCACGCAGGAGATGAAGCCATAGAAGGGCAGCTGGGTCAGGCCGGCACCGACCCGCTCCCACAGAACCTCCTGGACCGCCCTGCTGCACCGTAGACCTGGAGCGAGAGATTGTCGGTGGCAGGGCAAATTAGGGGGGGGCGATCAGATCGCTAGTGATAGTGGAATGGGGTTAATCTGTTCTGGAACAGCATCTTAAAGAGGGCTGAATTTAGAATGATTCCAAGGGCCACTGAGTGAGGGAAAAATTCATAACGTAATATGATTAGGAGCCCAATATGATATGGCTTTATAGGGGTCCAAAATCTCTTGCGGCACCCCTGCTCATAAAAACATCTCAGGCACCAATTTAGCCGATGACCATGGGCCGAACAGATGTGATACCTCAGCCTATCCCCTTGTACCCTGTACACTGGAATTCTGGGCCCTCTCCTGATTCACTGGACATAGGAGTCCCATTCTTCAGCAGTGACAGCATGCCTGATTGCGCGTTTACACGCCCGCATGGTGCACACCTGTACTGCAGCTCACATACAAAAGTGCACTCTTGTGTCTGCGTAGGGATGTGACCACACGCGCATGCGTGTGTATGTGTGTGTGTGTGTGTTGGACTGTGTGTGCAAACTTGTACAGCGGAAATGCGCGGAACAGGCCCTGGAGGACCAGATGGTGCTTGGTTTTCCAGCTGAGCCATTACTGACTGCCAGTTCAGTAAAGGAATAGCAGACCTGCTCCGAATATATACATGAATAAATCTGTAAGAATTCACATTGAAGCTGAGGGTAAGTAATGAAACAAAGCAACACTGTGTGCACCCACACCCCCCACCCGAGAGCTCCTCCCCGCCTGAGAATCGCCCCGGTAAACAGATCTGGGAGCCGGTGGCTATCCTACTGAGACGAGAGAGTGGTTTCAGTCACCGGCAGCTTGGAGACTGAGGCTCAGGTCAAAGGGGCTCATTGTTCCGGAAGAGTCCTCGTCGTACTTGAGGAAGATGGACTAGGAAAAAAATAGAGGGAGAGATGAAATTTATAGGTAGCTAGATGCGATGTGAATGAGTAGAGAGAAAACAAGAATGGGAATCTGAGTTATGAATAAAACAGTTTGTTATATTTGAAAACAAGCTTCACTGGATGATTTACTGTCTGCCAGCTGTGTTTTATGAAATTTCTGCGAATAGAATGTGGAACAGAATGCAGTGACAAATGATCATGAAAAAATCACCTACAAATAATTTAATGCAAACTGCTAGAACTTGATAAAAGCCTAAATTATATCCATCCATCCATCCATCCATCCATCCATCCATCCATCCATCCATCCATCCATCTTCTTGTCTTATTCAGGATTGAAGGGGTCTGTAGTCTATCCCATATATTATGGGCACAAGGCAGGGAATAACCCAGGATGGGGAGCCAACCAGCCTGAATTATATCTGTGCTTTAAAACAAAAAATTTGATTTTTCGGCGAGACAAATGATACTGGTTACCCACTGAATGTGAATTAAAATCTAACAATTGGATTTTCAGACTGTGTATTTAACGCTACATCGTTGGCATTATTAGCCAAATCTCCCCACTCCTGCCTTGAAATTCCCCCCTCCCCCCATTCAGATTCATTCTGTGGTCCATGGATAAATATATATTAGATAACTGTGTATCCAGGTCAGGTTCGTAATGAGCCCGTCTCAGGAAACACAGGGAACACACGTCAAAGGGCACTGAGGCAGTGTCACCATATCCAGGCAGCTATTCACCGAAACTGCATTGCTCTGGGCTACGAAAGCAAACTGGATTACTTAGAGGAAGGTCCCAGAGACACGGGGGGCACGTGCTAACTCTACACATGCATAGCCGGGCACAGAAATCCAATCCACAACCCTGGGGACCGTGAGGTCACAATGCCAGTCAGCGTGCCGCCCAGTCTTTTCGAATGCTATGCCACGTTTTATACGTAAAGCAGTCAAGTCTGTTTCACAGACGTATCACATTACCAAAGACAAATACACAGAACACCAAAAAACCAAAACAAAACAGAAAATATCAAGGGTCTACTAAAGTAAAGGGATTCATCTGTGCTGCAAAGACATCTTGGGCAAATTCAGTCAAAACAAGACTCCCCTCAACCATTTCATGGTTTCTAGTAACTTTATCATAGAAATGAGACTGCAACTAAATTATAGATCATACTCAAATACAGCATGCTGACCAAATGAAATTGCAAAGCTCTTTAATTTACAGTTTTTTTTCAAAAATAAAATTGACTGGAAAATTGGAAGACAACACTTTTACTATAAGAGAAAAAGCACTGGATAAAGACCACAATCAGACCAGTCTGCTGTCGCCGGTATATAAACACAGGAGGCCCTGTGTAGGTCTGTGAGTGGCTGTAGGCATGCGTGTCATGTAAACTATGCATTTTGTCTTTTTGGGTGGCAGGGTGGCTGAGCGGGTAGCACTATAGCACCCATATCCAGTGTGTGTGTGTGTGTGTGTGTGTGTGTGTGGGTTTGCAGAGATCACATTTGGGGTCCAAAATGTCCCCAATGTGTGGTAAAACTTGAAACTTCATTACTTTTGGGAACATTTTTTTCAGGTCTCCGTTAGGATTACCTCAATTTTATAAAAAAATCTGTGAGTGCAGTCAAAAAAGTAAGTAAATGTAAAAGAAAGTCTGGTTACTTATGTTTAAAGTTACGGTTGGGTAGGACTTAAGGCTGTCACTGCTGGGATTAGGGCTTTTCCCCAAAAAAATAAATGGAAGGTCCTGATTCAGATTGGTATGCCAACATAGGTGTGTGTATGTATGGGTATACCTTACACATTATACATTACATTGTGAAGACCAAAAGTCCCCACAGTGTGATAAAAAACCTGTTGTTTTGATGTTGTGGGGAGCATTTTTTCAGTCCCTACAACAGGAATTTCAGTTTTATAAAAATCTGTGACTGTAATCACAGTATTAAGGCAGGAGATCAACAAATTGCCCCTAATGTACAAAGGTGTTTTCTACAATGGATGGGCATCTAGGGCAATATTTCCCAATCGCAGACAGTCCATGTATCCGGTCCCTCCCAGGGCCTTACTGGGAACAAAAATGTGGACTGTCTGGCAGGGAGCGAGAACATGGACCGTCTGTGGGTCCCCGAGGACCGGATTGGGAAACACTGCCCTAGGGTGTTCAGCCATCCTTGTGCCCCGTTCTTCCTGGGAGAGGCTCCAAACACATTGTGACTGTACTGGATACACAATTATGCTAAACGGATGGGTTATGGGTCATTAGTACAAAGACATGGACATATTTTCTAAACCACCAGTCGCTTTGACTGAGCATCAAAGTTGCCTGCCCAAAATTACTATCAATTATTGTCATCTCATGAGGGTGCCACCTGGTTGACTCGTAAGGCAGCTGTTTGGGCATGTCTCACTGGGCAGAGGCCTCAGGGCAAAGTCTGGATGGGCTGGTGATGTTATAGCTTCCAGCTGTCTTGGGAATGCCTGGAGACCCCCCAGAAGGTTCTAGAAACTGTGGTCTGGTCTTATCCAATCAGTTTGCGGCCACCTGGATCCTCACCAGAATAAACGGTTTGACGACAGATGGATTGATGGCTGGATGGACACACCGTCTTAACATCTGACCTGCTTGCTTGTGTTTATCTTAGCAGAAGATTCCTTCCGCTTGTAAACGAGATATAAAATCATGCTTCGTAGATGGCCGGCCTTTGCCTGAGGCTAGATTTAGACTGAGCCTAAGGTTTTTTTTTGTCAGGTCAGCAGTAAGCCGGGCCGACTCGTGCGAAGCAGAACGCCCCCCCCTGGCCAGACCGCAGGTTTTTCTCTGGCAAGTCAGCAAGTCACTGAAACGTGTCCGTTTATTGGCAGCCGAGGAGCTGGGGAGCCGAACTGCACAGGCGATGCAATTTCAACACTCTTGTTGGACTAGGATTTTTTTTTTCTGAGTTTATTTCCACCCCCCCCACACAGTTTCAGCTGAAACGGCACTCCTCAGAAAGGCACACCCCTGCCAAGCCAAATCCTTCCTTTACATGTCCTAGATCTACTGCGCACACCCGTTACGGCAGCGATTCGTGGCTTGAAGTGGGCCTTCGCCAGGATGCCCCATCTCATACCCCAATAACCCACCGGTAGCAAACACCACCCTCCGTTGCAGGACTCAAACCCAGTGCCAGATCGCATTCCATCCCTCAAATACCACTTTAAATAATCCATCGTTTCACTACCATCTCCGCTCTCCCAATGCTCTCCCAACACTGCAGTTCTATTGTGATTAAGCTTAGTCATAAGCCTGGCACAGACTTTCCTAAAGTTGATTTTAAGGATGTTGGGGGGGGGGTTTGCTGTGCAGGTACTGGCTGCATCCCCCGCATACACGTACTTGCAGCTTGCGCAGCGAGGACAGGAGCTGCACGGTCTGTGGCAGCGTCAACCTGCTCCTCCCTCCGGTCTGACAGCAGGGGAGGTTAGGGAACAACAAACACCGGCGCAGGAAAGGACACGGGAAGGGGACGAGGCGGCGGCTGGCCGTGATGGGCGAAGGATACATCCTCTGCGAAAATGAGCTGCCTGCAGGTCTCCAGGGGGAGGTGGTAGTCCTTGTCGAGCACTGAGAGCGGTGCAGGGAAGGGAAGAGGAAGCCACAGCGAGAAGGAAACAGCAAAGATCGCCCCAGGGGCAGATTAGAAATTACCGTGTACTCAGGTGAAGTGCCTTCTGGTTAATGATTCGGAAGTAGGGGTGTTTCTGTGATTTAATAAATAGTTATAATTAAAAAAAAACAAATTATGAACATAATACTACAATACGTACTACAAATTACGACTATTATTAACACTAGTGAAACTGCTAGTAATAATATTAATTGTAATAATACCAATTCATCATCATCCATTTATAACAATAGATCTGGATAAGTCAACACGCTGTTCTAGATATATTTTTAACTGAATCATGGACACAAAAATAAGCCCTCGACCACGTCACAGCTTTCTTGGCTCTCCCCTCTCTTTCCTAGAAGCGTGGCTCGCCACACAGAACTGGACGCCTGTGGTCCACCTTGTGGCCAGTGTTGGTATTGAACTGTGCAGCATGTTAAAACGTAAGCACCGCCTGTGCCGTGAAATCGCCCAAGTGGAAGAGATGGAGTCTGACCTGAGTTCAACAACTTCATGAGCTCCAGCGCATCCAGCCGTTCATCCTACAAGGAAAGAAATGTAATATAAAATAAATGAGTATCGTATATGATATAAATGTACACAGGTGTGTGAGGGTGGACCTCTATTTCTAACAGAATAATGACATCATAGGGGTGAATGATTTCGACAAATGAACTCTGTACAGACCGCCCCCGCTTCCTTGTTGAACAGCTCCTCAACTCTCTTGTAATCATCTGCTGCCACAGGCTGTGACTGCACCATCTGAAACACATAGACATGTTCCTTCACATAATCGCACAGAACATGACATGAATATTTAGGTCCAGAACGTAAAAATCCAGACCAAGATTTTGTTTCAACCAACCGGCTGAGTGCTCTGTCACTGTTTCTCTTTATACTCTATTGTTTGATTGAAACAAAATCCAGGTCTGGATTTTTACTTTCTGGCCTGCATTATTCTCCTCTAAGCAAAACAAGTCCACTATCGTCCTACAACAGCTGAAGCCAAAGTGATGGACGCTCATGTTATTCTAAGGTAGCAGTCCTAAGGTTTTGGATTTCATGAGAAAATATGGAAGAATTTATTTCCTTAACAGCCCCTACAGTAATTCATGGTGTTATAATGTAGAGCAAGTCAGCTTTAGTATGCTCACCGTGTTGAAGTTGGAGGAGCAGGTGGTATCGAGGTCCCTGCAACGCAAAGTTATCGAACACAGCAGTCAGACATGGTTACAGGGTCCTATCCCAGTGCAGAAGCCTCCATTCATATTGTCGTTCGTACCCCAGTGTGTTTCCGCTCTTAGCGAACAGCCGCAGGAAAAAGTCTCCTGCCTGGTTGGGCCGGCTGGTGGAGACCACGACCACGTAGTTACCCGGGTTGAGTCGGACCTTGCGCCGCACACCTCGCACCGCCTGGTACGACCCGGAGGAGGCCACCGGCTGCCTGGTGGAGAAAAATTTCTCATCCAGGGTACTGGGGTTGCCGTCCACCTGCGTGGATGGAGAAGGGGTGGGGGGGGGGGGGGTATGAAGTGTGGGGGGGAGGTGGGACTAGGGGGGGGCAAATTCATTTTCAAAAAAAAGGATAGG
>JAODKE010000038.1:10365501-10380308 GCA_026779605.1 Mormyrus hasselquistii
GGCGGGGGTTGGGGGGTGGGGCAAAGGGGCGGAGGGGCGGGGTGTGGGGGGCGCGGGGGGGGGGGGGGGGGGGGGTGGGGGGGGGAGTGTTGGGGTATGATGTGTGAGGAGCAGATGGAACTAGGGAGGGACAAATTCATTATCAAAAAGAAGGATAGAAAACTAACAAGATGAATGACAATCAAGCAAAATTATGTGATAGATACACTTCTTGAATGTTTGTGTGGATGGAGGTGCGGGGGGTGGTGACACCATACAGGGACCCTTCAACATGCCAAAGTCATGGGTGTAAATTATATGAGATGGAGGGGTTGTAACCTCCCAATATCAAAGCCAGCCAATACACCCCCCTAAAATGGGTGGAGACCTCAACTCCCCCCAGTGCGCAACCCAAAGTTATGCCCTTGGCCAAAGTGACATTTTATCAGGAGGCCCAGAATCTCTAGCCACGCCCCCTGGACAGCAGGGTCGAAATCATGTATTACTCTCTGACAAACTGTGTGTCAGTTTGCTATTCACTAAAGAATGGAAACAAGCAATAAGCCACGCAGCCAGTCTGTCTCCTCGCTTACTTGGTAAACGTGGAAAGCGACCTGGAGGAAGTTGATCTTGTCCTTCTGCCTCCTGTTTTTCTGCAGCACCTCTGCCACCATGGTGCATTTCATTGTTTTTTCCTTTGGTTTTGGGGTCGCCTGGCCCACCGGTTTGACACCTCCACTGGCATCTGTGTCATCCCTGCCGTCATTGACGGGGCTCTCGTCCTCGTCCTCGTAGTCGTCCAGCTCTGAGAGGACGAGCATGAACTGTGGGTTCCTCCAAAAGGAGCCTGAGAGAGATGGAGGAAAGCTTTGTGGCTTGCAAGCAACCTGCCTAGGCCAATGTAGCCAATAATGACATGTCAAAAAAACTTTTTTTGATTGGATAAGAGTAATAAGGGAGACAGATGAAAGACAGCATTGTGTGTTACAAACAATTCTACATTAAATAAATTGACTAATCTACATTTAATCAGCATCCTCCGCATCCAGTTCAGGGTCATGGAGAGCCTGGAGCCTATCCCAGAAAGGACAGGGCACAGGGCAGGGGACGTCCTGGATGGGGTGTCATAACTCACACGCTACAGATGCCAATTTTTGTTCTTGGATTATGGGACAAAACCAGAGTTCCTGGGGACCATTGCAGGTACAGTATGGGGTGAACTGCCCATTCATTTCTATGGGCAAAAATGACAACCTTACCCAGCCTTTACCTTAACTGTAAGTAACCAAACAAAATGGTGTTTTTAGTTTTTTGATTGCATTCACAGATCTTTGTGGAGGCCTGAAAAATTGTCCCCACAACAGCAAAATAAGGCCACAGTGTTACCTGCTGATTGACCGTGTCACCACATTAAACTGATCATTCTGGGAGCATTTTAACTGCAAAATGGCTGAATAGAGGGAGAGCAGTATACAAAGGGCCTGATTAATAAGTGCGTCTGAGTTTGCCTTACTCATGTGTGACTTTGCCTGGGTGTGAATATGTAATCGGCAAATCCTCCCCTTAACTTTTAAATCTTTACTAAAAATTGCAAAATCATATGCATGATGAAGCATGTAAGTCACAGAACCACACGCTTACGGGGGAATTTGGGACTGCCTCCTGCAGTGCAGCCGGGAACCCAGGAGCCCTGGTAGGAGGTGATGGTCCAGGTGGAAGACAGGTGCTCTTGTCCTACTTCCTCCTCAGAGAGGCAATCTGGGCTCACGCTGCACAGCTCCACTGAGTCGAAGAGCGATTTGAAGTCCTCCACGCTGATCCTGCACGCAGGAGAACAGGCTCAGCTATAGAGCTATTTGCTCTAGTTTAAATACTGTTTGCGACTATTCATCAATTTGAATTTATTGTACTTTGGTTTAAAAAAAATTATAATATGCAAGTTCATTATTATTATTACAGACATGCTTAGTTTAAGGACAGGAATTACGTTCTGAGAAATGTGCCATTAGGCAACTTTGTTGTTGTGGGACCATTATCAATCAGGGGTCACCAACATGAGTCGCCCTGTTATAAAAATAACAAAACGTCTAAAACCTGTTGCTATTCTTTTTTAATCGCATTTACATTTATATAGATTTGAAAATGACAATATCTAAAAAAAAAACATGCATTTAAAACATGTTTATTATACATGAAGTTAGGAGCTAAACTTAAACCCGTGAAGTAGCTCTCAGTTTCAAAAAGGTTGGTGACCCCTGTTATAGAGTGTACTTACACAAACCTAGATGCTATAGCCTAGGTAATGATAAAAAGTACAATATAGTAAATACATAAATCAGTAACATAGTTATCATTATCAAGTATTACGTTTATATGACTGGTAGCTCAGTAGGTTTAACATCAGCATCACCACAAACGGGTGAGTAATGCGTTGCGGTACAACAGCTATGATGCTACTAGGCGATAAGAATTTTTCTGCTCTGCTGTAATCTTAAGGGAACACTGTTGCATATGTGGTCCGTCGTTGACCGAAACGACATTACGCGGTGCATGACTATATTATCATCAAATCAGCGGTGTCTGCAGCAAAATATCATCAACTATTATGATGATTTTAGTTATTTAACAGATGCTTCTATGCAAAGTGGTATACATGTTGTGTGTTTTTCAGAAAACAGGAACAATCAGTCAGTCTCTGGAACACCTGGGTGTTAAGGACCTCCTTCAAGGGTCCAACAGTGAAATCACTCTGCTGACTCTGGCATTTGGATTCGCGACCTTCTGATTACAGGCACAGTGCCCTAACCCACTGAGCCTCCTCACACTATCACACTGACCCTTTGCAAATAGACTTGGGTATTAATCTGTTTGTGTTGTGTGTGTGTATGTTGGGATAACTCACCAAAACTCGCCGTCCTCTGCCTTGATAAGCTGAATGCGCTTCTTTTCAGCACTGTCCACATCGTCCCAGTTCTTACATCTGCGGGAGGAACACAGACACTAGAGCCCGTACCGCAATCGTTCAGCGCGGGCGACCATCGATGAGCCCCGTAAGGCAATGCTCATACTTATCACTCCAGGGCCCAGAATACTCCACGAATCCCCAGGGGTTCCTCAGCCGCAGGAGAAGCACTTCGCCCGACTTCTTTCGCACCTACAGACACACACAAACATGCATATGCGCCCACGCGATTCGCATGACACAGCTCTTCAGCCTTATCTCACCATTCGTACCGAGAACATAAAGCAGAGAGTGTCAGACAGAGTGCATGAATGACAAAGTGTGATGTCTGTAACAGACACCGGGATCAGTATGCCTGCACCAGTGTCATGACATTTATTCATTGAATTTTTGTTTTTATGTGATTCTCAATTTTCATTTGAAATTCAGTTCTCTGTTTGTTAGTTTTCAGTGTGGCTATATTAGTACTTATTTGAAAGATATATTTATATTCAAATTTTTATATATTGTATTTTCAGTTTAAGTTACTAATTTATTTTAGGGAAAGAAAGATGAGATATTTTATGTGTTTGATCTTCAGTGAATCCAACATGAATACAGACTGCGAACGATCTACTAAAGTCCTCAAAATGGGCAAAACATATTCTAGGCATTACTAATGGTCATTAAATATAAACAAGTTACTTATTTTTTATTTAATTTCAGTTAGTTTTGGAAGTAATATATATACAGTTTTTGTTTAAATTTTTTTTTGATTGTATTTCTGTTTGTTAAAACACTTTCTTATGCTTTTAATTTGTGTTAACGATAACCCTGGTCTGCACCGATCACTGGGCTGTGACTGTGTTTCAGGGCAGCGTGCGGTAAGGCCTCACCCGATCCGTGTTCGTGATCGCGTAGGCGTGACCCTTCACCAGTCCCTGTTTATTCACAGTCCCAATCTCTTGCAAATTAGCAGCCTGTAGACAGAAGAAATAAGTTCAGGAAGTTTCAGGCAATGGACCACAAGGACCTGTTAGCTACCGCTAACAGGGAACCGAATGAGCATGTTTGTCAGTGTATGTGTGGTGTGATATGAAGTAGGTATGTTTTAACAGCAGGGAGGGAGATGGGTTAACGTATATGTGAGACGGGGGTAGGGGGTGAATGCTCCTGGGAAGGGACGAGGTCCAAGGACAAGCCCAACCATGCACAGGTAATCAAATATTAATCCGTCATCATCATCATCTTCATACCATTTCCCCTCATGAGGGTTGCGGTGGCAGTATGCCAGCCGGGCCGGATCAGACCTCTCTGTTCAAAGCGACAGATTCTGGGGGATCCCCTGGATAATTCCTCAATTGCTCAATTATTAATTTTTAAGTACATAAAGCAGCTGTTTTCTTTAAGGAAGAATGGGGAGCGAGTGAAGCTTTCCAGCCAGCTTGACTTTTGTTAGATCTTGAAAGATGTTTGCTCACCACTATATCCTGAAGGCGATAATAAAATGCCCCTTCCGTCCTCCAGTTTGCCCTACCATCCAGGGAACTTTTTTTTTTAACTTATCAGACATGCTTATCCAAAGCAATGTATATTTTCTTGAGATGGCTGGGTCAACCAATCGCTGGCTGGGGTTACGGGTTTATCTCAGCTCACTGGCATCCCTGGGATTCAAACTAACAACCTTCTGATTACAGGCACAGTGGTCTAAGCCATTAACCACATACCACCAATTTCACATCCACAAGGAGAGGGGAAAACACAGAGGTGTGCAAAATGTGTGTGAGCGGGCGGGCAGACAGACAGAGGACTGCGTGCGCACGTGTGCGTACCTGAATGAAACAGCTCAGCAGGGTGCCACGGGACAGCGAGGCGGTGAGGATTTTCCACAGCCCCGTGGGGGTGCGAGACTTCGCAGAGATAGCGCGTGCAATGCCCCCCGTGAAATCCTCCATGCCTTCGGAAATATTGCCCCCTTTCAGGCTGCTGTAGCATCCGATCATTCTGTAAGAGGTGGAGGCGGGAGATTGGGCAGATGGGGGGAGGAAGGAACTTGAACAAAGGGGGCCTATAAAGCACAGGGGGGCATAAATTCATGTCTGTTTGCTTTTGGAAAACTCAGATAAAACCTTCTGCTTCACATGCTTTTCTTCTAATTTGCCAAAGCCTGCTCTCCCCTTGAGACACTTTTTTGCTTTGCGATGCACACTGACATCTGGCTAAAGTTCCCAATGACATCAACTAATGGCCTTAAACAGTGATTCTCAACTGGTTCAACCTCAGAACTCACATTATTCATTAAGTCCTTTGTTTGTGTTTATTTGCTTGCTTGATTGTTTCACTAAAATTGTGTGGGGGCAGTGTATTGGCAGTACAACAAATTATTTCTGATGATTTCGGTGACGACACTGCACACCATAGATGACCACAAAAGTCCAACATTAGAAAAAATTTTATGTTTTTTTCTGACCACACAATCCATGACCCAGTGAAAATAGTTCTGTGACCCACTGGTTGGGAATCACTAGTGTAAAATACAGTTGAATGGTGGATATCAAATCACGACAGTCAATGAGAAACAGGTATTGTTTGCCTTACCATTTTTAAAATAAAGGGATATAATCCTGCCTTTTATTAATAAAGTTTCATCAGTTTGCAGGAAATAATTTGTAGGTGATTTTTTCGTGACACACACACACACAGCCACACACACTCAGCTTCATAATAATATCTTTGTGGGGACTCTCCATACATTTCTATGGAGATAACTCTAATCACAGCTTGACAACCTTAACCATAAATAACCAAATAAAATACAAAATTTTGGCCATGTTTAGTTTTTTTTGATTGTATTCACAGATCTTTGTGGGCACCTGAAAAATGCTCCCCACATCATAAAAATAACAAGTTTTTATCATATTGTGGGGAACATTTGGTCCCCACAATGTAATATAACCCGAATCCACGCACACACACACACACACACACACACACACACACACACACTGACTTGGCATAAGCTTTCTCCACTAGGGCGCTCCAGAACTCATTGAGGGTCCGGGAGTGGTTGAAGAGCAGACGACCACTGCGGACAGGGAGCAGGTCATCCACCACCACCTCCACCCACTCGCCATACTGCCAGAACTGCAGGGAGGAGACAAAGGAGGTGAGAATGCGAGGGAGAGAGGGAGGAGGGTTGGGGTGGATGAACATGTAGGAGACGCACATGCGCAGGACAGCAGTGAATCGGGAGGACGATGAATCAAGAGAGTGGAGGTGGGGGAGTGTGTGATGTCACAGGAATAAAAAAAAAAAAAACAACAAAAATTGACTGAGCGAATGAGTGAGCTTGGAGGACAGTAGATGTCACTGTGACCCGGTTTGTGCATCTATGTCATAGGAGCCCCCCACGAGTAAATGAGTCTGCTTTGTCTGCGTGTTTGCGGGGGCTGTTGGCAAGACTAGCCAATAAAGCCCGCTCCTGTAACACAGATGGTTCGTAGGGGCAAGCCTGGGCTGGTTGATCGGTGTGGCCAGCGAAGGAGCGCATTCACGGCCCTGGGCAGTAACGACATGCCTGGATGGCAAAGACAGCCCCTCCCTCTCTCGCCAGACGAGCCTCCTATCTCGCTCATCTCCAGCCCAAGACTAAACCCAAAAGTTTGCTTTCATGTAAAGTCATGCCACGCATACTTTAATAACTGCCATCAGTACAGAGAAAATCATCGAGCAGGATACCTTTATGTTACACCCCATCGCCAATTAATAAAATGTACGCTATGCCCTTTTTTTACACATTGTCTTCAAATTAACTTATACAAAACCTTAGCATGATATATATAACAAGGAGTGTGAATTTGAATTCACCCTATAATAATAATTATGCCATTGTTTAACAACTGAAGAGTTAAAAAACTGGTTTGCTTGCTTGAAAAAAATAGGAGAGATTCCAGGAAAGACCTTATTAACATTTTATTGTTTTCTAACGTTCTCACATTACTCTACTGGGTCTTTGATCAGAGAGAATAAATTATATTACATCATTCAGTATTGTGAAATTTTTCCATGAGGTCACATCTCTAAATACTACATTGTTTATTCAATGTTTATTCAGTTAAACGAGAACGACAAATACATTTTAAAAAATGCCTTGAATGTTCAGTCTGGGCTAAAATGTTATCCTTAAATTTTCGGATGGCCATCATTTCAGCCATGGGACACTCCTACAGTTATCAGGGCAGCTTGAGGTAATATATCCAGGTTGTGCTCCAGCATTCGATGGCCTTCCCTGAAGCATAATGGTCTGCTGGGGGAGAATTATATTGGAAGTCGAGGTAGCTTGTGAAAATAGGAAGTGACAGTTAGGGGTCTGGAGTTGGCACCAGCTGGGGATGGGAGTCAACTGCTCAGAGAGGGCAAATGCTAATTTGGGGGCTCTTCTCATTAGTGTCTGGAGAATGGCGCCAGTCCAGGAGGGTAATTACACAGTGGACTTGCTGAATGCATCCAGTCTGGTTCTCATCCACATCTGTTTTCTGGTGCCTCTTCCCTCTTGGCGTCCACTTTTATTTTAACTCTCCCTCAATCCCTTTTTCTGGCATATCATTTCCACATTCCACATCGTGACATATTCCTCCTATCTCCTGCCTGACTCAGGCCACCTTTACATAACATTACCGTTAATGTGACCTGATCATTAAAATGTTTCTATTGGAACAAAATATAGAGAAATTAAAGGTAAAGACTGTAAGTGTAACCTTAAGGTAAGTGACGGCTTTGACATGATTTGTGGAGAAACACACAGATTGGCTAAGTGGACCCCCAAACCTACCTTGAAGTGGAAGATTCCAGCATAGGATTCGCTGAAGCTTTGTTCGGAGGGAACCACCTTTGCGAAAAGGGTGGGGTGCATGGTTAGGCTGGACAGAGCAGCCAACAGCCAACAGTTACCTGCAATGTATAAATAATGGAGGAGGGAGGGACCGAAAAAAAAAAAGTTATGAACAACATGGGGAATGTTCACAGACGTTCAGAAGCTTTTATCTCTGTCAATACCATTCTCCTCTATGAACATCTGTTCCAGCTGGCCTGTCACAGCTGTAAATAACTTCCATCATGTAATGACAGATATATGCCTACTATGTTTTATTTATACCTGACATAAGTTACACGTAGACCAAGGTAGTTTAATATATAGTTGTGCTGTTGCACCATCTTTTGCAAAATTATTTACAATGTTGCATTCCTGAAGGCTGTTAAATCTTCATCAAGTACTTATTTGTGTTTTTTTTAATCGCACTTATAAATGCAATTCTTTTAATCTTTCTTTTAATCTGTGAAATTTGTAGGCTCTTGTATTCACATGTGGGAAGGCATATGCTTTTTATGGGCGTGCATGTGTGTTTACGTCTTTCCGCTCGTGTTTGTCCAAATCCCCCAGAGGGCTTTATGCTGCTTTACGATGCTGCCTGACCCCCCTCCAGCGCTCGGCGGGGGTCCGCTCTATCTGCTAGTTATTTGTAACATGCGCTGGCGACCGCGCGATCAGGGCACCATCGCGAGCTGTGAAAACGCAGCAGATCATAATGCGCGCCTCCTTTCTCATAAACAGATGCTACGCCTCGACGAATAACAAGCAGAGGAGAGCCGTATAAAATGGGATGTTAAGCGCCTGATACCGGCTATACCCGAGCCTTTACGATCCTCCGGGAACTGCTGGCGTCTGTTGCTGAGCGGAAGGTGACACTGGGCATCCAGAAGGGAACAGGGTTAAGTGTGGAGTGTCGCAACAAAGATGTCTGGGAACTGAGCCAGAGGGGATCCTCAGTTGGTTGCTCTTTCTCTTGGGAGCAGTTTGTTTATCAAAGTGCAGCACGTTTTCCTACGGCCATATCGCGGCTGGGCAAGCCCTGCAGGTCCAGGCACGGTAGCATTACACTCACCCAGTTGGCCTTGGCAGATGTCTGTTGTGCCCGTGGTGTCTTCAATGAAAACAGCATCCTTGTTGATTTCCTGCGTTTAAGCAGGGACGATTTGATAATTGCAATTGAGTCAGAACACGCTGAAGTACATTGAGTAATATTTAAGCAGTTCTACTATAAGTAAGACAACATAAAATGTTCATTTAAGATTAACAACCCCAAGCAGAGACCCCTTACTGTCTTCTTCAAAGATACTAAATTTGTTAAATGAATCCAGTTGTATGTTTCAAATTCCTGAAAGTTCCCCCAGTGCCCTTGTGTTTCACATCTGTTTTCCTGTTGCATCAGTTCATAACCGAATCACACAAAAAAACAAGTCAGCCTGCGCTGAGATACTACTTACACATTTATAATATGGAATATGTAAAGCGTCCAAAAGACAACCGTAGATTACTGTCGAAATTGCTATTAAATGTGCAAATTCAGCTTTCCCCACGCTTTCTGCATGCATTCCAAGCACCAACGAATTAGATCCGCTTACAGCATGTGATACATAGCATCAACAAAGTGCAACGCGGACGGTACCTTGGGTCGCATCCATTTCACTGCGTTCTTCGGGTCGGGGTCAGCCGGCAATCCGATGGAGCTCTGATCCGCCGCAAACAGCGGATCGGAGAACAGAGCGCCGGACTTTAGGCACTCATCTCGTAAGGACTTATAGTCCTGGTTCCGAAACTTTAAGGGGTTGAAGTTGGAGCCTTCCAACTTATTGCACTCCATGACACTCGCAGTTTTCAAATAGGTTTAATAAGTGAACGCTACTGCTGTCAGTATAGAGGAAACTGTGTCTGATAGGAGTGAATCTACCGCGCCGGAGTATCGTACCGTAATGCAGTGACTGAAGAAGCCCGGTGCTTTAAGTTAAGCGATATTAGGGAGCCTCTTAACTAGAACCAGCCCGCACAGGAATGCATGCCCTATGGGCGGGGTACTGGGGTTCTGGCTAAAAGAAAAACTCCTTGCCAAATAACTAATCATCCAACTTGGGTTTATTGTGCTTCACTGTTTAAACGGAATACGTTTTATTTATTTATTTAGACATAGTCTGTAGATTTCACCTGCGTTCTAACTAATGCATGCAGCTGCAAATCTGTTAACATAACAAGACATACCTAAAACATGCAGCGTCTTTTGTGGTTTAAAATCAGTAGCGCCACACTTTTATTTAGCTGTTGCAAAACTTCCCTTGGCAGCCAGTCTTTAAGTGTCAAGTTAAGTAAGATAAATGTGTTCAAGGTGAGAAATGTGTCAAGTGTCAAACTCAGAACTGGGTCCCATACTAATCATGTGCCACTAGGCGGCGCTCTATCTCCATTACATGGTCATTACACACAGTCCTGAAATTTGAACATCGCTTATTAGAGCATCCAGTGTTTTGTTTTTGTTTCATAAGATCAACGGCTAAATACATGTTCTCACATATCCTTTTACATCATTAACACATTTATACGACATCAAGAGCGTTATTCTGACAAGAGCAACGTAATAGTAAAGAGTAAAATCGTAATAGGCCTATTCCCGAAAATACAAGTTAAAAACCTAAAAATCTTATACTGTCAAATTATGTATTATGATAAAGCATAAAATGACAGTTATTTTGCTAATTACCTAAATAAAATAAGCCTGCACAGTGTAACTCATTTGCTTTAGACACAAAATATTGGAGTTGTCAATTTTCAAGTCCATTTCACTTTCATATTCAATAGTTTCTACTTTATCTCTATAAATAGCCATAAGAAAGTGCAATGCAGTTAAGCAAAAGAATTGAACTACAGATTAAAATAACGATCCTTGTTAAAATCTATTATATTGCACACCATTCTCCCCCACGGACCTTTGTGCTCCAGGATTACATTCGGAATTGTGAGGGTGGGGTTGAGAAAAAGGGCCGACGATCCGCGCCAAACCCTGTGTCCGTCCGTTCCCACCCCCCCCCCCACCTTCTGCCCTGTGATCCGACGACCTCTATGGCAGACTAAGCCGCTAATCAGGGTGTAATTAGCGTGGCCCCGTCCCCAGGCTGAAGCAGAAGGACGTGGCCCCCAGAAAGCTCGCGCTTGTGGGAGGGGGTCCCGAAGGTGCACAGGGGGTTAGAATGTGACCCTCCATACCAAACATGCACTTTCTGCGCAACACCGCAATGCCACATCCTTACTCATTTACATGTACATGCAATATAATGACATACTTTATTGCGTAAAACGTATTTTAAAGGGAACTAAAACACATTTTAAAATAAACGAACATTTATATGTCATAATAAAAATAGAAAGTTGGATGAATAGCTCAACTTCTCAAGTGTTTTACACACCATTTTCATTGACAGTGGGTCCATCTATAGACTGAAATACGGGCTCCTTACACCTTGCACAAACACCTCACAGAATCACCTGGCCCCTTCGACAGTCAGGCCGGCTGGCTGGAGGGGTTCAGGTGTCAGACAGGCCTGTGAGCGGCATTGTGTTGGGCCAGTTATTCTTGTTCCTCACTAGCTGGAAGCCTTGACCTATGTACGACCAGTTGGCCGCAGGCCAGCACTAGTGTGAGGGTCACCAGGTGCAAGGCGCTATATAACAGTAAGAGCTGTCAGTTTCAGAATACCGGATCCTGTTTAGGTTACTGCGATCAGGTGGCAGTCACGGGGAAAAGGCAATTATACAGGAACGTTTTCACTGGCGGTTTGGGTAGGAAGCTAGAACAGTTACAGACGACAGATTTCTCCAATAGATGTTTCAGTCAAAGAGTACAAACAGCTTTGTGGTTTTCTAACATCTGTCCAGAGCACCTGCTATCCACCCTGTATTTGGCCAAATTTTCCTAATTTCCTAATAGAAGACGACGACCAGGCATATTTGATACAGCAGAATACCAGCAAAGGACAATATACAACACAGCTCCTAATGAACTGGTGATCAAACATGCTAATTCAATACTGCCATACAATGGCAAGACGCTGCAACTACAAATTTCATCTAAATTGAGTTATGACTGAAGTCGGCTCTGTTTTATCTTGTGACAAAATATCTTAGTTTAGCTATGCTTTCTTTGGAAGAAAAACCTATGATTGACCAACCTACTACACATACGGGTGGACAGTCAAAAGCATTTGAGAACTTTTTGTATCAGTTTCAGTGTTAGTCAGTATAGTATATATATAAGCTGTGTTTTGCCTGATTAGCGCACATAGAAACATCACTGTTACTGATACAGAATCAGTGCCTTTGATAGCTTAGCTGTTAGCATTAGCCCCGGTCGCTTCCCCTCCCGCTCTCCAAGAGAAATCCTCTTTTCAGTTCCAATTATCACCTGCCAGTCTGGTTGGGGATGTGAGGCCAGGCTGCTGTGGCGTGCTGTTGGCACAACACATCTGACAGAGAGAGAGAGAGAGAGAGAGAGAGAGAGAGAAAGAGAAAGAGAGAGACCGAGCGTGAACGAGCAAAGCCTCAGGCAGGCATCACAGAACTGGCCTGCAGACGTGCAGGCAGGCCTCGCACACACATCCACAGGGGCAGCGCACCGAGCTGCCACACTCAGCACGTGACCTCTTCTACTCACAAGCCTCCATTTTACCACCACATGGGCCAGCTCTGCTGTCGCACTTTACACCAGCACAAATACTCTGGGACTGTGCGCCATTGGGTCACAGTGCTTCAGGCGACCGAGAACAACGACGGCAAACAGGGCGGTTATGAAATACCTGTCATCCAAACTGAATTACAGATAGCTGCTCTGAGGGCGAGCTTTGTGAGATGAAAGAAATTTTACAGATGCTTTCGGGAACACTTTAACACATGCTGCTTTTTGTCAACACAAATTAGCATCCCAGATTGCTTAATGTTCATGCATCATTTTTTAGATACACAGTTCCAGGGTTTATTTTCAGTACTCTCATTCGTTGAATTACTTGCAGGAACGGGTCATATCGGTAATTCTAGGGCTCAGGTTTCATGTACTGGGATGGGGGTGGTGTACAGTCCGTGTGAATGTTGGAAGTGGGAGTGTAAGTATTTAACAAGGAATGTTGACTGCAGATGTAATTTTCAAATGCTCTTTCTAGTTATGTAGTATAATTAGCTGGAAAACTTAAAGGGGAAATGTTAGTTTTTGCAGGATTACATTGTAGGACAAGACTCTCTTTTTTCCTCCCCCCCATAGGTGAGATTTTTTCTGGGTGACTTGCACAGCGACGGCGTCACTGTCTATGAAAAGTGTCCTGCCTTCGCCACAAGATCTTCTCGCCTCACCCCAGACGAACAAAAGGCCTCTGTGCCAGTGTGATATGGCCGTCACGTCTCAAAGTCCACGAACCGCCAGGGGGGGGCTTGGGGCACCGCGTGGTCAGATGATTATATCACTGCAGAGCACGACAGCGCCCGGCCCGATAAGCAGAGGGCCACCATTGGTCGGCCGCAAATGCCACTGGTTTGGGAAGATCTGCGGAAGGTGTGGAACTGGAGAAAGGGGACAATCGGCTGGGAACTCACCCACCTGCCTGAGGCTATTATATTCTATATCATATTACCTTATATAACTTCCACACGGCAACCAAATGGCGCAAGCATTTTGTTTTGAGTCGACTAGAGGCCCAAATGTTCCCTTGGGCGTCAAAGCATAAAAAATAACTTACTTTAATTTAAGTATAATGGTGAATAGTGACACATGGATGTGTGTGTGTGTGTGGTGGCTGGAGGTGGGTGTGGGGAGGGGGGTACGGTGAGGTCACATATGGTCCTCCCTCACCCCCACCCTGTTGAAAGCTCATTAAACAAGCCTGCTGTTAACGAGGTATCGAGAACATAGAGCTTCAAACTCATTAGAGGGGGCGGGGCCTGGTCCAGAGTTGCTGGCACAAGGTTTTGTGTTCTCCAACAATGGAGTCAGCAATTAGCACTATTACCACCCAACCCCCTCCCACTCACCCCACACGCAGTAACTCTCTCTCACACTCACACATACCCAGCAGCAGCACCATCCTCTCACCTCCACCTTACACTTGTCACGAGTTCTAAGATATTCCAAGCTCACCTTGTCGTTGACATGCATATACACAAAGACCCTCAAGAGCGAAGGAACGGGGAGGCGGGGTTGCACTTTTCATACTTCTCCTTAGATATGGATTAAGATCAGAAGCACGGGTGGGATTCCTCTGACACGGGAGCAACATTAAACATTCATAAGGTGAAAGTTAATTACAGCCCACTGCTCATGAGGGGGAATCTATGCTCCGTTTTCTGAATGAACATAACAAGCTGTGACGTGCCTCGCCTTCGCCGCGCGGCCCGCCAGAAAGACGGCATGTCTCCCCTTTGTTGAACTCTTTTCTTTCTTTTCTATTTTTTAATAGTGCTGCTCACGTTTACATCGGTAACAGTATAGAGTCTGTGTACAAGCAAGCTGCCCCCGCCCGCAGGACAGGGCTCGGCAGAGTACAGGAGGCAGCCAGCAAACAGAGGCATAAAAGGAACCACAATAATGACAGGAATGACGACAAAATGACTTTCCTTGTACCTAGTCTACAATGCATTGGTCCCTGAATAAGCCAATTAATCAATTAAGATGGTCACATGCACACTTTTTTCCATAAATGCTCTATGCCCCAAAAGCAGGGCTTCAGAAAAAAAGCTCCCTGCCATAAATGTACAATTTCAATTCAATACATGAGGAAAAAAAAAAACAATATTACTTTTCCCTGCATACACAGAACATTAAACAGACACAGAAGTGCTCATATATCAGAACAAGGAAGCTCTTTGGCCCACCAGCAGCTACTAGAACTTTCTGCCCCGACTTTTCACAACAGTTCAGCACTTCGTCAGCTATGGTCACTGAAAGTGCCCATATACAAGTAAAAAATAATAATAAAAAAAATTCAGATGTGGGTAAATATATCTATATATATTATAATA
>JAODKE010000038.1:10467888-10480364 GCA_026779605.1 Mormyrus hasselquistii
GCCTGAGCTAAGTGCACTGCGATGCAAGGATACAGTGAAGTGTCTATATGTTTGCCATTTTAAAAACAGCAATGTGCGAGAGGGAACACCTCAAGCTCCTAAAGCTTCAGCTTCAGTTTCACACGCACAAATGCGCCAACCGGCGCTGACAGAACTCTGTCGCCCCCTAGGCCCCACGCACACAACCTGCACTGTATACCAACAGCCCCAAAACATGCTATGCAGCGAAAGCACAGACACACACACATGCAAGCACACACACACACAGAATAGGTCCTACCTGGCTCTGTAGTTTCATTGTCATGGTCCAGAGCCTCGAGCACCAGGGAGAAGGATTTCTGCAGACAGACAGACGGGGATGTCAAAGTTAGCACAAGCTAATGCTTTAATGTAGCATTTCACAACCCGGTCCTCGTGGACCCCCAGTCAGTCCAGGTTTTTGCTCCCTCCCTGCTCCCCACCAGACAGCCCACCTTTTTGTGGGCTGCTGGTATACAGTGCAGGTTGTGTGTGTGTATAGCAAAATCATGGACCGTCTATAGGTCCCCAAGGACCGGATTGGAAGATACTGCTTTAATATCCCGTTTTTTCTTGGGAATTCCTTGGGTTTAAGGCTTCCCTGATGCATTTTGCCAGCACATTTTGGATCTGTTACGGTAGGTGTAGTCATTTTCCCAGGTTAAAACAGAAAATATATTTGACACAAAATGGGTAAGAAAATTAGAATTAAAATATATAAAACAACTCGGACTCGTTTAAAAAAGATTATACTTCAGTTTTTTTCAACACAATGTTTTAACAGTGCACCTTACAATGAATCCTTTTGAGCAAACAGAAACAAGTAAAAGCACACAGTCTGAATATTAAATCAAATGACTTCAAGTCTAGAACACTTTCACTGGATACAGCATATTGTCACAACAACACAACTTTGATTACAGACATAACCTGACATTGTACGGTGCTGAAAATTGACGCTCCTCCTGTTCAATTTCTGCCGAAGGATCAGAGGTGGCGTATGAATAATTCAAGCCAATCTCTGCGAAACATCAGCACCATTCATGCAAATAATGCCGCAGAGGCTTATGGGCATGGCGGATTAGTGGGAGGGCACCGCAATGTGCAGTCACGGGCACGGGAGAGCAGAGGGCGAGAGCAGGCCAGGGGGGAAGGAGAGGGCACGAGGGAGGGTGGGAATGAGGACAAAAAGAGGAAGAGTAGTAAGAGAAGAGTCGAAAAAGGAAACAAAGCAAAGAGAAGTGGAGAATAAGAAGTGGAGAGGGAGACAAAGAAGGTGAAAGGAGGACGAAGAGGAATGAGATTAGATAAGAGAATTGATATTATTCTGTACGCTCAGTCCAAACATGAATGTGGTCATATTTGCTGTTCCGGCAGCTGAATTGTGGAGCCCTCATACGTTTTCACAGCCCTTACCCTCAGAGCTTCTTGGGGAACACACACCATTAAATATACTTTACATATTTCATTTCCAGCTGCCCTCGGTTTCCTCTCCCGGTTGACATAGACAAAAGACGGCCTTTATCTCGATTTGTAATCCCCTATGTGCAGACGCCACACCCCAGTGGTTAGGCGGATTTCGGGCTTTTCTGCGATCAAACAGGCGCATCCGACACCACTGATAGGGCCCGTAGTGGCATTGCTGCAGTTTTGCATATTTTATCCTTCATTCAGATAGCTGGGTATCGCAAGCATTAATATATCGGCATTCACCGCATGCTTCGATAAGAGGACGTCGCCCTGCTTTAGATTATACCTGGTAAAAAAAGAACAACAACCACTTAGCTATCAGATGGTGCGCCGGCTCACACAAATGAGGCACAAGGAGAGCAGGCAGAGTGGTGCAGGGCTCACTGACAAGCAGGGCACAGACACACATTCACATACAGTACTGAACCGAAATGACCGACAACAACAACCCTAACTTTCAGCATTGCACCATCCTCTGATTCGAGGATGTTTTAAGGTGAGGGTCATAAAAGGGGCAAGAATTTTTATAGATGGGAAAATCTTATTATCTTATTTTTGAATCAGTGAGTGACAGGGGAGGGGACACGCCATGGGCCAATCACCTTTCAGCTGGGGCCAGTACCCCTGTGGCCCTGCCCCTGTATTCACCCCTGTTTGTGCCCCTTTGTCCATAATTTGGCCACCCAGTCCTCCACCAGCACAAAGCAGCGAGTTGCGCAGAACCGAGGGGACTCGAGAGACACAGGAAAGGAGGAGAGGGCCGAGGGGGGGGCACACCTATGGGAGCGGGTTGCGTCATGTGTGAATCAGCGCCCCAGGATGGGCGTAACGCAGACGGGCCTCAGGGTTCGGGTAAGGGTCAGGTTCCGGCACGTCCGCGTCTCTCCCTCCACTGACCCCTAGCTGGCCTTGATGGCGATGCACCTCCCGGAGATGGCCACCCTCTTCCTGTCCTTCCCCGCCTCACCCTCTCAGCCTTCCCCACCTCCCCCGTCTTCCTCCTTGCAGCTTGTTGTGACGGATCTCTAACCATTTTTC
This sequence comes from Mormyrus hasselquistii, assembly GCA_026779605.1. Lineage (NCBI taxonomy): Eukaryota > Metazoa > Chordata > Actinopteri > Osteoglossiformes > Mormyridae > Mormyrus > Mormyrus hasselquistii. Next base: position 10,470,415 of record JAODKE010000038.1, read on the forward strand.
CACTCCCCAGCAGTCCAACACCCTGGCACATCTGCATCCCCAGATCATGTTGAATCACATTCATGCTTAGTCTCTTCTCACAGTACGTGGCGGCTTTATCTCTGCCTCAGCCTGCCACCCCACAAACCCTGGACTGCAATCCTCTTCTCGCTATATAGAGTCAGGAATCAATGGCTCATCTACATACTAAATCACTTTATTATTAAATAGGAACTCTTATTGTGACACTGTAAGCCCCTCCTACATTTCGCCGTCCATGTTGCCATGCCAACCATCAGCTATCGAAACCACGTTCCAGTTTCAGACACCATCCATCTAAATGCCATTTTTCTGATTCCCCTGTGTGATGTGGGGCCTATATTCCCATCAGGCATTGAAACAGGTCTGCTATTCATCACCTGGACCTCATGAGAGCATTCAGGATGTCTCCTAATCCCAAAGCAGCTTCTCAAAGTTCCTGTCCAAATCTCGTGCACGGCAGAATAGTCACATCTCCGGTGGGCCCTTGATGGTCCTTAAACCCCTGAAAATTACTCCAGAGGTGTCAGATAAATAGCCTGGCCCTGCACTGTGACCCTCCCCCCCCCCAGATTCACTGTCACCTGCGAATGTCTTAAAGGACAGCAAGATGGGATATGTGAAAATTAAAGCAGTCTAATTTAAAGGAGCATTGCATTTTTCTTTCATTCATTTCATTTAACCCAAAATTGGAAACATGATGGCAAAAAAACTTCAACCTCTAATCATTTCCCTTGGGTCACACCAACCGTTGCCGGTAGGAAGGACCTGACATTGTCCAGTCACCCCAATCAAGCTGAAGGCTTCATCATGACCTCAATCACTCCTCATTATGTCTGATTCTCTAAAAAGCTTAGGGTTTCTCACAGCCAGTACACCAAATACAGGGTTTGTTTGGAATGTTTAATTCTGTTTGCCTTATTTTGCAAGCTGACAGTGGCTTTATCAGGAAACCCATGAAAATAAAATTAGGAGAAATTCTGTTGGATTTACTGCTTTATAGATTATGTTTGCATAAATAGTGTGAAGGAAACAGATTTGCTTTAATGTTTGCTTGCCCATTTTATCCAGCACTCCTATGGATGTCCATCCCCCTCTGTGTTCAGTACTATAACATGAGAAGTTACAGTGTAAGTAAACAGATACACATTCCCGTTGGCCAACACTGACAACCAGACACAGGGACTCTCATGCACATACAAACAAACGCAAATGTGGAAACACACAGGCTCGAACAAACAGGGATAAAAGGCAATAATGCATTTGCTTTTCGTGTGACAATGACTCTCTCTCTTTCTCTAAAGTTGAGCTAAAAGTATTCTGTAAACACAAGAGAGCCAAGCGTTGCACGTAGATATTACACGACAAAACAAATTTTAAAAATAGAAAACAAAAAAATCCCACGGGTCATAATCAACATTTCCGGCGGCGACGAAAACAGACACAAAAACAGCAGTGCTGATGAGACCAGGAAAGAACAATGCAGATATACACACACACACACACACACCCCTAACAATAATCAGCATGGATGGTGTCTGGGGCCCAGGTAACGGAAAAGCCTGGGGCTGCAGTGCTCACTCTGTCCATGCAGGTGCATCATATTCCTGGTCTCTCTGCGGTGTGCCCTTCCTTTCTTCTCCTCTCACTTACAGTGAGCAGACCACTTATGTTCTACATTACGAAGCACTTTTTATTCCACTCTACCCCTTCCCATCACACTGCAGAACCTTTTTTTGTAGTATATATCCTTCTTTACAAACAATGGCATGTATCTTAGTGACAGGGGTCAACGGCACACCTTGCAGAAGACCAGGCAAGGTGTTAGCTGGGACTGTAATCCCTTACGGTCCATCCCCCGAGCTCTGCGTCCTTAATGACGCACTGCATTAATGCCACAACACTCTCGACCTTAGCCGTCAAGTATTCAGCAAGTCCCAATTTGTCTTCCCCAGTGGACGGCTTGTAGCCAATTAATCTTTTTTGGGGTGATGACGTTTTGCATATAACATTCCTGATATTATGCAGTACACACACCTGGACTGATCTACCTGGCCCCTAGTTTGGTGTTTCCAGTTGCTCATCTGCATAAATGTGTTTTTAGGTGGATTGTGCAGAATCGCTAAACATCCAAAGTAAAACAACAGTACCACACAAATGTGCCGTTTTCCTCTTGTTCTCTTTCCCTCCAGTTCTGGTCTTTAATTACCAAATGAAGGCCTATATTTACATCAATTACAAGATCAGTTACATGCCTCACTTAAGTCTGTGAAAGCCTTTCTCCTTTTCGCCTCTCTCTTTATTTTCACGATCGCCTCACATCTCCTCTTCCCTTTATCTGCCCTGCCTTTTATTCTTTCCTGTCCATCTCTCCCTCCCTCTATGTGCCCCTCTCTTCTACCATCACTCTCTGTCTCTCTCCCTCCCTCCATCTTTTTTTCTCTCAGACAGAGGCATGGGAGGAAATCCCGGCTGAACAAGGCTGTACAAACACCAAGCTCTTCCACAGGAAGGTCCCCCAGCCCACAGAGTGGAATTTCCCTTTGTACTGTTCTCCCCCCCCCCAACACACACAAAAAACATACATGCTGTAATGACACAATCATAGCCAACTCGCCATTCCCTCGCCATGTGTTTTCGCAAGAAACGCTAACAGGCACAAACTTGTAGCTGTATGCATTCTAGGCAGCTACATGCTCACTACTGAAGACCAGCAATCTCAAAAACGTAATGCAGATATTCAAAAGCTGACATAGGATAACAAGAAGACAAAAAGACATGCTCACATGAGAGACAACCGAGCACAGATGATATCTAAACACGCTGTCCAGTGAGTGTAAACATGTTTGGCCCACATTGATTCCAGTGTTCATTAATTTTTTATCTGCGTAATAGGACTGGCACAAAATAGTTTCTGCCCCGGGCTCTCTGATGTCCAAACTCCCATCATGATTCTGCTCCTCCTCTGAGTTTCTCCTATTTGGATCTGACTCGATTTTCGCGGTGGCTCTGTGGATGCTTCCAATCCTATGTCACCCCCCTCCCCAGCAGCCTCTCATCTCTCAAGAGTCAGATTCCTACATCCCTAATTGGCCTGCCCACACCATGGAATTCCAAGGCAGTTCAAAGGGGGCCTGGAAAATGGGTCCCCCACAATCCCCAGGCCATGGATGCTGGCAGGGGCATCCCCAATTCCCTAGGGCATCACAGTGTATTGCTACATCTTGTTGCATGAGTTTGGCTGAATCTGGTCAACTACCGAGGGGGTCTTCGACCATGACAGTCCTAGTTCCCTCCCCAGTAAACATGGTCTCAGACTGTGGAAAGCACCCAGAGCTACCATTGCACCGTCTGCCCCCTTTCCCATGTATGGGCACACCAACGTACACCCACACACACACCACTGAGACAGAGACCCTCCCTGTCTGCTAACCCCCCCCCACCCGCCTGTACTTCCCACAGCCCCATCGAGACAATGTCGCAGTAAACTCTGTCATTTTGTGGGTTTATTATTGCCTGTCTGGTCTGGGCTTGTGCCCTGCCCATTTAAGATCTAGCTACAAACATTGCTGAAGCCACGTCAATAGGACAGAGCCCACAAAAAGGCATGGCGGCGGCCCCTGAAAATTCCACCAAATGCCCCCCTCCTCCCTTCAGGACAGGCCCAACACTTTTCAGAGCCTTAAGCAAAATTGGAATTGCAGGATCTTGCCAGAGGCGAATCACATTTGCTGGGGAGAAGTTTCCCTGTTCCATTTTCCCTGAGGCAGACCCCTCCTCCCCTAGTGTTTGGCCCCCCTGTGTGACACAGCCCAGGGAGACTCGTGGAAAGCCACTGTGAGCGGGATCCGGGGGCGGGTTTCAATACGAGGGGAGACGGGGGTGGCAGGTATCTGAGGCCAAAGCTGATGGGGGGAACAAAGAGACAGGAAGAAAGGAAAGAGAACAAGCGTGTCACCCCAGGAAAGGAGGTACGAAGTGCTGCCCTATTATCAGACTACTGGATTACATTTCCTGCTGAGCCCCTGACACAATAAGTACGAGCGTATAGGCTCATCCCGGCGGACATACAGACTTCCTACACGTTTTATCCCTGTACCTTATCCTTTTGATAACCCCCCCCACCTCCACTCCACCCCCCCACGTGTCGCTCTCAATACAGAATCGTCTGTCTCCATCCAATTTGCACGCAAATGAAATCATTAACCAAATACCTCCCCCGGGACGCACATCCCAAGGTTATTAACGTATCTGGGACCTGAAAAACAGGGAGCGGGTTTATCTGTGCGTGTGTGCCGGCGAGCCAGGACGTAGCATGGAGGATGGAAAACAAAAGGAAGTGGAAAGACAAATACAGAAAGACGCCTGGATGGCAAATAATGCCCTGCCTGTAGTCCTTGTCCTCCCTCACTCACCCTCCCCCCCACACAAGGGGACAAGGAGACCCCATTTCCCAGGCTGTTAGGAATGTGCAGGTAACAGTGTAGGTGGAGGACCAGCCCAGGATAAAGCTTAAGGAAACACACATGCACACACATATGCACAAATGCACCTGTATGCAACTGCGCATGCAAATATATACGCCTGCGAGAAATGCGCATGCTTATTTTCACATGCAGCCTCCAGTGGCACAAACAGCACGCCAGGAAATGCATTTTAAATCGGTCCTCCACTTATCATTCCACACCTCGGTGTTAAATCATAAATAAGATAAGACCCCCGTATCTTCCAGATTTAAAGCGACAGGCACCCAGGTGAACTGGGCCAACCTCGAAATCTTCACACGCTGCTTCCCAGACCTCAGTTCTCCTTCTCGCCTGGAGCCAGGCCGAATGCAAACTTTACCTCCCCTTCATATTAATCGCAGCACACCCGTACACTCCACAAGGGGGCTATTTCCATCTGACAAATACACATCCGACTGTGAACTAACCCCCTTTAATAGAGGTTTGCAGTGGGGTGGGGGGGAGCAATAGCTAACTTTCAATTTAAGTCACGTCTCGCATTTTTCTCCCCCCCCCCCCCCACTCTGTGAGGCTGCCAGGAAGGCTGATCACCTACCAGGGTAGTTATATTCCAGACTGAATCCTTTTCCTTACAAATAGTCTTTCAACAGCTCAGTGCAAAGGTTACTATTGCAGCTGCCAGGATGCACGAGTCTCTCATGACTGAACGTGATTTTAATGTAATATTCGTTTTTTGAATTTCAAATTTATTTTGCATATATTTAACCGCTTGGAAAAGGGATTAGAACCACAGCGGATAATGCTGAATTCCCAGCAGGATTAGAAATCACAAAAACATGAGTGGATTCGGATTTACTTTTAAACCTTTGTTTGGGAAGGTGAAGTGAAGGGGGAGCTCTTCTGTAAAGATGGCCTGGATTCACCTGACCAGTACATCCGAGGGATTCCCATAGAAAACCGCTGGAGAAAAGCCAGATGCTCAAAGCCCCAAGCCAAGACCAGTGACCCAGCGCCCTTCCCGTAGGGTCACGCGGGGCCGGCCCTTCGTACACAGCACCGTTTCTCTGCCGATTGTTTCTGAGCAGGGGCCAGAGCTGGTGCATATACCCATTACGCTGGTGCTGACAGACTGCCGAGTGTTAACTGGGAGCAGAGCACAAAAAAGAAATAATCACATGCTTGGGTTTAAACGGCGCTGTTACCCTGCACGTTTGTGTTGGTATCCAAGAGAATGAACTCCACTGGGGAGACAGCTTGGATGCAATGACAAGGAAAGAAAACAAAAAAAGGAAAGAAAAAGAGAGAAAGAGAAAGAAAGCTGTAGCAACCGTTGAATCCAAAGTTGTTCTTTCCTAGCTGTTCACTATGATGCAGTGCAGAAAGTTTACAGACACCACTGATCCTGGACCTGTATGTTCATTTAGTGCCAACATGTAAGATGCCAGGACCTGCTGATTCTGGAACAGGGCCTCGGAGCAGTACCTAGCGGAACCTGCTACAAACACTCGCAATTTTTTATCACCTAATCACAGCCGGACCGAAAAAGCCACACCCACACAAGGGCGGCCTCTGCTGGCCTCTGCATATCGCCTCACAATGGAAACATGAAAAGGTACATAACAATACAAGTAATTAAATCAGCCCACTGTATGTATACTGTGTGTATGCCCACTTTGATCTTCCGGACCTCCGCCCAAAGCTCCTCATTGTTAACAACCCCAGACGCACTCACACCCTGAGCGAGTGATCAAAACTCAGACTGATCAATCAGATCACCGCTAGGCTTCCGCCCACTCCCTTGCTAAACGACGGAAGCCCACCACACACATACACACACTTATACATACACACGCACACACCTATACATACACACACACACATATACACACGGTCAAACCGATCTCCATCTCCCTCAAGAGATTAGCTCAGAGAAAGAGAGTGCCACTCTCAAAGAGTTGGGGAGAAAAGGATAGCATGCAAGAGCTCACCTTTCCTTCATAATGACGCTGCTCACCTGCATGTCCCCTTACCTGGGGCTGTGGTATCATGATACCACCCTGCCCCCCTCCCCTCACCATCCAAACCCCTCCTTTTGCACCCCGGCCTCACAAAGAGGGCTTCATAATGCCGGTCTCTCCCAGTAGACGTTTATTCATCCCCATTCTCTGACCAACTCCCTTCTCTCATTGCATCCCCCCAACTCAAGTGCCCAGCCCTGAAACTGATCCAGATTACCTTACTAGGGGAGAATTTTCTCACACTCAGAATCGCCGTTCTCGCGCTTTGCTGATGTATGTCCGCTGGGGAGTGTGTTCCGAGCACAGCACCGGCGTGTGCGTATGTACTCGACCCCGGCTGCTAAACGGCATGGCCGTCAGGCGAAAAACGAGTACACGATTTTTGGTAGGAGGCCCACGCAGGCTCACACACTGCTCTGGGTGTGAGGACACCTTAAATGAGGGGATGACCTCACCTCCGTGCGCACGCAACCATGGACACATCAGCGGGTTGTACACTGCACCGCCGCATTGGTCCGAGGATGTGAGCGTGTCCGTGTGTGACGGACACCTATTCACGATCCTCCGGGGGGGGGTACCAAATGCCTGGACAGGTATTCATGGGCCTATGATGCTATTCTTAATCCAGAAGCTAATATCTAACAGCCTTTTGAGAGTGTTAAAAATTTTACTACTATTAATAATCACGACATGGTCAAACCTAATTTCTTTTCCTACGGATAATTATAGTGGACTTTAGCGGGTGGTCAAGTGACTTTCCAGTCAGTCGAGGAAAGAATTTGGGATCACTAATCATGCCAAGACGATACCCACAAACTGTAAATTCAGCAGCACGTCTTAAATTTGTCGTCTCATATTGATGGATTTTCTCCACCGCAAAATTGTCGAGCAAATAGCTTTGGGAAAAGGCACTAATTATACTAAAAGTGCAGCAACACATCATTAATGGATGCGCATGAACGTATGAAGGAGACCATCTTAGTGGAATCGGCGATTAAGAGCCATTAATCCCCATATCTTTGTTTCTGTACTTAACGACAGACAATTAAACGGCACTCTTGCACACTAAGCTACAGCCATCACATCTGGCAAGGACTGCACTTTATGATGTATTAGGATCACATAGGGCCTCTTGGAATCCCTTTAGCACGTGTTTGTTTTTCTCCAGTAATGTGTGAATGTTAGCTGGGGCGCAGATCCGATTAACGACGCGTACATACTGGTCACGAAGAGACACACAGCCGACCCGACGTCAAACGAATTGCCTGGTGCCATAATGAAGTCGCAGCTGGATAAAACGCACCAACGGATCGATACAGACAGAGGAGTGAAGAAGAGAGACGTGACATGGCAGATGAAAGTCTGGATAGTGGAGAAAGAGGGGGAGAGGTAGAAGGACAGCGAGAGAGATGGAAGAGAGAATAAGTGCAAGATAGAGAAGATTCATCTTTGCTCACACGTCTCTACTTGTTAGCAAATAGTTCAACCAAACCCATGCCACCGTCACTGTACAGACCTGCCTTGTGGTCTACTTAGCTTTAGCCAAGGCTGGTCAATTCTAAAGGTGACATAGGCGGTCGCCTAGAGGAGGCCAAGCTGAAATCGGCTATAGGGGGCGGTGATGAAGCTGTGCCTTGGGCTCCACATGAGCTTCAAGCAAGCTTTAGCTTTAGCTGTAGGATATCATTTGTAACTATGCAGCCCTGAAGCTGAACTGTGATGAGCAAATCTCCGACCGTCGTTCCCACTGGCTAACCAGGCTACGGCTGGGTGACCGAGTGGCTCCGCTCAGCACTGTCAATGCCATGGGGGTCTTTGAACCATATTCAATTTCACAGGTGATGTGTCATTCGCCAAAAACTGTAAATCTCCTCTGAATCACTCCACTGCCCCAGGGCTAGAAGATTTGGGGCCAGAGCTACACCAAACCACGTCACCGCTCCCCAATCTACCGCTAAGTATTTAGCCATCTCCCCCACGACACAGACAACGGGTGTTTCTCAACATGCTCACTTGACCATACTTGTGTTCTCACGTACCAGTTGTACTTCATCTTCCATTGCTGAATATCAGTTTTAATACTAAGAACAGAAGTACGGAGGACAGTAAAAATCCCCGGATGTCGTTCTTGCCCCTCTCCAAATATCAAGGAATTGGTTGCGTCCTTGCCAACAAGACCGATCCTATAATTCATTGCGCCACAAGTTCATTAACAAGACTTCACTTGCCAAGACCACAAGTATGATCTTTGCATTCTATGTATTGAGAAACATCCAAAGTCTTTCTCGGATCATGGCCCAGAACGAATGAGACTTGATCACTCTTCAAGTACTTCTAAGTATTGCTTCATCGTACTTGTGCAGCACTTTTGATGTATCTTGAGGTGGTTACTAGATGTTCTTCCTATGTCTCTGAGGAACACCAGCAGAATAAGTGGTTTGTTTTTTTTGCACTTACCGGCCAGGCATATTTAAAGGGGATGGCGATGTGCCCTTCGCTGCTATCTAGCACACCTCCAGTGCCGTGATGCCCGTGCCCGTGGTGATGCACGGAGAAGGAGTTCCCGCCCAGGACAGCGGTGCTGCCTGACCCGAAAGTGCAGGTGCCGGTGGGTGCCACGCGGGCCTGGTACTCCTTGAGACATGCACGGAAGAACGTGTCACACTGGTCCGTGGGGGAGCAGTGTGTTTTTGAGGGGGAGGACCGGTCACAGCACTCTCCGTTCTGAAGCAGCCCGTGGGGGTTCTGGACCTGGCGGATCTGCAGCTCGAAGGTGCCCACAGCACACGTCACCTAGGAGGAGGGAGGGGGACAACAAGGGAGAGAGAATCCTGCTTGTAAGTTTGCAAACAGAACAAAGGGATGAGGACCTGAGGAGAGGCCTGGGGGTTGGGGGGGGGGGGGCGGTGAGAAAGGAAGTGAAGGTGGCGACAGAGGGGAGATAAAATACAAACAAAAGATATAGAATAAGAAGGGAAAGTGAGGGCCGAGACAAAAGGGCAGCCACACATTGTAAATCAGGAAATTGCAGAAAGAATGGAGAGAAATCATTGGGATGAGATGCGTTCACTTGCATAACCGCTTCAGACTCCTGCGGGGGCAAATAATTTTGCACGGGCAGAGATAGCAAACATGGCGTGCACTTGAGCGCCCTCTGCTTCAGATCTGATATTGTGAGAGGGGGCCACGCCCCAGACAATCCCCTGTGCAGATGCTCAGCTCACTTGTTCTTTCCTTCCTTGCATGTCCCAGCATGCAACACTCCCCGGACCATTCTAAACTGGCGAATGCAATTTTTTTAGATGAGCATAGATGAAGAAGGATTGGGGGGGGGGGGGGGGGTTAGCTTGTCCTCCCCTTTTTTTAAAAGGGGTATTAAATTACATGAAGGACCCCGAATTGGAAAAAGAAAAAGCACCCCCCCGTTATTTAGGTATAACCCACTCCA
>JAODKE010000038.1:10482410-10509046 GCA_026779605.1 Mormyrus hasselquistii
GGGGACTGAAAAAAATGTCCCCACAAGATGAAAGGTTACAGGTTTTTGTTATCACATTGTGGTCCGCACAGTGTAACAATTACAAAAGCACAGACACAGACACACAGCAGCACATATATATTACAGGGTGACTTTAACTCTTAACAGGTAACACCAAGAAGTCAGTTTTATAGAGGTTGGGATTTGAGTAAGAGGCAGTGGTTTGTTGCAGAGTGTGTTTTTAATTATCTAGCTACAACTGGTGTGTAAATTATGAACTGACATCACGCTCTGTGAGCACTTGGGTAACGAATGTCAGATATCAGATTATCCAACAGTTACAAGACACTGGCTGTGTCTCAGGAGCTTAATGGAGTATATAAAGCCAAACTGACAAGAAAAAGCTATCAGAAAGACACATCTATTTTCTCTTTAGCTGAAGGATTAACAATCATCTGTGACACAACCGATAGAAGTCCACAGATAGTACCGTCTCCATCGCAAGGATATCTCACCTGTGACATCGTTTTTCTTTGTGCTCCTGCAATCGGCTTATCATTTCTACTAATAAACAGGAATTCCATTTTCTTCTTTTTCAATTCCCAGATTATAATTCAAATAATTGCTTTTGTACACGTACGTCAAAGCGCAACTACACAGTAACTGTCCAAAGGGTTTATAGCCAAAGAGACATGCGTTTTGTAGTTTTTATGAAACTTGTAATATTTTCGTTAATACACACACACACACACAAAAACACACACAATAAATGCCTTGGAACAAAGAAGTTTCAAAATGAGCAAAACACTGGAAATGACACAACAGGTGGTATGACTATGGTGTAGAGGAAAGGATTCGTTTTTGACAGTGAGGGTTTTTAGAAGCGCTTTGCCATTTCCACACAATGGTTTCCGCAAGTAGGAACGCAGTAGCATAAATGATGGATATGAATAAAGCTTAATTCAGGTTTACCTGCAATCGCAGGGCCAGAGCGACTAGGAAAATCACGGGCCACCGCGGTTGCTTTTTTCGGTCCCTCATCACTGTCTTCGCATAGCCTCCGGTGTCGCTTCCCGACAATCCTCCCAGGTCTGCTCCTCCTCTTCTCCCTTCTTTTCCACTCTCCGAGTCTGGCTGCGTCCGACTTCGATAACGCGTGGGGGTACGGCGATCCTTTTCGCACCCCTATTTCCCGGACCCTTCCCCCGGCTCCCTCACTTCTCATAAGGCTTCCCCATGAAACCACAGGCTCAGCTCGCCAGAAGTGGGTTTATATGTACCGCAAGGACCCCCCCACCACCCACCGCTCTCCCTATGCCCCCGTTTCCCTAACACTTTTGTGGATGTCCGTAGGGGGGGAAACACTACCTTTTCCGCTATATCCGTCAACGCACAGTTAAGAAGCTCTGATTTTCTGACTCGCTGACTTCACCTCGCATCCCAGCTGCTGTCCCTGTCCGCATCAGACTTTCCCCACCACCGTATAAGCTTCCTAAAGCTGCTTCTCGCCGGCTTTTCTCGCTGTGCGTCAGCCTGACGACTGATTGTCGACTTCCTCGGCAGCCGTTAGTCTATGAAAGCTGACTCTGTGGGAAAACTGGAGGATGAGTGTATGAATGTGTAAGAGGAGGGTGTGTCCTCGACCCAGGGATATCCGACGGTCCATTTCATGCTCACGGACGATCGCCATCCGGCGCATGCCTCTCTGTGGATAGAGGAACAAATGGTTTAACCGTGGCAGCAAATCACCGTCTGCACAAAGGGTCTGATTAATTAATTCGGTCAATTATCCAGAACACATATGACTTTGACTTAATTGCAAATTTATGCAGTTTTAGTAAGTAGCAGCAAATTGAAAATCGAAACTCTAACGATTTACCTATCTAGTGTACTTATAGAAATCTTGACATTTTGCCTATATCTATTTAAAATTAGAAAAAAGTATATTATAATTATTATTGTTGTTTTTGTTGTTTAAAAGTTATTTCAATTGTTTGTTAGAATTGTGCAAAATAAAATCCTTTAAAACTATTTAAGACGTTACAAAAAGGACATGTAGCACAGGTTGAATATGTAAGAGAAAATATATATTCACTGGTCCTCGGTGCTCTCCCTGTTACGAAAATAATAGGCCCATTTTTGTTTTGAACTCCAGTAAATTGCTGGTCGACATCAAAGCGCAGCCGTGCCAATTAAGTCTGTCAAAAGCCGGACAATGACACGGGAAGCGGTTCGTTATTGCACGCATTAAATGCCGGGGTGGGGGGGGAGAGATCTCTGATGAAACTAAGGAAACGCATTCACGATTAGTAATATTCAGGTCGACGAGGGACAACAAAGAGGGAAACCAATGTCGACATTTCAGCACAGCCAGGATGCAGACTTTTCAATACCGAGTTCAACTTGCTTGGGTTCCCTGGCCACTAGAACCGACGTTTTTGGCAAAGCTCACGTTAGTACTCATGAATTTTAAGTTGGTCCTGGGCTATTTTTATAGCGAGGGAGAAATAGCAACTAATTTGATTTTTCAATATCTTTGATTATGCATGCACGGGCTGGGAGGTGCCGCATTGTCACGTAGTTATCTTCATTTTCTTGCGCTATTGCACGGTTTGTGTCTCAGTATACTGATGTGCAATTAAACCTGTGAGGCAACTTAGCATTCTTCTGCTGCAGTGACTGGAATGAATAAAAAAGAAAGTGTTTCATGAACACCCCCAAATAAGATAAATCCGCATGCCATTTCAGGGATGCATTTTAATAAATATTTTCCACAGGCAAGATAGTTCCTGCCTGTTCCCATATGACTGAAGCTGATATACGCACAATGAATACGCTTTATGCATGGAGCATAATGACCCAATTTTATGAGAACCCCTCTCACTCTCTCACAGTCCTGGGATAGACTTGTTGCTGACGCTTACATCCCTGGCAACCGCTCTTTCCTAGCGATTTCTGGGGCGCAGTGACCCTGGGGCAGAACAGTGAGCTCTTCAACTGCACGCCGTTGATTAGCATATAGCGGTACTGGCAAGGCAACATGCGCTGAATTTCAATCCACCCCGGCGTTAAACAAAAGCTTAGAGAGCCGGACTGTAAATATTGCACGGTTGCTTACCGGAGATAGATCTAATACCCTACAGGCTACCACTGAGATTTAATGTCTGATGAGGTTCAATGGATTCCTAAATCAAATCAACAACGGGCGTTTGTGAAAGATGACGCCACCTTATGGTGATTTTAAATGCTACTAGGCACGTTAATGAAGCAAACTCAATTAAGGAAATTAATAATGGGATTACTGGAGTATTTAATAAATATGGGGAACACATTTTGCTTATCATATTTACGCTTGTATGTTGATTTGAATTATAAATACTGGGCTACAAGCAGTTTCAGCGGTAGGCCTAAACCTAGTTCGGGGCAGTTAACGGTGGTATGTCATTTTAGCAATTAGAGTAGTTAATTGAATTGGGGTTTATTAAGAATGTTAATGTACATAGCAATTACTTAAGTGTTGCGCTCGAAAACGGTTGCATGGAACAATGACAGCCTTGGTAAGATCATATAAATCAGAATGTAGCGTACCACTGGTTTTAATGTTATTGTTATCCTTAAGTAAACAGTGTCATTTATAAAGGATTCTAAATTAAAATAACGGGGCAATATAATAATGAATCATGTTGTGATGTTGTAGACACTTTTGATGCACAGGATCTGTATTGATATATTGCTATATTTGGGCACGGACTGAATAGCAAAAAGCGCAATATAAACGGAGCAGCCTATTCCAACACGAAGGCAGCAGTTACACTTAATTAAAAACAATGGGAATTTAGTTCTAAATAAATTAAATTGGCTGAATGATTTCGATTGTATTTGACAAAAAACAAAGAATGTCAGAAGACAAACTAGATTCTCTGTTTCTCTTCTAGCGTTCCGTCTGTTTGCGCCGTTTGGTCTTACAGCGGATAGATAGACTGCGATGATTGTAGCTGCAGCGAAACGTGCGGTCGCTGAGAAACGGGAACGGCCGCGATCAGACGTTCCCGTCGGAATCCGGTGGATGTTCCCGTCCCCCGTATACGGGCCGCCGCGGAGGTGTCCCACGCACAGTCGGCTGATAAGTTTCCTTTATTCCTTCGCTGAAAGGCCGCAGTGTTGGTGGAAGGGGAGTCGGCAGGCGTGTCGCCAAGAACTCGGGACACTGATACACACAGTAGTGTCGTGCGCACACACACACACTTTTCAGGCGCCCCGGTGACTAAGGTCAGTGTTTTCTCAAGGCAAAGTAAGTGTGCGGAAAGGCTTGGGAAAATGGGAAAAGGAATGCGCATTTACAGGAACAGTTTCCTTTTTAACTAGAGAACCAGAGAAAATTATTCAAGACACACTTTTGTTGCATTCATGGGGGCGCTTTCTTCTCCGGAATAAATGCACTTAACGCTATAATGGCGTGTTTTTATATAGGAAGGCTTTATAAAGAGTTCATCTGTTTTTGTGTTCTTGTGGAATGGGTGTCCGTATGGTTTTGATGGTCGGGTATCCAGTCCAGCGTGTACACTGCCTATGATTCCAGACTGGCACCGAGTTAAATGAGATTGCTTGAATATAGTTACTGAACTGAACGTGGCACTTGTATTTGTAAAAAAAAAAAAAAAAAAAACGAAAAATCCGGATGCGTATAAATAGGTTACAAAGTCAGGCTGTATAATATCAAGAAGGACAATCCCATCCATTCAGAATTGTGAATTTGTGTGACATTTAGTGAGCTCAAGAATGGTTAAGGAAAACAGCTCCTCGCTGCCCGGCCAAGGCCCTGGAGGGGTTATACTGTAGTACTGAACCTTAATTTTTGTAGCAAAATACCCAGTTGCATAAACGAGCCATTTTGTAAGACACAAAACTGCCAGTTAAGCAACAAAATGTAAACAGACATAAAGAATTGCAGGATGTGATGTGGGTGGCACGGTTACATTTTGGGCCACATTGATTCACAATCCCGTTCATTCGATTCACCTGAGTTTTATAACTATTGATGAAGTTTTATCTTAGATACATGCTACACGCCCAGACCTTGTTGTTGGCTCCTCCTCCCAGACTTATCTCTTCCCCGTTTCCAGTGTGTTTCCTGTGTACTTCGGCCCAATTGGCCACCTTTCGTGTTGATTTTCTTCCCCATCATTCCATCCACATGTATCGCGGTCCTGCTCACCCGTCATACCCCTACACCAGAATAAATTCTTGCACCTTCCAGATATTGGCTATTCAACTGCTTGATAACTGTACAAAAGTTGAAAGATTTCTGTATTTAATCAAAGGTAATTTTCACCCCAGGATTTTTGTGTTCCAGTCATGCAGAAGTACATCGTGTTAAACGGTCATTGCACCGTAGGAACATCTGAAGAATGGCTGTTACATGTTGAGGACTATTGCAGTAGCACTGTAAAGGCGCCATCTGGTGGCTACCGTCACCCTGATTAGAAGGCGCGAGAATTGGTGACGCATGCCTGAAGAATAACCTAAGAGTTCCGATGAACTTCTGAATATGCAGATTTAATTCAGCTGACCGGCACTTTCTGCAGAATTTTCCATTTCAATGCATAGAATATAGTTTTTTTTAAATTGCGATTAAGTTAATGTATTATTTCACTCAAAGCATTCTTTTACCATTTTCAAGTAAGTCATGTTGAGAAACCTGGTTTAATTTACAGTGATTGAAAAGCATCATATTTAACCACCTTTTACTGACAAAACTGCACATTCAGAAAGGGATATATTACTTTTCGTCAGAAAACTCGCCTAATCCAGCAAAATTTCACTGCTTATATTCTGACGTCATGGTTATTGACGTCAAGGTGAATGAAAATACGTGTAATTCGTTTTAGGAAACTCGGGATTACCGGAAAAATTCTGTAACCCCTTTGTTTTCTTAATGTCCTTTTCTGAGAAAGGTCATGGAGTAACTATGCAATGTACTATAGTGTGTTAATTAGGATGTAATAGTATTTTCTCTGTAACGTGAATGTTATTTTGGCTACTTTGAGAAACAACGATATATTTCATTAAAGTGGTTAAAGTTTAAAGTTGTCACATAATATCTACTGAACCTTTTGCCAGTGTCAGTTTCTTTTCTATTTACCCGCGACCTCGCTCAGGATAAGCAGTTAGAAGATGAATGTATGGATGTATGACATATGACCAGTATCAACCACTAGAGGGTATCATAATGCAAATAGCCATGATGAAAAAAATTAATATGCTTTCATGTCATATTAAATTTTAATCACTCATGGGGCAGCACTGAGAGGCGAGTTAAAATAGACATGTCTCCATCTGTAATATTAAGAAAATATCGTCTGATAATACTGATAATGACACAGTATTCTGTGATAATGAGTATAGTTTTAATACAAGATTCTATATTTAAACGAAAGAGTAGCTAACCAAGTACATTCTGACTGTTCCCCTTGCACCACTGCATCATCGGCAGGGCTGGCCTGCACCCCTGATATAGCGAGTAATTTCCTGCTAGGCTGGTTAAATTTATTGTGATGACTCTATCCTGGGCAAAATTTCCCACAGGGGACCCCAAAGTCTAGGGCTAATATGCAATCCTAGTTCAGCCCTGATCATCAGTAATATAAAAGCACTAAGAGGGGAAGCATCATTGTCACCATGTCAATCGTAGTAACTAAACTAGACTGTGTTTTGCATAGAGAACTATAGACTTCACACTACGACTTGCTGTCCTTTTTCAAACGGTTTACAAAACAAATGGGACAAGGACATTTCCTTGTTAGGGGTCAGGAAAAACAAACTTCTTGCATGCAATTACTTAGTAAAATCTGTGGCATTTGAAAACAAAAAAAGCGGGAAACTGGCCAGAAGTGGGAAAACATGAGTCAGTCTAACCATTCAAATAAAGCTGCTGAGGAACTGGGAAATGACCCCAATCATAAATTGTGGCAGAACAATGTGAGAGAATATAAATGGAATTTTACAGTGAGAATTTTTAAGAAGAATGAGTCGCACATTTTTGGTTTTACATCCAACTCAGTCTAACCAAGCCCAGAGTATTTTCATGTGGTTGGGCTGTGAACTCCCCCCTTCTAGCCCATCCTGTTCCCTGTGAGGTAAACACCCAAGTGGCAGACAGACAGCCACCAAAAACCGTATCCAAGCCAAACGGAGATGGTTTTTCATTGTAAATAATGTCTTACCCATCCCATACCGGCGCTGACATGGCCCTGCTTATTACCCGAGGGCGTGGCTATAACGAGCGGATGGTGTCACCACCATCTGATTGGTCAAAATGAATAGCGACATGGGAAAAAAAGCGTAGTCAATAATTTAGTTGTATCGCACATTTGGATGTATCAATACATTCCTGATAACTCGGAACTGCAAATTTCCTAACGCCAATTTAAACAAGCACTATGGAACAGCTGAACGGAATTGATTCGTAATGTAAATTTGTGCAAGCTATTGCTAATTCCGCTACCCTTTGATGCTAACATTACACAGCGACTCTAAGATGTACTAACGGAAAATGCCGCATGGCAAATAATGTTGTACAATGTGTGAACAGTGAATAAGCATTTGTCCAGTTTTACGCCACTGTGGATCTCCAGATCCCCGGCAAAGCCTTTACCGAGCTGATCCTTACTGCAGTGGAAAAATCAAAGCGAGCTGGAACTGCATTATAACGACTCTTTCTTCGCAATATGGGTCAGGTACAGAACAGTTCCTGTTTGCCAGCAGAAAAGCTCCATTACTCCGTACATCCAGCAACCTGCTGCTTCACACCTGCTGGAACTCGCAGAACACAGAAAGATGGAACCAATTATTGTTTTCTGAAATACACAATGCAGGGCTGCATAAGAGCACATGCATAACCTGGGAGTAATTCTAGCACAAACGAATTCAAACCCCGATGACTCAGTACCCATATATTTCCAAATGACTCAACAGTACAATTAAAAACCGGATAATCATGTAGTTGAGAAATCCAGCAAGCAGCAAACTTTCAGGAACAGGGAAACTGATTCACAACTTCCCAAAAGGAAAAAGCTGAGAATGTGAGCAGGCAAGGACACAATAACTTAATTTGCTCAGAGGCAGCATTCATTCTCCTGTGCTGTAAGTGACCCACAATATACCCAACAATGACTTATGGCAAGACACAGGGTGTCAAAGGCAATAACACCAAGCAAATGGGGAGATAAGTCAGAGATACTCTATGTCCCAGGGGTTAGTTAATTTTAATTGATCGGGAGGGAGCTCATCGAATTTCCCTCATGCATCTCCATATCTTGGTCCTCCTCTGAGATCACACAAAAAGGGAAAACAAGCATGTTCCCATTTAGGAAAGGTCTTTGAATGCAAATGACCAGAATCTTTTATAACAGCACAGAGCTATACAAAAAGGAATACTGCAGAACTGTGTTGATGTTTCTCATGCATCCAAATATTGGAATACAATGTATTATTCGATATTCATGTGAAAACAAGGCAAGTCTAAGCTCCACAAGAGAATCCTATCAATGTACCCACCGTGCGGGGGAGGAAAAAAAAAAAAACTTCGTCATATCCTTCACAATCAGAAAATCTTTGGCAGAAGCCCATCTTAAATTCACCAGAGTATTACTCAGACATAATTTTGGAATGTAGTGTCTGAACTTCCCCTGATTTGCATGACATCCTATCTTGTGCAGGTTTCACTTGGGTTCTCCCACAGACCGACGCAGTATGTGCACCCAACTATTGACCAGGATCTATTGTGCTACCTAGGAAAGTCTCCAGGCCCCCCCCTGTGACCCCGATCAGGATAATGAACAATAGTGTGGTGGGGCAAATAAAACAAATCAAGTACAATCATTATAAAACACGTTTAATTGAAACAGATAAGCTCCAGGTGCAATGTTTGGGTACCCAAACCCTGGGTGCAATGCCTCTGATATAAAAACCTAGACACCTAAAGGAGGGAATGGGGGGGGGGATTGGCGTTTAAAAAAAATAAAATATAAAAAAAAAAAAAACCATTACCTGTACCCCTTCAGTACTCCATTACCAAAAGAGAAGTAAACCCATATGAGAGTGTTGGGGGAATGCAAGACAGAAGAGAAGGTATAATACTTCCTTACCTTCTCATGCTACAGGTAGGTTCATACAAAGAACCAGTTTTTTTCCTTGTTTGGGATATCTAAGTTACCATGGAAGCAAAATGCAACCTTAGAGAGGGCATGTGTGACAGGGACACAATGTGCGCTTTCGTGCACAAGTATGCCACATGGTGCACCACTAAGGAGAGGGAGGGGTATGAGATCTCTGCCCGTGAGCTTCGTCAAACTGCTTATTTCTTGGCAAAGGAGATCTTCATGGCGTTGTTCTGGGTGATCTTAAAGCCCTGTAGGGCCTCTCTGGCAGCACCTGCTTGCACCTCATTCTCAAACTCCACGAATGCGATGTCGTGGCGCCCAGGGACGAGTCGCACCTCCTTGAACCCAGGGAACCTATAGATGAGAGTGAACGTTAAGCAGCCGTCATAGCACAATGGACCTCCACCCAAGATGAGAGGTGGCATATGTGCACTCATGCAGGAAAGGTTTCCATTCAGATGAATTCTGTCTGCTTATATCAATGGCACTGGGAGAATAAAGATTTACACACACTGTTTAAATGCTCAAATTCAAGGCACAAATCATAACAGCACCATTGAGGTGAAGCTTAGCACTTTAGTTATATCCCTCTATAAATAAGCCAGACGCTTGTGTCACAAAGCGCTGGATTTTGGGGTAGCAAGATAACGGTCAGATTAAAGGCAGTCTAGGCTAAATGAAAGGGAACAAAGAAAAAGCCCATTTAAACTGGGGTACCTTAAATTCTAGCCAACCCAGTGTTTCCCAATCCGCCCCTCGGGGACCCACAGCCAGTCCACGTTTTTGATCCCTCCAAGATCCCTGCCAGACAGTCAATACCTTTTGCTGCCTCCCAGCTCCGCAAAAACGTGGACTGTCTGGGTCCCCGAGAACCGGATTGGGAAACACTAAGCTAACCAACAATTCTCGTATCATGGTATACAAGATCTACCATGAGTAGTAACACAGAAGTGGATTCACATGGGACAGAGACATTTATACCAAAACAGACAGACCCAAGACAACAGCGATGGACAAAAGAAAAAAAATAAATAAAAATATACTGACTGGTTGAAGAGCATAGACAGCATGAGCTCATTGGTTTCCTCGGGAAGATTGGTAAGGAACAGGATGTGGTTCGGTGGGTTTTCTGAAACCTGTAAAGGGGGGGGGGGGAGACAGGTGTTAGGTCAATCCAAACAAGGTATAATCCCCCCCTTCCCCCAATTAAACAGGCGGAAATTATGCCAACCTGCTGGGCATGAGGCATCTGTCCAGGCATCTGCCCTGGCATCATCTGACCAGGGGGCATGGCTCCTGGGGGCATCTGTCCTGGACCCATGCCTGGGGGTGGCATCATGCCAGGCGGTGGCATGTAGGGTGGCTGTCCGGGCATGGGCATCATCCGTGGGGCCTGGCTCATGGGAGGCATGCCCTGAAAACCACAATGGACACATCTAAAACGTGAGCCACAGTCACATTCAAAAACTACTAAAAGCAGCTGAAAAACATCTTAACGGGTAACACAGGAAGGATACAGAATACAGGGTACTCCATTAGACTGCTGCAGTGGTTTTTACAGTCTACCACTGGGTGGCACATGAAAACTAACAATGACATGCATTTTATTGTGTTACATTCAATCATTTTATTCTTTAAGTTTCAAAATAACTAAGGGAGACATTGAGAGTAAAGCTAAAGGTTGCATTATTGTTATATGGGCTAAGCCAGTACAGCACACACTGAAGGGCACATGACACAGTGGCATCGAATAGTTACCAGTGAAAACCTGCATGAGATAAAATAATCATTTTTGCTTATAATATTCTACATTTTCAGTATCACCGGTATGAGGTAGCTTGCGGCACATAATCTGCCACGGTTCTTAGAATGTACTCAATATTATCTTATCGTTTTGACTCTGCCCTTGACTTGGATATGTATTAGGTATTATCGCCCCATAAAATTAAAAAAAATAATAAAAAATAGTAGAAAAGGTGCAACTATTTAAATAAAGCCTTTGGCCCGAGTGGCAGATTTTACCATACCAATATTCCCAGAGGACAGTACCAGGAGGTCACATGACATGCCAGGATAGAAAGGAAGCGAAACTCACAGGCATGGCTGCAGGCACCCCAGGACCCATAGCTGCAGCTCCTGCTCCCTTTTTCACCCCCACAGCCTCGGGACCTTTCCCCTTCCTCTTCTCCTTCTTGCGGTCACGCTCTACGTACGTGCCCTTCATCTTCGCGATTATGTCTGAATCGGACTTGGCGTACTGAATCCTCTGCAAGGCAATAGAAGCAGTGACATGGCTATTCTGGAAACAGCAAAGCCGTATCAAACTATGTGCTGAATACTCTTTCAGGACTTTCCTGATGAGACAATAGTATACCAATACTAAATACTGGACTACCAGGTGGCCCAGGTTGTGTTTAACAGCATAATTTATAAAACTTGTGTACCATGCAAGTTGTGAAAATGTGCTCCAATTATCCTGTTTGGAAACAAATCAAGTTCGAAATATTCAAAAGTCTGAAAAATATACAAGATATGCCATCATGCTGCGTTCCATTTGAACTTGGAGGTCGAAGTTTCCGAATGCTTAGTCGGAGCCCTCTGAAGTCGGAGGAACATCTGCAACCTCAAGCTCAGAATTGAAGATGGCTGCAGCCTCCAAAAGTAGTGAAAGCTATAGTTGATATACTGTAGTAATGATATACTGTTGATTAGCACTTGTTCTCAATAAATCAGTTGTACACACAGTACTGTCCAGTCACTATCTGTGAACATGTTGCTACAGTGCTTGTATGTCCAAAATATCACGTTGTGTGTTATCTGGTTCTATCAACATTGGCTTACAAAATAAAGGTTAGAATCGATTTAGCTAAACAGCTTTTTGCGACTTGTTGCACTGGAATGCAGTGAACATCATTCCCAGTTCCGACATCAGAGGTAAATGGAACACAGCATCAATCCCACAATTCTACATTCAAGTTAACATTCTAACAGACTTCAGGATCAGAGTAGCTGAAAAATAGGCGTACCATTGGTTTGTCATAAAAAGGAAAACCCTGCATAGAACGAAGGGCATTGGATGCACTGTTGACCTCCTTGAAGATCACAAAGGCCTGCCCCCTCATTTTGAGGGAGCGAGACACCAGAATGTCCAAGATCTGCCCAAACTGGGAGAAGATGGCGTACAGAGACTTCTTCAGCTCTGGGAAAAGGTAAGGAACAAACCAAACATGCATTTTACATATGACGGTAACAAAATAGTAAAACTAAAAGCCACTTCAGAAGTGAGCTTTTAAATCTAGCTGTATCGCAAAAAAGAAGCTTTGTGCACAAATCCATTACGCAAGAGTAAGACTGCAAAGAGCAATAAAGGGGGGTAGCAAGACCTACCATCTTTCTTGATCTTTTCATTCAGATTGTTAATGTAGATGGTGTGGTTGAGTCGGATCTCCTGACCAGCCATGGTCTTAAATCAAAAACCAATACAAAAGGTGTTTGTTGGCAAGATGCATTTGAAACTGAAATTTATCAAATAAAATGAATTGCTCGCTTTAAACTTCTACAGAATCACACACACAAATAAGTTACACGTCTATTTTACAACTGAGAGGGGCTAAGAGCTACATTTGATGGTAAATCTAGATGTACTGCAACACCGGATACTTGGATAAATGCACTCAAATAAAATCAACCATAGTTATGCAAAACCGGAGCACATTACATGGACGCATATCGTTATCCTTTTCCCACTAAAATTCTCCACATATACGCATAAACGAGACTGGTAGCTAATAGCTAGCATTAACAAAAAACTATTTAAGAACCCTAGCCTTGTAACCGTGCTAAAAGCAAATGTTTCTCTAGGTCATACGTATAGATGTTACTTAAAAAATTTACCAAACCCTTAAATGTTTCCGCTAAATAAAAAGAAAAACTAACAATGTGTTACCTTTCCGTCGGAGCCACTTCAAGGACCGTAAAAAAAAGAAACGCGGCCTAATCGCTGTATTTCACGTTGGGGTAAAGAAATACAGGCGCTAAAAAGAGACTTTATAATTGGCTAAAATCCACGTCAATCATCAAATACTGTGCAAGTTTTCGCAACGATTGGAGGAATTGAGATACTACCGCCTCAAAGTAAGAAGGCGCATTTTAATTGGATAATGTCCGACAACTCACGTAAAATAAATAATATTATTGGACCATATTTTTCTCATACCGGTAACTTTTTGGCTCTGCCAGAATTTTCCCATTGAGGGTCCCTTAAACAGACGTCATTCTAAATGTCGGGATAACACAAGGCTGGGTCGAAAGCAGTCTGTTAGATGAATAATTTCATTTACCGACACTTTGAATAGTAAGGATCCACATTTATAAAACAATCAGGCAGTGACATCATTAGTAGGCTCACGTTCAGCCTTACGGAAACCGATTTCCGATTGTAGTAGCTAATGTCAAATGATGGTAAATAACAGCATCACTTGTATGTAAAGCAAAGCAAAATAATAACGTGTTATCCTGAAGAACCACATATGACATCCAACTCGCAGTTAGTCGATTGCTACCTAGTTAGCTGAGAATGAACTTTTGAAAAACAAAGTAACATACTAAGACTTTTACAGCCTAAGATGCAACATGCGTGGGTAAGTGCTTTATTTTTATTTCGAAAATGTAAGTCCTTATTACATGCATTTGTAACCATATAAGGCATATGAGCTTATATAAGCTCATATGCTTATACAGCCCCCCCTAGTTTGTCCTTGTTGAGAAACTGTGTTCCTGGTATGTGAAAATGTTATACGTGTCACTAATTCTATTTACAGTATAGTTATGCGATACTGCCGTCGTATCTCATGGGTTTTCGGCTTGGTACATATGTAAAATTGCTTGCGTGACTGGCTTACTCAAATTCCTTCTTTTACATCGAGTACTTCCCCATGCGACAGTTTTGTAATCGCGGAAAGTCGCGCATGGTTAATTTGTAAGGAGCAGTAAAAACTGCTTTTGATAGATTACATGTGATCTCTCGTGGGATTGCACTGTGCGGAAATTGCTTTTGGATTTGCAGGTTTCCTTTAAGTCGCACGTTGTCGTTTGTTCGACATTTTTGTATAACACTTTGTTTCGTGGTTGAGGTTTGATATCTTTTAAGTTCTTGTCAGATCTGCAGTACTGCGGGCGAGCTGCATCCGGTACGCCCCAGCTATTTAATCTACCTTGGATCATTATGGAAACAACCAGTGGTTTTAATGGTTTGTTCTTTGTAAATAGATACTTTACCCGCCTTTTAGTGTTACTAAGCTTGGAGGATTATTGAGATCATGTTGGTAACTTATAACTCTCTTAATTATTTTCCACTACATGATTATTACAGGGTTGGAAGATAGCGGGAATGACAACTGTGCAACTACCCCCACCCCCACCTCCACCTCCACCTCTACAGCCAGAGGCACCCACAGGTTCCAGGAAAAAGAAGCTGTATCAGGCCATCGCAGAAGGAAGGGCGCCAGTAGAAGGAGATCACGAGGAACCCCGACTGTTGCTTACAAAAAGGGAGAGCAGGTGAGAGCTTCTCATCGGGATGGCTGGCCAAAGCACAGTCTTCTCTGGAACTCTTGCTTGTGTATGGCTGATAAATATGGAGTGCATCTGGTGCAGTTTCAGAAAAGACCTGCAGTGGGTGCTCTTCAACAAATTTGTACCCTCTCTCATTCAGGACGGACCACAGTGAGTGCCCCACAAATACCCTTATATGACATTTATATTTACTATGCGCCACACAGTAATTGTGATTTCAAATATAGGCATGCCATAATGCCATATACCAGAATCAGCCACGTATGAAAATTCTTGCATCATCAGTTTAAATACATTGCATCACTCTCCATTTTGAGTGTATTTATTACGCTGAGCACTTCAGATGCGGTTTGGTTGCCTTGTGGATGGGAGCTCAGCTGCTTCAGCCTTCTGCAGATGTGTCTATGGAGAACATAGTGAAGACTGCGATGGACCAGGGCTACACTGCTCAAGGAGAGATCTTTTCCGGTAATTGGCTGCTTTGGGTGTCCCCTAATGGGAATAGCTGAATGCATTACCTTATCCCAACCATGCCTATCTCAACCATTTCTGTGTGCATGTGTGTTAACCAGCCCATCACATGGCCTTATTGGCCGAGGAGGTGATTGGCTGCTGGGCCGAGCGACTGACTGGAGGGATGGGCGGGGCCAACTTTTGCCACATCTTGAAGCACCTTGCTGATGGACAGCCCATCCTCATTCCGTATCCTTCAGCATATGTCATAACCCTTATTGCTTTCTTATACACTCAGTGGCCAGTTTATTACATTTGTTTCTCTTTGTAATGCAGACAGCCTGCCCTCCAAATAGTGAATCACGTGGCTGTAGCCGAATACATACAGCAGACGCTGTTGCGCTGTGACATTCTCTTAATTTCCAGCTCGGCAGAACGGCTGAAGACGCCTGGTGTCAGGGGTTTAGAACGTGGTGTGATTGTCAGTCCCAGACGTGGTGGTTCCAGCATCTCAGAAATTCCATCCGTGTGGAATTTTCACACGCTACATTGTCTACAGTTTACCCAGAATGGTCCGAAACACACGCACAAAAAAACATTCCAGTCGGGGCAGTTATGTGCCTGAAAATGCCTTTTTAATGAGAGAGATCGGGGGAGAATGACCAGACCCGCTACGGATTGCAGGAAGGATAACAAAACCAAAGACTTGTATAGTAATAATGCCACTTTTTTTGATCCTAGTGGAGAAATTCTCCTTTTGCCTACCACATCTTGTTGTTCATGAAATGCAGACACACATAGGTGAGAGCAAGCTTAGTAGCCAAAGGCAGCCACCTGCAGCAGCACCCATGAAGTTGGGGCTTAAGGTCCTTATTCTTACTGGGCTCGAACCAGTGACCTTCCGATCACCTGCACAGAGGCTTGGCCTACCGAATGTCATACCTGGTACTGTGCAGATGTACCTAATAAAAATGACTACTGCTTCTATAATACTGAAGTATTCGTAAGTGTTCGCTTATAATTTCTTGTCAAGAAAACCGTGTGTGACTAAAAGGTAAACTTTAACTTGTATAATTGTAATTGAAGAATATAGGACAGAACCCTGTAAAATTGTGACTGAAAATAGCCTACAGCAATATAATACTGATAGCTAGGATTAATTAGCTATGAAAGAACACATTTCAATGACTCAATAGACATACACTTTCTACATCTAAAATTATATCGCAAGTTTGGCAATCTGCATTAACAAAAGGGCTTACTACTGACGATAAGTGAATGATTGAGGGCAATGGGGGAGAAAGTGTAGTTTTACGAAGAGCTGTATCTGCCAGGCACGCAGTTCATTTGTTCTGAACATTAAGTCTGTATTGTTATCCAACCATTTTACTGCAGTGGCCTCTTTTATTTGATATTTGGCAGATTTTCTTGGCTACTGCTGCTATGCTTATGAGAAGTTTGTGTCTAATTTTGTCAGAGTAGAACATCAAATGGAACACGACTCCTGTGAAAAAACGGAAGACTCATCTTTTTTTTTTATCATGCAAATCACGTAGCACTTGCATGAAACTTGTCATGCGGAAGCTTAGTGCATCGTCGTCGTGTTCTGGTGGTCGTCGTGTTCTGGTGGTCGTCGTGCTCTGGTGGTCGTCGTGTTCTGGTGGTCGTCGTGCTGTGGTTGTGGGAGATAACGTTCATTCCCTTTCTTGCTAAATGTGCTGGATTGTCTTGTGGTTTTGTGATACTGCTGCTGACCAGTATGCTGTCTCTGTTTCTTCTTTTCTGGACAATGCAAACTGGAGACAGGCAGGAAATGGGGGGGGAGCTCATTCCTTACCGTGGCTTGGTGTCGTGGACAACCCCTTGACTGAATCTTCACAGCTATGATGAAGACTTCAACCATGAACCCTGCCGGCGCAGTGGTCACAGAGCACACTGGGCAGTGGCCTCAGGTGAGAGTTAAAGTCAGCGCACTGTTTGAAAGTCCTTTAAGATTAAGATGCACTTTATTGATTCCAGGGGGAAATTTTGGTGCATATAGCAAGTGAGATTTTAGCACATAGACGAACACACACATATATAATATAGCCAGACAGACAAGGAGCAAGGACAGTACACATAGTACAAAAAAGTAAATCGTAAAGTAAAAATTTAAAGAGTACACACTATACCAGGGCTGTTCAAATCTGGACCTCAATTCAGAATCCAGGCCTTGTCAGTTCTCCTGGGCAGTTAGATTAATAATCACTAATTCTGATTGGGCGGAAGCTTCATATCTGGCTCACAGGAGAACTGGAAAATCAGCAGGGCTCAGACCTTGAGGGCCGTGATTTAAATAGCCCTGTACCACACAAGTAAAATATTGAGAAAACAGACTCTGATACTACAGAAATAAATATGTAAAGATATTTATTGAAGTAAATGACACAATAGAGATTTAAAGATGTTTATTTTACTAAGATATTTTGAGGATATCGTGCCGTATTCACTGAAATCATGGATGACGAACCGATTTTTCAGGTGTCTTACTGGGCCTCACACATGGCAGCATAAACAGTGAGGATTTCCGTGCGGATCCCGCCCTGCCCTGGCTCCTGCTGCCTCGTCGCGGCTGTAGCTGTCCCACCGTGGGGATGCAAGATGCTTTTATTTTTGCCAAGCAGGGAAAAAGCTTGCGCTACCAGCTATGGAGCCTAGAATTGCTGACCGAGAGCAACGCACAGCTGAAGGAGATGGAGCCCCAGAGAGCGGCAGATGGGTCTGTGTACATTGTACCCCAGGGCGGGGTGGGCGAAGGCCTGGCAGGTCAAGTAGTCCTGCTCCACGCCAACAGGCCGACGGACTGATGTATAACCCACGTCTATATAAAGGCTATAAGATGAAAGCGGGTCCTAGCAGTCAGGCTACTACTCTGAAGACACCTTAGCATCAGTCTGGATGAAGAGAAGCAAGGGACTCAAGTAGGCCATCGAGTAGTGAACTGTAGCGTAAAAATCAACTTATGTAAGCTAGCTGGATGGAGGTTTAAGCTCATTGGGCGTTCAGGATGACACTGCGTCACTGCGGTCAAGCCGGAGGCACCACTTAACAAAGAGCACAGTGGTTTTATAATCGCTCCTCACGTTACTCCCTGCCTCGATCTCGAAAAGTGACATTTGGTTCCGAACATATATTTCTACTTGATCCATTTGGCCCATAGTCATTTCTTTGCTGTGTAAGAATACTGAGGTTTGTGTTCCCTATTGTCCGTGAATTAAATTATTAAAGATTGTTTGCCATCTTACAATGATCAGTCTCCCCTACCTGATTGTCCAAAAGTCCCTCCTCTGAGTCACGAACGACTATATCAGACGATTGAAACATCAGCCTGGGTCAACAGGACTCCCATACATTGTGTTCCCAGCAACCATGGTTACGGCTCCGGTAAATAAGTCGACTAGCGCATTGGGTAACAGTGATCCTTTGATATTTAAGAACAGGGATACCGACACTTATGACTTGTCCTGTGACAATTAGCTGGCTCAGGCTCACCGTCATGACGAGAGAATCAGCTTTCTTATAAACTTGAACAAAAATGCTGTAAATCAACTTTGGCAAACTTCTCACCAAATATGACTCACTTGTTTTCTGAATACCCTTAGAGGTATCATTTGTGAAATAGCACATTAATTCGGTAATGCCCTGGATGTGGTTATTTGACCTTGGGAAGTTTGTATTATGGCAGATTTACAAAATAGCAACAAATGCATTAACATTGTAATTAATTTCTCAGGGCTGAAACAAATAAGTATTTTGGATCCACTTAATGCTCATGATGTGAAATTAGCTCTGTGACTTTATTCAAATCCAGTTATTTGTAGAGCTGCTGTCTGACCCCGGTGTGGTCACAGAAAGGAGACATCATCCGGATTCTAAGGCTCACAGATCCAGTTTATTGACATTCAGACTTTGTCTCTCACACACAAGGGACTCTGTTCTGACCCATAACACGGTCCGGTGGATCAATGGTTGGCATATAGGAGAATACAGACACAGAAACTATTGCTGTGAGTCTCACATCCTCTACACATCCCTGCACGCTGACATGCAGTCCGATTAATACAACATAAGGGTTACAATGTGTTGTAAAAAAATAAAATCCAATACACAGAACACCATTTGTAAACAATCCAGATGTTCCAGAGATGTGGGGCTGCTGGGGGAATGATGTTTCATTTCCCTGGTTTTAAATTTCTGACAGAGGTCTCAGGGTAGGACATGTAGAAAACACATAAAGGTGCTTCGCTTTGTAATACTTGGTTAAGGAATGTGGCAAAAGACACACAGACAAGTATCATTTACAAAAGTGGCAAATTCAAAATCACTAAGATGCCCACAATCCTGTTAAGTGACTTTCGAACGACGTCTCACCGATTGTTCAGATTCAGATTGTTGGGTCTTCAGCCAGAGATGCCCATACAGAACCACTCTGCAGTGTTCACACCACAACAGCATCACTTAGGCTGAAATCTATATTATGAATTTATATTAATAACACTCACATTTTGTCAAACTGACAATAAAAATGCCCAAGTCAGTGCTGTTAAAAAAAGCCTGAAATATTGCTTTAGATATCTATGAATTTCAAAATCTTAAAATTCCAAAGTAGGGGGGGGGGGATAAATCCTTCAAACTGCAAACCACCTGCAGTCATAATGTACCAGAAGCTACAAAAAAAAAAAAATCAGATCACAAGTCACAGTCATATTTTTGTTCAACTAACCCACTATAACCAGTTGTAAACTGATATTTTAAATCCACAGTCACAAACAGGCTGGTTACAGCATGGGGGCTGAGTGGCACTGATACCCAGTATGGCTTTGAAGTTAAGACGCCTTTACACACATTGTTAGATACACCAAACACAAACCACATTTCTGTGTACATGGAAACACAGCCATACTAAACCTCCACCTCAGGTTCAATTGACACTTTCCCCAAATCTGTAATCCTTAGTTCCTAAGCAGCAAGGCTACACCAGGCTTGCATTTTCTTCTGGTTTTTATGATAAACCCCTGGAACTCCCTAACCCAGACCACTCGAACTCGGAGCACAAGAAATTCTCAAAACTGCAGAGAATGATTACATGCTATATAGAATGTATACTGTTGAATAAACTAGGAAAAAAACATGTTGTTATCTGTAACTCTAGAGGTTCTGCATTTTCCCCCAAAGATGAACACAAAACACTGTACAGTTTTGCTTCAGCAGGCATGCCAAAGCAGTGGGTTAACATGCAACAGGGGATTTTGGCATTTAGAAATAAATCCTAAATGTACATTCACTACAGCTGTAAATTAAACACTCCCTAACCCAATGAAATTTCATTACCGGTTTTATACATTTTCAAGGTATGTGATCTGACTGATATGGTCCTTTCCATTTTTGGCCGTCAAAGTTTACTGATGCAAGGTGACCTAAAAAGTGATGTGTGGAACTTAAGTCTGTTGCGCCTCCTGGATAGAAAAAATAATAATAATAAAAATCTTAGTGTGATTTATCTAGCTGGTAAACAGAAACCAGTGCTAAGCCAAGACAATTTTGCTGGAAACACTGATAACATATTGCATATAGCCTGGTTAGCCTAAAGGCCACCATCCCAGCATGCATGCACATCAGTTAAAAAAAACATTATTACTGTTACTGCACTCAAAGAGTCTGTAAGACTTAGACAAGTTTCTTAAAAAGTCTAGATTCCAGCTCATTTCCCCAATGCATTATACGGCTTTGCAACGGTTCTCTCGTCCTTTGCAATAAAAAGACTCTTGTAAAAACTCCCATAGAGAAAACACACAATCCATATGGCTAAAATACTTAAATAAAACTATTTACATTAAAACAAAACAGGAAAAATAAAACTGTACACATTTTCCAGTGTTCTAGTGTTATAAGCATCTGTAAAACAATTAAAAACAAAACAGTTCAACTGGTCCAAGTGGACTTTTTTTTCTCCTTTTTCTTTAAGGCAACTTTAGAAATTCAGAATGTCTTTTTGAAAGAGTGCAGTGGAATGCCACATCTCATCTTGCCACCAGAGGGAACCAGTGAGGCCAAGAGTGAGGAGAGGCGGTACATGCTCAGTTTTTATAACTTGATTTTTCTCCTAGTTGTGCACGCAGTTCAAGTCTCCCCTCCCTTTCTCGAGTTCTCTCGGGGGGGGGGGATCCTCCTCTTCTCAGGCTGGGGGACCAGTCTCTCTGTGCAGCGCCTCGCCTATGTTGCCCTGCTAGCTCCTCTCAGGCAGCTGGCATCATCGAGCTCAAGATTTCAATGAGGTTGTCCAGGCCCCACAAGTAGCCATCTTCATGGTTACCCTCCACCCAAGGGGTGCGGTGGTCCAGGGTGAGGGGGGGCGGCAGGGGCACAGTTTTGCCAAAGTCAATCATCCACACTTGTGCTTGTTCCGTCTTGTCGTGCACGAACAGCAGGGAACTGCCAACCACCTGTGAGGACGCAAGGAAAGATGCATTTACCACTCCAGTCCAGAGACAAATCAGACAGCAGATTCCACCTTTCAATTTGACCACTGAAATCAATTCAAAGTGCCTAGACTCGATGGATCAGTCAACAGCATCTTTCAGTTCAATGTTACACTCAACAGAAGACTTAACCTTAATACTGCTATAGGGGGCACCAGACTATAGTTGAGTCAATCTGGGTATTGCAGTGACATGTAACAATAAGCAACATCCTTACTTTATTACAATCCAGGTCTATTACGTTTACCTGGACTTGTACCAGGCACTGTTTAGAACATCAAGCCACTACAACACCATAGAACTGCTCAAGAGGATACCACTCACCTCATGGGTCCGGAAGAACTCGGATTTCTCCAGAACTCCCCTTAGCTCCTTTAGCCTCTCCAGGTAACTCCTCTGTCACATTGAAAGACCCAGACAATTAGTACAAAAAACTTACATGAAATGTAAGTTGTGCAGCCATATACCTCCCACTTCGAGGATTACCCAGGACACACTTACCAAGACTTTGATTCTCCCCTGCACAAAGTCCTCCAGGGCCTGCTTCACCTGCTCCTTGTGTTTGGTCTTCTTGAAGTTTGTGTTGCACGTGCCATCAGCTTTCTATGAGAAGGGCAACAGGAATGGCAGAAAGTTAAACTCTTCCCCCAAGAACACAGAAATGTGACAAGACCCCAGCCTATGGACAGCCACATCCTACAGAAAGGTCCAGGTTTCAATGCCTTCCTTTCCCAGTCACCACCCTACATTTACATCTACTGCCGGCTGCGCGTCCGCAGTGCCGTGGGCGGGAATGAAAACTCCTCTAAGGTACATGAAGCCAGAATCAATTGGCTGATGGCACACAGAAGTGGTGAAGACTAACACACACTTCTCTAGAGTTGGCATGTGTGCTGTGTGCTAAGAACGATAACTCCAATGAGATGAACTGGATATTCCAGATTAGATAATCAAATCAATACCCCCCCAAACCATATAATCTGTTTAAACCACACAAACCTTGATGCCCTCAATGCGGAATCCCAGAGTGGCAGTAGAGCTGAGGGTCTCTCGCCACTGCATGTAGCGGGGCTTCAGCACGGCCTGCTGGGCTCGCTCCTCAGGACTGGGAGCACCGGGGTCTACTGCCACCATCTTCTCATACATGTCTTTGCGCAACCGTGGCCGTTCTCGCGCCTTCACCAGCTCATCTTCAAGGTACGTCCTGAAGGCAGGGGACAAAAGGGACGACACAAGGTGCTCTTTAGTACAAATATTCACTCTGCTCCCTACACAATAATAAAAAGGTTCACCCTCATAATGGCACATTTAGATAATGAGACCGATAAATTTAATTTAATTGTCCAGCTGCAGAACAGCAGGTTTAAAACATTCTAGGCACTGTAGAAAGTGGTCAAAAAGGTGTTTAGTAACAAGGATAGTACACAATAGTACACAATGAACACTATCACAAAAATGTTTTCTAATGAAAACCTTGGATAATTGTGTCCAAGTTTAAAAACAAGTGCACGTGAATATCGCAAAACGACTACCTAAATTTTGTGAGCTGAACGTGTCTATTTTCATAAGACGACTTATGACTGACAGTCCACTACACTGCAGTAGTGCTGTGTCCTTCAAAGCTGTGATGCTACTACTCAGACTAATATTCACAGGAGGACATCAAAATACCTCCACGCAGCGTCAAAGCTGAAGCGATGTGGCCATAAAAGTAAGAGCCGACAATCAAAGGGTTCACCTTTGTATCTAGAAAGTTGCTATCAGTGAGACGTGAGGCTGCTGGCGTCAGAAGAGTAAGCACTGCAACATTTTATGGTAAACAAGCAGCTTGGCGTATTCCGAGAAATTGCTGCCAGCCAGAATTGGGTGGTGCTAATCATTTTAACAGCATAAAAATCCAATACAGGTAACTCCTGGATCATCGCAGACAACGGCACAATCGGAAGTCAACGGCTCCTGGGACCCTGCTTAACTACGTGGATTTATTTACAACATGTTTATTTGTACAAGACCGGTCTTTACAGCAAGCAGGTACAAAAAGTCAAAAGGGCAAGCGGGTGGGTTTTCAGTCACTGCGGATAAGTGGGAGAAACACTTTTAAGTGTTACGTTGATGTGCTTATGTAAGCGCTGAGGTCACCGAGAAAATCAATATCAAACTCTC
Organism: Mormyrus hasselquistii; assembly: GCA_026779605.1. NCBI lineage: Eukaryota > Metazoa > Chordata > Actinopteri > Osteoglossiformes > Mormyridae > Mormyrus > Mormyrus hasselquistii. The sequence goes on from JAODKE010000038.1 coordinate 10,506,259, forward strand.
CTACAGTGGGCAGCATCGTGTTTCTTTCCAAAATTAAAAATACATGTATACAGCATATACAATAATAATATACTTAAAGTCAGAATAGCCACAGTATTTTTTGGTTACTGCCACAATTTTAAAATTGTCGTATTCATTTTGCTGGGTTTTGCTAGGATCAATCGTGGGAATGACGGCAACCACGTGGCCCCCTCGCGCCCCCAGCCCTTACCGGCTGCCCATCTTGCAGTCCATGATGGAGGGAGACTGGAAGTCAGCCAGAAGGTCATCCATCAGGTTGAATTCCTGCTCGCCCTGCTGCACCACTCCATAGTACCCGGGTACGAAGGGCCGCAGAGAGTCCTCCATCAGCTTCAGCAGGCACTGTTGCTCGCACTCGCAGTACTTCTTCAGCAGCTTCCCACAATCCCCTGCCTGGAAGCTCCCTGGAATTTGAGGGGACATAATGGATAGATGTTACCGAGAACCTCGGGAAGAAGAACCCACGGGAAACTGTGGGCAAGCAGGCACACATGGGGTGGTGACCCTAGCTACCATAAAAGGAGGATCAAAATAAAAATGCAAGAACAACCACAAATCGATACAAGTACTTATCGAGTGATGTCATATGACAAACTTACAAACACACAATGACAGCAGTCACTGATTAAGACGTGGCGGGGGGGGGCACCCAGCACTCATAGGCATACGCAAACATGCTTATAAACACTTACGATGAACCCGGAAAAGAGACCATCTGTCCGTACCTGCATGTCCTGCGAGCTGCACCCACGGGTAGCACTTCTTGGACGACACTGTGAAGGGAGAGCAGTGCACCATAGTCTTCAGCTTCTTCCACGACTTGGTCTGGAACGGGACAGGGAAGGACAGCTTGTTACCGTCTTTGTACAGGGGCCCGCAGTCCTGTCTCTCAAACAGAGCCAGGGAAAATGCACCTTGCCCCTGTTCCACAGTGCACCAGAGTAAGGCTTCCCCACCCTCCAACACACACACACACACAAGCTCCAGTGGCTTACACATTACCATCATCCTTCACCTTTAGTCTGGTGCCCAGCCCCCTCCGGTCAATAAACTTGGGAAACTGGGGCTGACGAGATCGTCTCTACCATCCCATTGATCCGTCTCCACCGCACACCTTATCCACCACTAAATAAATCAGAGCGGCGCTGAGCTTCGGGCAGGTAGGCGGAGAATCAAGAAATGCAGGACAAGAAGGAAAGAAAATGCCTAATGAGTCACGTTCGAGGAGGAAGAAGAAATGGCTTTGTTTTCGTAAAAGACGTCGTGTAGCATCATCGCATCGGTTCATACGCAAAGCTGGAATTCACCTACAGCATTCCTGAGCGTGACAATGCCGGGGCGCTTTGTTCTTGCGGAGACTGACGCATGTAGACGCATATTTTTACAGCACTGGCGAGTTTTGACTCGAGCTGTCCATAGATGGACAGTGTTTGGGGAAACATAAAAATGAAGTGGAAGCAGAGAGGAGTCGGTTTCTGTCATGTCACTGTGTTTCTGGCTTATGGTACCGTGTCTGGCGTAAAAGGATACTGACACATTTACCTGCGGACTGATGCGTCACATCTAAATATAGAGAGAGAGAGAAAAAAAAGGAGCGAAAAACTGATGAAGTGTAATGAGCCAATGTTGGGGTCAGGGTGTGGAATGTTTGGGAGGATGGGGGGAGGCACAAGAGAAGCAAGGATGAAGCTCTGCCAGCAAAGTCAACACAGGTCATGCGGGTGATTGCGGGAATGGAGGGAAACAAGTCCATACCAGGTTAATAGACATTTATCTGGTCCTGATGGAGATGTCGGTTGCAAAAAGCATAGAGCAGAGTGGCAGACAGAAGACAAAGAGAAAGGAGATGAGAACCGACGTAAAATACGTGGCCAGAAGGTCAAATCACAGGCACACTTATAGATGACAATCCATCGACGGTAAATGAGCAGAGATTTCTCAATACCCATTAGCAAAACGGCTACGATATAGAAGTGCCAGTATGCAGCAGTGTCTTTCAATGTCAAAAATAGAATGTAGGCTGAACAAATTCCACCACTGTGCCCATTCGCGCGCTTCTGAAGGAGCAGGCCAAACTCAAGCAGCAGAGCAGTTCTCTTACTCCTGGCCACCAATCAAACCCCATGAGTGACGCGACTTTGGTCCGTCCGTCCCCCCCCAGTGCCACAGGGAGATCTTGTCGGCTCTTGGATGCAAGAAAGGGCATCCTTCATAAAATCTCAACCTCATATCTGCCCCGGTGAATCGCAATGAGTCACTGGCTACAGAAACCAATCAAGGACTTCTGAAACTACCAGCGATGATAACATGATAGCCTAACAGTTGTAACATCGCGGTAATTGTGGACCAATTCTGCACGGGAGCGGGACAGACTGGAAATGAGACAGCCGACCAAAGTTCTCCCTGTGGAGATCACGGTCTGAGTTCACAGCACGGAGAGGCTTATTCAGTGTCACATCGCTGATGCGTCACACCCCCATGTCTGAGCACAAAACAGAGGCGGAAAATAAAACTGCACACCCAGCGCTGACGAGTCGCTGAAATGAAAGTTCTAAATAATCTATCCATCATGATAGAACATTCCAACCACTCTGCACCCCGAAGGTAAGGTTTCTCCAGCTCCCCCGATTCCAGAGAACCCTCTAAAGATCCTCCCCAATGAGGATAATGACATCAACCCAACACACGCGCACACACACACACACACGATGTCATACACACCGTGTAATTAAGACAGCAGCCACGCAAAAGATGAAAAGTGGCACCA
>JAODKE010000038.1:10519212-10532193 GCA_026779605.1 Mormyrus hasselquistii
CCATTGTGGTGGTGTATAGAGCCAAAAATGTTAGCATTGTGTCGATGTCCCAATATTTATGGACCTGACTGTATATAGCAAATGCAAAATCAACAAATGCAGAGGGTTTAGTCTTTTTTTCCTCGCCCAGTACACCGAAGTTGTTGTTTGCTTTATAAAACGCTTTCACTATTTCACTTGACATCACTGAATGGAAATACAGCATGTTAATGTGCTAATTTTCTTCTTGGATGTGTGTTTCCAGTGGATTTTACAAAGATTCACGGAGTTGTGTGTTGGATCCAGGGACCATTTGTCTTCCCCAGCAAAGATGATGTTAGAACGGTTCAGCCAAGCCACCTTGGGTACTTCGTCATCCATGTGACACCTGTTTATGAAGGTAGAGAATCCAATGTTGTCGCTTCAACGGACACATTTGATATGCTATTGTTTATTACTTTTGAATAATAATTTAAATTGAAAGAAGTTTGAAAAAATATTCATTTTAATTGACTACATACAGAAATATATTTGTATTTCAAAGGAAGAAATTAAGTGTAAAATGCCATTTGCAGAGGGGTTAGCATTGAATTAAATTGGTAATGATTATAATAATTGGATGGATTTATACTTTGGATTATGAATTTATGCATATTATTAAATGAAGAAAAGAAATCTGAAACGGATGTGATCAAATCACAGGGAACAAGAGAAACGTGTAGGTGAAAAATCTAATAAAGGATTTGTACAGATGCGCTGAGGTAGCATAGGGCTAATCCAGGGAGTTTAGCAGTTTTTAAACTATGCGTCTAGGCGGGAAAAGCAGGCAGTTCCAGCAGTGCGTTTCTGTAACAGGAGAGATGGTCCCCATAGGCCTCAGCATGGACGGTGAGCTTCTCAAAGAAATCTTCCTAATGTGTCTCTCCAGCCCACAACCAGTCTGCGTCATAAGACAGACCTCAGGTGTATACCAGGGAGGAAGAGGTAAGAGACAATATAGGAAAAATGCCAAATTATATGAATGCTTACTTCTTGAAAACGAACTGACATTCCCGTGTAGTCAGGAGGTGGAACAAGAAACACCACATTTGTCAGGACTGACTAACCACACTCAGAAGAATAATGAGACACCAGGAAATGCTTACCATCCTGGCCACTGTTTTGAGTTTTCCAAAAATGTGATATTCATAAGAAAAACTCTAACCTTCTAACCTTTAATATACAAGACCAAGATCTGTTTCCGACTGTTTCAGAATTGTTAAAAACAGAAAGAATGCAATCCTCCTGTAAGATTGTACTGATTGTTTTCTAATAGGTGTGCTATCGCAGTAATTTGAAATCGTCAGCAATTTTAGAATGAATTTGGTTCGAAAGGCTTATGCCTCAAGTTACTGCAGATCCAGTTTCATGTCTGGCTAAAAACACATTAGGAGCTTTAACAGCCTGAACTTGTCATTTTTCAGCCTAAGAGTGAAAGCTACCATTTCGGTCTGTAACAGGATATGAACAGTATTAGTTCATATTTCCATGCTGTCATGAAACCGCCAGTAAAAGTTAAAAAAAAAACGTGTATGTGACCCTGAACATGGTGGTCACTAATAGGAAGACATCGACGTCTCACCTTCATTCACACTGAGAGATGTGTATATTTCAGTTAGAATTTTCCATAATAGCATGAAACTATGTCGATTGACATAGGATTATAATGCTAGTTATCATATAATGTTTATTCCAAATGTAATATTAAGGCTGTTAAGGTGTTAGGATGTGGTATACTTACATGCTGCTTATGAATATTCTATGAATGCATTATGAAGGTGCAGTTTGCAGTGTGACCATATATTTTTCTCTTTGATTATCTTGATCTTTTCCAGATAAGCCATATTCTTATTTTTAATCTGTGTCAACAGTCTGTAGTCAATAAATACGCAGCGAAGGATCCAGGCTCTCAAGTCACAAAAAACGTCAAGAAGAAGAGAACCAGTTAAACATTTCGGATGATACAGCCAAGTGGTTTTCTTAGTATCTTTTCCTTTGCACGTAAAAGGAGTTCACAGGTATTACACAAGGGCTCTTACATTGTTCGTTACTTGTGGAAAAGTATTGATTGTTAGAATACCTTTGAAGGCTCACTTGCAGCCTCTTCAGGGTAATTCCAAGTCAGCTGAAATAACATTTTGATTTCACACAAAGCATTAACATAACCTAAAATGATTTCTTTACAATTCAGTATATAAAACATTTAAATAATCAACCATCGCCATTTCCAAAATGTAAGCATAAATGCAAAAGGACTCATTTAGTGACCAATCATGCACAGTTTCTGTCCTGTTTTGATAAGTAGTTGGGGAAAAAAACCTATTTATCATTTGGCCAGGAAACGTGTACATTAACAACAGCTTTTTAGAACTATACACGATATAAGATTTTACAATATCTATTATAATATAATGACACAGGGTGGGGGTGGGGGGGTAAAATTAAAAAAAAAAAAAAACGGGTACATTTTAGCTGAGGTTACATACTTGGTAGCATCTCTGTTACTACTGAAGGAGAAATCATGAACAAATACAGTCGCTGCTTAAGGACAGAAGTGTAGCTTCATTAATAGTGAACAAACATATCAATATTTCATGTGTTATTCATTATTTGTTGCTACAGTACTTCCTTAAGTAGTTCACTAAGATTTACAGAATAAGATATAGTAACAAATATAGTAACCCACTAGGGATAAAAATTGCATCATGATTCATTAACGATGACATCAGATTGTAACTAACAATTAAGGTTGTGGTTAATAACATAATGTAGTGATATACTATTACTTATTTGTGTACCCTCAAGTAAAGTGTGACCAAACATTTACCTTATATTTACTTGGTTACTTATCAGTGTTATAGTAAAATTCCAAAATCATTCTTAATCCAACATTCCTTTTTTTATGGCTGAGAAAGACAAAACCAAAGGTTTCCGTTTAGCCTAAAGCACTTTCCATTCTGGCCCAACAGATTTAGCAGAAAAGATATTTGAATCTTATTGATCAGTTAAAATATTTGTTCATAATTATGATTTCATAAGAGAAAATTCTCCTGTTGATGCATGAAAACGCGCGAGGATCCAGAAAGGATGAAATTAAAATCTGGTCAGTTTTTGACAATCAAAAGATTAGCACAAAAGAAGAGTTTGTGGAGAATGCATTAGTTCAAATACAAGAACTCGTGGCCATAGGTGGAAATTAGCGGGAGAACAATTCAATCTAGACTTAAGGAAGCACTTCTTTACGCAGCGTGTAGTTGGAGTATGGAATAGTCTTCCTGATAACGTAGTGCAAGCTGAATCCTTAGGTTCCTTTAAATCAGAGCTAGATAAGATTAACAACTCTGAGCTATTAGTTAAGTTCTCCCCAAGCGAGCTTGATGGGCCGAATGGCCTCCTCTCATTTCTTATGTTCTTAAGTATTATTTTAGTAAGGACTGATTCCAATAACTGGAACCCCAACCTATTCAAAACATTTAATTTATTCCAAACCCACATTCATTACAGTACCAGAGGAGTTATATGTCCTATATACAGATACATTTCAGTCTGCTCCATTTTTTAAAGATTAGAGTTTGTACTCATGTGTTTGGTAGTTCATAGCAATCAACGGCCTCTTTGGGCAAACGAACATGCCCAGATCAAATTATCATATCATATCAAACCACGGCCCATAACCATCACTTACATTCCCATTGGTTTGTGGCGGTTTCTTTTGTTAAAGAATATGACAAGTTTTTTTGTTATAAATATGACTTAATTTTTGCCACTTATAAAAGTGAAAATGTTCCATTGTGAATAATCAGCCGTTCACATTGATTAAAAAAAACAAAAACCTACACACAGACAAGCAGAAATACCCAACTACAAACTTTAGTAGGTTAAATTTAGTTGCCCTGATATCGACTGACACAAGACACCTGATTGCCAATGTTACCAATGACGTGTCCAAATTGATAAAATTCTCATTATGCTTATATATTTACAAGTTTTATACCTCACAAACTCCAGAAACAGTATGTGTAAAACCTTCAATTGTAAAATGTTAAAAACCCTTATCACGATGAGTACCACAACATTTTAAATAAAGTAATAACATCAACATTCACTGGAACAAGTAAATAGATAGGAAAAAAATGTCCTGGAAATTATGAGTAACAAATATAATCATTCAGGTCAAGTGACTCCTTGATAAAGTCACACGGCCCACATCTATCCCTGACAAACTATTTTCAGTACGTCTCACACCAGGTATAAAGTAAACATGATGGCATTCGATTCTTTGCCACACCCTTTCTTGGGGAAGCTGAAAATAATGTCATAGGCAATAGCGAGAGCTCAGTCATGCTGACTGTGCCCATATTCCAGAAAATAATTTCGACATTAATAACACTGAGCTATCACAACCAGACTGACAAATCATCCCGCCTCTGTCTGGAAGGAACACCTTATATAGCAGTGAAATCCTAAAAACTGATACAGGCATGTGTTTTTGTAAAAGTGCAAAGGTAAAACGTGTTCCTACAAAGTCAGCTAGCGCCCAGTGTCCAGGTCCCTCATGTAATCCTGTAAGGCTTGCAGACGGGCATCGATTTCCGACAGGTCGGCACTCTCTAGGGGCACAACAAAAGACCAATGTTAAGTCAACACTTACACGTTTTCAGGGGCAGGAGGTCTTGCCTCAAGTATTGGTCAAAAATTTTCAATACCGATTGTTGATACCTATTCCTGAACGATACTTTTTGTCAAAATGACAAATCAGTTTTCAATACTGGACAGTATCAAAGCAATTTGGCTGGTGCCAAGTTCAGCACACAGCCTTAGTCTTACCCTTGTCCATGGCTCTCATGATGCCGGTTGGGGTGCTACATAAGGGCTTCTTTGTGAGATTTCTCCCTCGGGGCTGAAAGAGCCATTCGGTGAAATGTGGCCGTGTATTACACAGAAACTCAATACCATAAGATGTATTTCCAACAATCCCCATAAAAGAACTCGGAAAACAACACTTACCAAGGTAACCGCTGCAGAACTGCAGGAAACCTTTCTGGTAGAGCATAGTATAAACACACATTAAACTAACATGACAGAAAATTAATATAAAAGTGAGTCTTCTCATGCACACATATAATATACACCTGAGTCAGAATGTGAGGAGGATTCATTTCTATTCCAGTCATGACTCCAATAATTTGAAATTACACTGTTAACAAAAAATGTACCTGGAGGGAAGATGTAATGGGATTTCTGGCATGTCAACCAATGAACCGTCAGAAAAATGGCTGCTCCTCCTACTCTCTATGGAAGAGCTCCGCCCCCGTCGGCCACTCCCTAGTCGGGTGACTTGTGGCTGCGTGTTCCGAGATCGTGACCGTCCTCTCTCTGTGTTTGTGATTGGACTCAGCATCGCTCTTCTCACCTTCCTTTGGCTGAAAATCAAGATAAAAAAAATTACAACTATAAAGCTATAAAAGACTATCGTTACAAATTACAGTTCGGCAATCATCTCATCCATTTTCACTCAGGTGTCTATGATCAGCAGACTCAAATAAATCCGCCCTACTAGGTCGGTCCAACTCCATACTTCAACCACCTTTTCAGTAAAGCACTAGTGACGACTAACAAATCGCATTTCCTTCAGCACTGCAACACAAACATGCGTGATACACACATCGAAAAAGACTGAAATGCGAATGATAAGAAAAGTCTTGCTGTGCATTCACACTGAGTATGCGAACAATTCACATATCAGATGGAGCTGTCATGCAAAAAATCTACTGTACAAATTCCTTCCTCCTGTGACACCTTGATCAACTGTTTGGCCTATGATGCAATCCTAATGACGCAATCATGAGTTTCAAGTTTGTTCAGTCTTGCTGTAGCAGCAGGCATTTACGTCAATAAAATACATTGTGGGACGTTTCTTTTTTTGTGTTTTTTGTTTATTATTTAAAAATCATTCATCGAAATACTGAACAAATTTTATTGCAGATTTTCCTCATATCATGCAGGCCTATAAAAGCACAAATGTGTGTCAATAAATGGCTTTGTTCTTAAATCAATGCTAACAGCTACAACCCCTTAATTCTGAATTCAGCTGTCTCGCTATCCAGTTTATACACCGGGAACTCATGTCAGCTTTCCACACTTTTATAAAGATTTAACTCTCCTCCCCAACAGTGTTCGAAAGGCTAATGATAGAAGGGACCTTCCTCTTTCCTGCTCTCTCCAGTTTTTAGCAGTAACTAAAACTGCAAGGACGACATCGTTCTGCAGTTATTTAGTCAAAATCGATTTTAAACAAACAGTGGATGATGCCATATAATAAAAATTTCAGCACAATAACAGTATTATATTCACTTTAAGAAATTCTTTTTGACATGAGCTTTACAATCGCCATCTCTTGCATTTATATAATTCTTTGGTAAGACCCCACCTAGAATATTATGTGCAGGTTTGGTCACCATACCTTAAGAAGGACATTGCTGCCTTAAAAGGTGCAACAGAGGGCTATGAGAAAGATTCCTGGTCTTAGAGGAATATCTTACGAGGAGAGGTTAGTGGAGCTGAATCTGTTTAGCCTTGAGCAAAGGAGACTAGGAGGGGACATGATCCAGGTATATAAGATTCTAACATGGATGCTGGATGGATCCATCATGGATGGTTTGGATGCTGTTCAGCCAAATGGCTACTTAAATATTAGTTTAAATACTTGTGGCCATAAGTGGAAATTAGCGGGAGAACATTTTAAAACAAATTTCAGGAAGCACTTCTTTACACAGTGTGTAGTACGGAATAGTCTTCCTGCTAGTGTAGAGGAAGCTAAAAGCCTGGGTTCCTTTAAATCAGGGCTAGATAAGATTTTATCAACTCTGAGCTATTAGTTAAGTTCTCCCCAAAGGAGCTTGATGGGCTGAATGGCCTCCTCTCGTTTGTAAATTTCTTATGTTTGAAGAGAATGTGAAAATCTTGGGGGGGGGGAGGGTGATACTGACTTTTTGAGTTCTGCTTCTTTCTGCTTGCGTTGACGATCCTGAATGTAGCCTGTGGGGTCAAACCGCTGGGGCCGAGAACCTGCATGGGACAGAGAAATACTACAGGTGGATTGCTAACCTGTTTCATCCATCCATCCATTTTCTGAAACCACTTGTCCTATTCAGGGTCGGGGGTATCCGGAGCCTATCCTGGAGGCAGGGATCAACCAAGGATGGGGCGCCAACCCATCGTAGGACGAACTCACACACTATTCCCCAACACATGTTCACATCAGGCAATATTCTCACTTATACTGGCAAGCAGACACATGCATAAATGATCAACACCACCATATACAAAAACAAAAAAGGAATGGCGGCATCAGTGATTACCTGACGGGGATGGGGAGGGCCTTGGGATATGGGGGCGTGACCCAGTGGAGCCTGTCCTTTGGACCGCTGCATCAGCCCTTCTGCTTCTGTCCTCAACCCTCTCCCGAGACCCTGAGCGGCCCCTGAGTGCCCCCCCAGTGAGACCACGCTCCCGGGATGCCGACCGCCGCCCCGGGCCCTCCCCCCCGGAGCCGTTCCTGCAGGATGCCAAAGGAGACGCTCTGCTGTATGTAGTAAGCAAGGAATATACAGAAAAAGGACAAGACATGAGACAACCTGGCCGCAGTAATATTAGAGGGGTGCGGATGGCGGTAACTCACCAGCGCTGCATCAAAGCCAGCTCACCGGTAAGGCTCTTCACTCTAACCCGCAAAGCCCGCTCTGATGCTCGGAGCTCCTCCAGCTGTGAAAGAACCGGGCGAGAACACAACACACTATCAGTGAGTCAAATAGATATTCAGTCAGGTTTATGCAGCGTCATCTTATGCAAACTATCCAAAAACAACCTAATTCAGGGCGTACAATAACCTTAACACTTCAGAATACTGAGATGGACAAGTTTTTATTCCAGGACTCAAATCTGGACTTCAATTCCAAATCCAGGCCATGTTTTTAGTTCTCCTGGGTAGTTAGTTTTACAATTACTGATTTTGATTCTGATTGGCTACAAAGGCTTCACACCTGGCTCACAGGTAAAAGAAAACAATAACGGATATAAAATACAAAACTTGTCAAGTTCAGACACTGATAATTCAAATATGAGAGGTTTAAAAAAAAAAAAAAACATAAAGCACAAAGATGCATTTCCTATTCAAACAGGACATGCCTATAGAAGGTTTTTAATGATAACAGGGTAATTTTCTTGCAAAACACAACATTAAAGAGCTTTACACACTCAAAGAGCCAATATCAAAATCATTAAGAGGAATGTTTGAAGCACCATAAAGCACCTCTTCCAGAAGCAGGCGCTTTTCCTGACTCCGCTTGCTGGCTGAGCGCTGGTTCTTGGCCCTCTCCCTCAGCAGCTGCTCCTCTAGGCTCTGGATGACCTCGCGGAGACCCCGAGCCCCCCCTCCAGGGGTGCAGCCCACCCCGGCTACCTGCAGCTGATCCAGAGCGCGGGCCAGGGCGTCCTTCTCCCCCTGCACCCGAGCCAGTCTGTGGGGGAGGGAAAAATGCAAAGTCATCAAGAGGTGAACTGGGACAAAAGAGCAGCAAATGGGATTAAGTAAAGCTAGTAAGCGAGGGGCAGCTGCCCTGACTGCAGACAGAATGATCAGAGAGATTTAAACCGAGTTTCCGGAAAACAACAGGAGCCTCGTGAACAAGGTCTCACTGCAAAATTGATCTGTGTGATAATTCAACATCAGATTCTGCCACACAACCAAGGCCAGTGCAAATCAGTGTTAGCACAGCATGCTACTGTTGGCGACACCAAGACAATCGACAGCTAACAATTAGGGTATAAAACAGACTGAGATTAAATAAAAGACACAAGATACGCAACAGAGAGGAGAAAATGCAAGGCATATGATATACACAGTAATTTGTGCAAATTCAAGTAGTGCAATGCAGTTGAAACAGGTATAATACAGATAAATATATATATGCACGATACATAAAGATCACATTCTGTATGAAGTCAGAAAGCGCAATTCCCTCACTCGAAAAGCACCGGTGCTACAGAGCTCTAGCAGCCAGCTTTCTAAAAAGTAAGCAAAGGGCTGCTGCTCACAGTCATTTTAGTGGCCATTGTTAGTAGCATTAACATGCTGTTTAACAATTTTGAGGCTAAGTATGCAATTAACTGCCAACATTTACATCCGTACTCTATCAAATTATTAAATATGCCTCATTTTAAAGTATCAGACACCAGTTTCTAAACACACCCCAGGAAGACTACAGGATGTATCTAACAAAATGAGTGATTAAACCAGATAAGGTCAGTGTCTACAGCTAATTTAAGCATGTACTGACTCAGCACGCAGGCGGCTGGTTTCGAGGTCTTGCCGGCTGCGGCCCCCTCGGGCTACGAGGGCAGCCAGTTCCGCCCTGAGTACTCGGATCTCCTTCTGCAAGACGGCTGGGTCCGGCTTGCCTTGGTAAGGCAGAGGCAGCGGGTAGTGAATCCTGTGTCAGGGGACAAATGCAAGGGAATGGTTTACACTCCACAGAGAGGGGATAGAGCAGACACAAACACAACTGTAACTAGAACATGATAAACCACTAAAAGCCAACCCACAATTATACAGTATTAGAGCAGAAAGTATGGATTACATGAATATAAAGAACCCCTATTAATCCATCCATCCATCTTCTGTACCCGCTTGTCCTACATGGGCACGGGAATTCAGAGCCTATCCTAGAAGCTATGGGCTTGAAGCAGGGAATAGGGTTGCAATATTCTGGCAATTTTCCCATTAATTTCTGTTAATTCCCCCAGGGCGCACTCACTCACTCACTCACTCACTCACACACACAAACACACACATTCTCACACACACAATATGGCAATAATTCACCTCAGCATATTTTTGGACTGTGAGGGGAATCATAGGTATTTCACACAGAGTACAAAACCCTTGTAGGTACTGACCTGTCAAACTCAACAGTATAGACTAGAATGAGGTAGCGCTTGGTACTGAGGGCTGGGGACTGTGGCTGGGACCGGACCTTACTGGGTTGCCCCGTCTTTCGACTGCGTAAGAGCTCCAGATCAGAGTACGTCAAAAGGTCAAGGGTCACCGCTTCACTAGTCTGAAAAACAATAAAGCAGTTTTTCATGACCTAACAGTCAACACAGATATTTTTAAAGTACTGCTGTGACATTCAACCTAAGGTATCTTATGCAGCATCATGGCTATACATTGCTAATTATGGCACATAAAATCTAATTGTTATTATTCAAGACCAATAACAGTTTGGTGCTCCTACCCTTCTGACAGCAGACTCCAGCATACTGCAAAAGATGGAGAACTGCTTAAAATTGCCCGTCTTACGGGTGAGGTCCTCAATATCTGAATAGAAATTGTGGGGGGGGGGGGGGAGTAAAGCAGAAACTCAGTGTGATTATAAATGACAGCACATCACATCTGTAAAGACATATCTGCAGTGCATACTTACAAGTAGGATCAAACTCCCCTCTCCACTGCTCAGCGGTTGTTAAATCTAAGATCTCCACCACCAGCAGCTCCTGTTCCACCTCCACCCTGACCGTAAACTCCGACCCACGGAAGTCCATGTCGGCTTGCACAGTCTCCATCGTTCCCTGCCTCAGCGAGAACCTGCACATTGACAAGACACTGGTGACGAATCGCTGACAAATCCATAAAAACATAACAGTACTGGTCCCAGCCAACGTGGTGCCCTAGGCGAACATCACTGCAGGCACCCCTGGCCAAGGCAAAGTGAAATTGGCTGGCAAGTCGGCGCCCCCTGAGAAGGTGGCGACTTAGGAAGCCACCGATGTTGCCTATAGGATTGATTGGCCCTGCAACTTTACTTTAAAAGAACAAGACCACATAATAATAATAATATTATTATAGCTCAAGTTTCCGTGATTAAAGTCCTTAGTTAACAGAAACCGCAACATACGAGCTTATGCTATGGCGAGCAACATGTTTAACGATCACTGTCACATCAGGAAAATAAATTTCTCCGATATAATACACAAAAACTTTAAGCATCAGTCTTTCTAGTTGGCGATATGAACAAAGTGGCATGAAATGAAGGGAGAAATTACCCTGATGTACAATTAAAATAAAAACGCCGAGTACTAGCTAAGTTAGCCAGCTTACCCTGTTCGGACGTCCTAAAACAGAATCAGCTTAACTAACTAGTCCGCTACCTACTTAATGGCAGCTTACTTAGAAGCCATTTACGTGTTAATTCAGTACATATATATATATATATATATATATATATATATTTACCATTAATATTAAACAAGGATGAAGGCCCTATAACTGTTTCAGTTAATGTTATACACAGCGGTTCAACAACCGGGAATTTTAAACTACCGCCCATAAACAGTTTCTCCAAAAACTATTGGTGAGAAAAAGCATAAGATGACAATGTAATTGGGCGTACTGTCTGCCAATCACTGTAACAAACCGCCAAACAAAGCTTCCTATTGGAGGGTGTGCTTAAGAACTTCTACTACTTCATTGGTGCCGGATTATGTCAATTGAGTGAGATTTTTACGACTTCCATTTCCTATATCCATCCATCCAGTCACCCATCTTCCAAATGCTGAAGATAGTTATACGTACAAATTCAACAGGTAAAAACGTATTTCCCCCATATGCAGGAGTGCATTAATGTTTTTTTTTTATTATTATTATATATTGTCTTTTATTGGCATTGTACCCAACTTGTTCCACTGCACTGAGCCCCATGTGGCCCAGAATAATATCCAGACCCTAAAAAAAGATCCAGTGTGATCTGAGGTAGAAACCCAAAAAAAATATGTAGAGATCTGAACCATAATAATGGAGCAGGAAGGCCAGTTAAATACTTAATATCTAATACATCACTAATTCATCTCTATTATACCCTGTATGGAAGTATATGTTTGAATGGTTTCGAAGAAAACAAGGTTTTTAAACTGTCTAGCATTGCAAGAATTGGAGCATTAATGACAGAGGAGAAGCTGTCCTCCATCATTCCCCTAGCAAAAGCTTATTGGTGACACAGTCCTTCCATTCTCTAATTGCCTACACACCTTGTTCAAGTGCACCTATATGGTATAACAAAAACTGAAAATAGACATATTGAGACATTAACACCTTGCCATGTGTACATATTCTCACCTTGGCACTCTGCATTTTGTAGAAAAACATGAAACATGGACGTATTGGAAAATAAATGGTGGAAGAGGGTGAAAGAACAGAAACCAATTAGGCTAGAAGGGAGAATGAGGCTGAGGTGAGAGCACCAGGACCAGCACAGGAACACTGAGGCAGAGCCTCATAGTCCAGTGTTTCCCATCCTAGTCCTTGGGGATCCCCAGACAGTCCATCATTTTGTTCTCTCCCTGCTCCCAACTCACCCATGCCAGGTATTTGAAGTTCTTGATTGGCTGGAAGCTGGAAGGGAGCAAAAATGTGAACTGTCTGGGGGTCCCCCAAGGACTGGGTTGGCAAACACTGTCTTAAACAACTTTAAATGTTCAGCACTCACCAGACGCATACTAAAGAGTCTTGCATAGTACACTTTTTAAAATTAGGCTGCATTTCTGCATACTTAATTTATAAATTATGCTAAGAAATTTGTTGTTGATTTGTGTTACTGCATGAATTATATTTGTTAATATTAGCATTCAATGTTAAATAGGAAAATATTTGTTTTTATTCTTGTAGAGCAACGTACCATCCTGAAAGATATTACAACATTGTTGCACAAAGAATCTCAGCATTTTTACTTTTCTCTGACAGGCTGCTCATGGTGTTGTAACATAAAAGCCTGGTTCTTGAAAGAAAATCAATTTCATCTCCAAATTTCTAAAGTATTTATTCTGTCCTGATCAAGTTTTACATCCTTAATATAATATTTTCTCCCTTTGAAACAGTTTGTTGCATCAGGTTTATCTCTTGTGTGATAT